>OX333071.1:60722635-61147635 GCA_946863875.1 Alloplasta piceator
ATCTCGAAACTTTTTTTGACTCAATCCATTCAGACAATATCCAATATGTATATTTGCCAAAAAACAGCCATTTTTGATATTTTTTTCAACGAGGACATTAATAAACAAACAAAAATGATCTCCTAGCAAATTAGAATATCTTGATTATTGTGGAAGTTATGATTGGTGTGTAAGTATGAAACCGGAATTTCGAAAGTATGAAACCCATTTCCCCACCTTTTGTATCTTTCCCATGGCTTTTAACCGAAGGGAGATCTCGGGTCACCTTTAACTGATCCGCCAGTTGTTGTTGTGTTTGAGCGTCGTCTTCGTCCAACAAGGCTTGCAGGTCAGCGTCTTCAAACTTTTTCGGTGGTCTTCCACGTTCTTCGTTCCTCACGTCAAAATCGCCACTTTTGAACCGTTTAAACTACTCGAAACACTGTGTTTTACCGAGAGCATGCTCACCAAACGCCTCCAGAAGCATTCGATGCGATTCGGCTGCGGTTTTCTTCAGATGAAAACAGAAAAGTAGGGCTGTCCGCAAATCGTAATTTGTTGGCACAAAACTCGACAAGTTTATCTCTAATAAACTAATGCTACTGAATGAAACTCGTGTTATTGTGAGTTGGAAATCTTTGTCGGATATCAATACAATAACAAGACACCGCTGACGTGATGTGTCGGTAACTGCATCGACATCTAGCGCCACCTATGGGCAAATTCCGGTTTCATACTTACACACCTGGTATTTTAAGAATATTTTTTCAAAAATCAATAACTTCGGTATGGTTTAAGATAGAGAGCTAAAAATGTAAATGGATACATGTACATTTTTAGCTGTACATGGATATCCATGTTTGTACATGGATACATGTAATAACATATTAACAAATAATAAAAAATCAAAGGGGATCACCGACAAAACGTCATTGAATTTACATGGAATGACTCATATACATGTATACATACGAATATTTTACAGAAATTTTGTTTTTTCTGGAAAATAAAAATTTCTGTTTTTTTCGAGAAAACGACTAATCGACGGCAGTATGGAAAAACGTGCTATCTCAAATTGTGCTAGAAAAACGTGCTATCTCAAATTATGCGAGAAGGTGCAATCTCCAATTGATCCAATTGATCACCTTCTTCGCTCATAATTTGCGATAGCACGTTCTTCTAGCACGATTTGAGATAGCACGTTCTTCCATACTGCCGTCGTAATAGTAACACTTAATTGTCGTACGTAATGGACAAACAAAATTTGACAGTTGAGGTTATGTTGCCCTGTGTAAAATTTCCGCAGCGCGGGAGCTGAGTTTTGAGTGGGGAGAAAGCGTGATAGGGGTCGGCAAGTTATGGACGCGTGTCGCTAAGTTATGAGCGCTGTCAAGTCATGGGAGATTAAGTTGTGGGAGCGTATACTGTACTTTCATATCGAATAATATTTTGATTATATTCAAATCTGTAATTGATAACGATTCATTAATAATCGATGTCCACAATGAATCAAAGAGTTTGAATCACGGTGTGAGTGCCTAGTAAAACGTCCCTATAAGCGACATGTTAACCAACATTCAAAATATATTCGATCACAACGGACTAAATCAAGACAATGATCAAGAATACGGAGCGCAGAGCGCGACGACAACGGCACGCGAAGCGCGGGGGGGGGAGGGGGGTTTGGGGGAGAAGCCCCCAAATGAGTACGCGAAGGGTACTTGTTTGATTTTTTTTTGTTAAAATACGAACGAATTTTTTCTTGAAAATAGCTACCTTGAGTTCAAGCGTCCGTAATTTTGTCAAAAATCGATATTTTTTAAATCGGCTATGACGAAGACAAGATAATAGTATCTATTTTAGTATCCTGTTTTGGTTTTTTCTTTCACGTGATTTTTGACGAAATGCCACTAGATACGGCTATGGCAGATTTTTTTACGGCACTCCGTAGACGTCTTAAGTACACCGTGAATTTGCAACATTTTTAAATAGAAAAAATTGAAAACATTCTTGAAAGTGTATATTTTTAACTAGGAAAAACTCCGTTCCGATCATTCCAATAGTTTCCCTGGAAAAAATTCTCGAAAATTACCTTTATTTCCGGTTTGCAGGTGTATATTTCCCCTTAAGGCTCTTTCGGCAAGTCACACATGAAACTCACGATATTCATCCCGATGACGCTCACGCTTTAAGATAAATTAATAGATGCGGTTCTCCATTCGATATAATCGAATATACCGTGGATAATGACAAGTAGGAAATAAAGCAAAACATTTACAATACCGTGGAGAATGACAAGTAGGAATTAAGGGAAAACATTTATAATACAATGCTCGTTGAGAAACGACACGTAACGAAGCTTCATTGGGGAGAGACTTAATTTAGGATTTTTCCTTTGGAAAATTCGATCCGAAACGAGGCACAAAAGAACTGGATGATTGTCCAGTACGATGGAAGGGTGGCAAATTAATGACTATCTGTGTGTTTTCGTGAGAGTCGCCACAATGATAGTTGAAACGAAGACAAAACATTTAAACGTTAAAGAGAAATAAAGAAATAAACCTAATTTTCTTTTGGCCCACAAAAATCGACGGTTTCGAGAATAATGTCTCGTATGAAATTATTTATTTATTATATAATAATGAGACCATTTCATAAAACCTTGAGCAGCCATCCAAACCATTTTTCCCGTATATTCCGTGTCTTCAAATGCCCTTAAGGGGGACGAGTCAGCGTCAAAACGCCAGTTTTTGAACATAAATATTGATGTTCGTTGAATACGTGTAAACTTGACCAATGGTCTATTATTTGACGTATCAAATGAGGAAATTTTTGATGCTAATTAGAACCCTTAAGGTGCATGCGGTTCTCTTATAAATCAATTTTTGAGTTACATTGCGCTGTGCACGATCGGTCTCCTTTTCTTCGTAACACTTTTCCGAACTGCTCAAGTGCGGCATATATTTTTTTAGGTCCTTATTATAGAGTAACAGGCCACTTTTTGAATTTTTGAGGCAAAAAATTCGTTGAAAATTCAAAAAGCGGCTTGTAACTCCATAATAAGGATCATAATATTCAGTCGGAGGAAGCTGAAATTCTTCACTAACATTTTTTACTGAAATTTTTTACTAACATTTGTTTTTCTTTAAAATTGTTTTCCGAAAAAGCCGCGATTCTAAATATTTACCAATATGTTGTAAACACAAGAATGGTAAAAATATTTTTTGTTTTGATTTCTCCCAAAGGAAAGCTGGTTTTCCCGAACATTTTTTTTTCGCGATTCTTATGGCGATGTATTCAAAATGTCCCAAAACTTCGAGAAATCATATTTAGAAAAAATGTCCGGATGTGTGTGTTTGTGTGTGTGTGTGTGTGGTATGTATCCTGAGTTTTAGATGTAAATAATTAATAACTTGAGAACGCTTCTAGATGCCGAGCTGAAAATTGGCACACTTGTCGAGCACGAATTGATCTTCAGTATGAACAAATTTTGTCTTAATTCTAACGCGTGTTCAGATTTTATCGACTTTTTTCGTTTTTGCAAAAATGGCCTAAACGCAATTTTCACGATATTGCACTCAAACTTTGTACAGAATTAGTATAGCTATTAAGGTTGTTTGGTATTGAATGTAGCAAAAATCGATCGAAATATTAAATTTTTATCAAATTTTGAATTTTCCGAAAAATAGCGTAAACGCTCTAGCCTGCACAATTTTTAAGAAATTGCAGTGAAACTTTGTAGGGAACTAGTATACCTATCAAGATTGTTCGCTATTGAATTCGGCAAAAGTCAAATTTGGCAAGAAGTAAAGTTGAAAGAATTTGGCAAATTTGCACATTGATTACTCATGTTTTTCGACAGTTAACAAAGCTTCCTTTGCGAGGAAGCCAATTTTGACCGCCATACTTTGTGATAAAGGAAGCTGTGTGATCTATGGATGAAGATGAGGAAGCAATGTGCAAATGGCTAATTTTCAGGGTTTTTTCTTATCGAGCTCGACAAAACGCTCAAAACGTGTCTCTAGATCAGAATACCGCCCCAAAACGAAAATCCCTTATTCCGCAAAATCACTCGTTCTACATTTCAAAATTCCTGATGCTAGACTCGCGCATATCTAGCTTCTTTAACTGCACGATCCTAACAATGTCCAGAGTGGTCGATACGTTTCTCGTTAAATCCTTTCGTGCGCACTAGCACAAATACACTTGGGGGGGGGGGGGGGTAGCATAAAGGGGAGAAGGATGGATCGAGGAATTCCGGACGATGTGGCCGAGCTATTGCACTCTGTAAGACCTCGTATTACGTGTGTATACCTATGTACCAGTGCACATAATACACCTGCTGTTTCTGCATACGAAACTAATAGCGACGAGCTTGCGATTCGCTTCTGTCTATATACATACAAACCACTTTCCTCGCGCATACATTTCTACCCTCCACAACTAGCTATCTGTCTATCTCTTGTAGCACACGTATGCAAGTTCATCGCGTGTTGGCACACCGAGTCCTCTCTCTCGCCCCCCCCTCTCTCTTTTACTTTACTATCTTTCGCACACACGTCGTTGAAATACAAAAGTTGGGTTAACGCAGGTAGAGGGAGTCGTTATCAATCGTGAAGAATCTAGACGAGAATCGCAGGGCCAGAGATACGAAAGGGAGCAAGAGAGAGAGAGAGAGAGAGAGAGAGAGAGAGAGAGAGAGAGAGAGAGAGAGAGAGAGAGAGAGAGAGAGAAGGAAAGATTGACGTGAGACAGAATGTTGGAGTGTTCGTCAAATTCATCAGCGAATTTCAGTGTTGAATTTGCCGAGAGCATGAAAAATAAGCGAAAAAAAAACATAGGAGAAAGGCTTGAAGGAGCAAAGTTGCGACAAGTTGGAGCTGTAGATTCGAAAATGGGTTTTACATCCGTGTTTGTCTATTGGGGGAAGCAATGATGAATGTATTGAATGTACAGTGGTGATTTCCACCCGGGAATTAACGTGAGAAATGTTCCTAGAAAATCCATTGTCATCAGCTGTGGCGAAGTGTTTCTTCGGCGTCGTTGACATTGAACACGACGATTCCACTGCCAACGTCGTGAGATAGAGAGGGAAGGAGAGAAGTAAAGGGTGTGAAGAGCCGGACGAGAGAAGGATGTTACGAAACAATGGGATACCGTTAACGCGTAACCGTTGCATTGTTTGTACATCGACAATGCAAGCTTGTTGGAAATGTCCGCCAATGGCAGACAGAGTCGAAAAAGTGTGTGTCAGTGAGAAAGAGAGTTTATCAAAGGGATGAGAATCGTTATCGATCGTCCGCCAATGCTCTACCACAAAATCGGTCGGAATAGAATGCAATTGTTGCCTCGATCGTGTCTCTCTTTTTTCAGAATTATACCCCTAAAATGTTAATCCACTATCTCGTATAAACCGCAATTGAAATTGCGTCCTCCTATCTCGGTTCCTTGGCCTTCTTGTCTTATCAGTATCGTCACTTTTATTTTTTACCCGGAACTAGGGATGTTCGATTCTTTGGAAATAATCGATTCTCCAATCGATTCTGAAAATGATGACCACAAAATAACAAATGTAAAGCAGTCTTCATTCTGGCTACACATAGTATGATTTTTCTGCATATTTGCATACATTAAATTCCTACACATTAAATTTAAGGGGGGGGGGGGTAAGGTATTAAAATTTTTGCTTTTTTTAATATTTTTTTAAATGAATGCTCAATATTTTAAAAATGTTGTGTCAAAATTTCAAGTCGATTGGAGCAAAATTGACGAAGTTACGAGTGTTTTTATACGTATAAGCTGAGCAGAGCAGGAAGCTGAGAGACAAACTAAAGAAGGCAGGATTCGTCGTAGACAGGAGCAAAAAGGTGCTTTAGACATCATGGATGATAGCAACATCCTTTATGGACCTGGCATTGATGATTCAGTGTGAGGTAAGCCGATAAAATTTGCTTATAAACGTTTTATACCAGATTTTTAAGTGTTCAAAACTTTAAAGCGTTTTTCCCACAACTCACGTTTTCAAAGTCGGTGCCCCTCATAACGTCAAAGCAACTGCACCGATCCTTTTGAAATTTTGAACACTATTTCTGTACATAATTTACGAGGTAACGCCGGAGAGTTTTTTCAAATTTGTTGAAAATTTTTATTTCACAATAACAAATTCGCCGATTTTTTTTCACGAAAAATCGCGTTTTTCCCTTCAAAGTGTTCCGAAAAAGTGAAAAATTAACATTTCGAAAAACCCTCCCAGCGTTACCTGGGGAAAACTATTATCTAACGAATGAACTTTGATTTTTTTATTTCAGATTATCCAGCACCAAGTTATGAGGGGCACCGCAATTCTACTTTTTTCCGAGACACGTCCGAATAATTGCTGCCATTGCCGTATTTTTTAATATTTCTTCGTGAAAATTTTACACAACATTCTTCAAATGTCATACTTTAATGTGCTATTGGTTTTAATGAAGAGATTTTAACTGTGTTGTCACAAAAAATTCACAAAAACATGGCTTTTTTCTTACGAATTAACCTTATCCCCCCTTAAGGATGTTGAGTCCGTACCATCCCTTCCAAAAGTCTGGTACCTTTTTTCATTCGACTGAATTTTATTGGGATTGATAAATACTTAAATTCGTATCGTAACACCGTTGATATGAAAAGAAGTATCGTATTTGTGCATATTAATGATCGAAAATTCTTATTTATGTATTATATCAACTTTCGACAATGTTTTCACAAGGGAGGATTAACTTTTGGATGTTGACAAAGCTAAAATCTCGATAGTGGAAACTGTTCATTATAAAAAAAAACTGATTATTTTTTATCGCATCTATAGAAATATAACAGGAAATTACTTTGAACTGTAAAAAAAAACAATATTTATAAACAATATTAATATTAAAAGTAATCGCTCGATTAGTTTTACATATGGCAACGTTGTGTGATTGGTAAGTTGGCATGACTGGTAAGTTGGTAAGTTGGCATGAACGAGAGCAGTCGCGATGGTCACGATTGAATGTCAACATGGACGAAAATAATGTCAAAATCAAAAGGAATGGAAAAAAAGTCTTCTATTGGAAAAGAAAACGAGCGACAGATTCTGTATATAAACAAAGATTAAGTCAAGATTTGACTCCGGTAACAAAAAAGACGAAAGAAAAGTGTCACAGAATTTGACAGCATACATGACCTCGGAACGTTTTCTTGGTGCAAGGAACGACGTCGTACGTCCATGAACGAAAATGAGTATTTGAATTTCCCGCCACTTTCTGTCTATGCAACGTTGTCGCTATATTCTTGTTTCTTGCTTTAAAAACCATGTTCTTTTGTTTTTATTATTTATTTTCTGGAACACGAGCTTCCTAAATGTGTTGAAAAAATTACGCAATGCTTCTCATATGCTTTTTCTCAAGTGTGATTTTTTTTTGTACTTTTGGCATCATTTTTTTTAATAAAAAAAAATTGCAAAGTTACTTCAGTTTCCATAAGGCTGCGTTTAATTTATTAATTCTAATTTCTCAGTATAGCTAGCTTTCTAATCATCGTGAAATTTTTACACAACCTTTCGAATGTTTTATATAATGACATATCAAATTTTTAAGATTTTACTATCATTTTCAATTTTGGACACAACATCCTTAATATATTCTTAAAAATTTTATGACTATATTTAACAACTCAGACTTTTATTCTGTTAGATAAGTTTTTATTGTTTTACCATATTTTGTATATTTTTATTTTCGATTATTTTTTTGTTGGATAATGTTTTATTTTAACTATTATTTTTTTAAAGTCTTTTTTTCACGTTTTCTCATTTTCATATATATATATTTTTTTAACCTTGACGGTTGATGTTTCATAGACCCCACACGGAAATTTATATATTTAAAATATATGCGAAATTGCGTACGAAATATATTCAAAATATAATTACCGTATATAAATGAATGTATTGAAAATATATTTCAGATATATTAAAAATATATTTAAAATATATTTTAGATATATTTAAAATGTACGACACATACATACAATATATATTTTATATATATGATGCATTCATCTGAAACATAGATTAAACATATGTTGCATGTATTCCAAATATAGTTGAAAAATGGGCTGCATACATCCCGAATATGGTTTGAATATGCGATACCCGTGTAGAAATTTCCGAAAAATCGGAAATTCTCTAGGAGAATCAAATACAAAAGTACGAGTTCATGAAAAGCCGGCAAGATATCCTTATATGGCTTCATTTACGCCGGACTTCTGTTAATATTCCGTTCTCGCGCCCGCCTTTATAAGCATACTCGTCGCATCCTCCGTATGGGGGTTCAGCGGATGCTGCTCTGCGACATCTCGCGGCGAGTCTGGAAACTATCGCGACGCTGCCTATACGTTACAAACATGTGGCAGGCGCCCGATCGCTTGTTCTCGCGGGATAAACATTATAATGCAAATAATAATAAAAAGTGTGAACACAATAAACTTAAATAATTAAATACATATTATGTTAGTTAGTTAGTCATGTTACCATATATGTTGCATATATGGCAGCATATATTAAGAATATATGTAGAATATATGGGAGATACATGTGAGTCACACCTATCTCTCATATATGTTGCAAATATATCAGCATATGTTAAGAATATATGTAGAATATATGAGAGATATATGTAAATCACACCTATCTCTCATATATGTTGCATATATGTGTGGATTAAAAATATATGTACATATATTCGAAATATATCCACATATATTTTGCGTATATTAAAAATATATAAATTTCCGTGGGGGACTTTTGTCAATCTTTAATTAATAGCCAATCTCGAATAGATAATGAATTTAATAAAAAAAATGAATTTTTGATTTTCAAGGTCAAGAATCGATTCACCTAAAGGTCGAAAAGGAAAGTATCGATTTTTTGAACAAAAGTATCGATCTTTGAATTAATCGAATTGGAATCGAACATCCCCACTCGTAACTTTTTGCGTTACACCCTCTTGTTTCTTTGTCGAAACCCAACCCTCGCACCCTTTAATTTTCCTTCTCGTCGGAGAGAAAGAGAGGGAGAGGGAGGATGAGGATTCCCAAGTTAAAAGTGGCTAGCAACTTAATTTGCCGCTCGCAATCGAGGGTTGTGTCCCAACATTAAAATACCAAAGTATCCGGTAGAGTTGACTTTAATGCTCGGCTCTAACCACCCCTTTCTTGCGCCCCTTCATTCTCTTGTAACCAAAAATCCCTTTTTCGAGTTACTCCTCGAATGTCTCTGACTCTTTAATTCTCCCTCAGCCGCAAGAGTGTCTTACCGAGTTACAGTTCGGAGTGGTAAAGGGGGTTGAATTTATATCCAGGACTCTCTCTCTCTCTCTCTCTCTCTCTCTCTCTCTCTCTTTCTCTCTCTCTCCGGACTATCGGGTCGTGTATGCCCGACACCGCGTTACGCGATATCTTTCCACAACCCCTTTTGCTGCCGTCGTTATTCCGAGCTTGCTTTCCGTTGTGGGCGCAAAACTCGATGTGAGCCCCGTGGAAAATGTATTTGTGTCGCGTGTTCCTTCGAGCTTTCTTCCTTCTCTTCTCTTTGTCCTATGCCGCTGTACTAACCCACCCCTTTCCCTCGTCGTGGCCGCGAGACCCATATTTCCTCGATCCTGTCTCCGTTCGGCTTCGTTTCCCCGCTCGCTTTTCGTGTGTGCACACGCCAAAGGGGAATCCACCGTCTCTCCTTTAGCGCTGAAAAGCACACCACGATGCAGACTGCACTCTACTCCTCATCGTACTACGTTCCCCGACGATCTAGCAAGCTTGTGGGACAACCACTATTTATCAGTAACCCGGGAACAACGTACGACAGACAGAGAGGAAGATCCTGTCGCGATATATTATTCAAAGTATGCTTGGATGAAAAATGAATTTATTCGATTCAAGCAAATTTTATTCGATTCAAAGAACATTTGTTTCTCGACTGAAATAGAATAGTAGAATGTCGCTTATCCGAATTTTGGTTAAGGTAGTTCCTCCGCGACAACCTCAACAAAATGTTACACGGCATGTGCATATTTACTGGGTTGATGATTATTTCGATTTGTAGTAAATACATTTAAAAAGCAGACAATATTAATTCAGAGCCAATAGATAACACGATAGATATGTTTTACTTTCGTAAAATTTATTCTATCAAGTGTTTTTAACCTACGACTGCTTCACTTTGTGACTCAACTTTTTGGCGGAACTGTCCCGGCTCTGCCCCAATACACAAAAGAGCTTTCTAGCCTGATCAGGTGCCTTATCGCTTATTTATTTTATTCCACAAGAATTTTATGTGTTTATAGAGTATAGGTACAGTACGAGGAAGACATCAAAGAACTTTTCGTAATAGGGCTTTTCGCGAGGTTTTATTCCTCGCGGTAGAGAAGTAAATTTTCATGCTCACGGTCGCATGTGTGAGCATACTATTCACATCATCCGTATGGGAGCGAGGGTCCGCCGTACTGTGACATCTCGCAGCGAGTCTCGGAACTAACAGTCCTGCTCTGTCCTGGTTCAGGGGAATATCAGGCTAGCCACATTATTCGGACCGACGTTTTTTTGCCGGTCCTTAGCACCATCTGACCTATCCCTGACATGGATTATAATGCAAGACTAGCCTGACCTATATCATACCGAAATATGTTCCGTCTGGAATCCGTGCGTGATCAGGCTATCCTGATCAGGCTATCCTTACTGATGCCTGATAAGGTCTTTATCCGTTATTATAGGCTAGCCGGATCAAATTTCTGCTTGGGTTTTTTTGCCGGTCCTTAGCACCACCTGATCTGTCCCTGACATGGATAATGTAAGGTTAGCCTGGCAATCTATGTCATACCAAAATATGGTCCGGCTGGGATCTGTGCGTGATCAGGCTATCCTTACCGATGCCTGATCAGGTCCTTATCCGTTATTATAGGCTAGCTGGAACAAATTTCTGCTCGAGTTCTTTTTGCCGGTCCTGAGCACCACCTGCAGTGTCCCGGATATGGATAATGTAAGGCTAGCCTGGCAATCGATGTCATACCAAAGTATGATCCGTCTGGGATCTGTGCGCGATCAGGCTATCCTGATCAGGCTATCCATACCGATGCCTGATCAGGTCCTTATCCGTTATTAGGCTAGCCGGATCGAATTTCTGCTCGATTAGGTGTAAATTAAGCCAACTTTGAGTGTGAATATCTCGGGTTCAGGACGGTTAAACTTATTTAAACTGCACAAATGTTTGGATAACATATTAATTAACCTATATGCCAAATTTCAACAATTTCTTAATTAAACGGCCTCATGGAGGAATTACCTTAATCGAGATTTTACGTTGAACGAGGCACCTATTTTATCGATTTTCCGTATTGAACAAAAATGGTATGGATATTCTGGATGAAAAAAGTCTAATCTCTGCGGAAACAAGATTATGAAATAAAAAAATTTAATTTTTAATCTGCGAGTCCCCAGGTCGGCAAACCTCAGAAATTTTGAAAACTAATAAGTTTTTATTGTCTCCCTGTTAATTCTCCACGAATTGGTTCTTAAAATTCTGATGAAATTGGAAAAAAAACTTTGACACATTTTTGCAGGTAGATGAACTTTTCATGATTTTAAAATTTTCTGCGATAAACTGGTCAAATATGGCAAAATTTCATTTGATCTCATTTAATCTAATTTCTGCAGGATCACATAGACTTCTAAAGACCTTAAAAAAAATGTTTTCAACCCAATCGGTTTATCATTGTATAACTTAATAATGTAGAGACCATAAAGACATCCTAAGACTTAATGCAGACAATTTCTGGTTGTCGTAAAGGCTGAAATCTCTTCGACGTATTTTCAAGTACAAGATAAAATATTTAGGAGTCTCTCGCGTGTCTCGTAGAGAGAAAATTACGATTCTCTTTGCCATCATACAAAAAACTTTTCTCCATCATCTGGATTAATCAAATCCCCCGATAACAGGTACACACCGTACTCGCGCAGATTCACAAACAAGTTTTATACTTCTCCCAGCCTTTATATTTTAAACTCTCGGGAAATTCGGGGCCGTAGGTTTTGGCTGAGATTTTATCCCCCAGAAGGTCGCGAACGATTTTGTTTTTACGGGAAAGGCAGATATTTTCTTTTCTGCTCCCTTCATCTCGGTAAAGGACGATCCGGCTTTGAGCGAGTTTCATGTTAGCACGCGTGTTTCACGCGGAATTTCATAGTTTTAAGGGAAGCACCGATGAATCTGCGATGTGTGTGTGTGAGTGTGTGTTGGTTAGCTCAACGGAAAACGCACGATTTTCCAAGAGCTTTTCCGTCGTGACACCCATTTTTCGTGCTCAAGGCTTGTCGTTTTCGCGATATTCATAAAAAATCCTCTCTTATCGCGTGTACGAGAAAAAGTGAGAGACGAAGAAAGAGCAAGCCCAAGGAATTGTGGTTAGGGTTGTTTTATGACTGAGATGAGTTTACGTGACCGGAGTAGACTGACTTGAATCCTTGATTCTCGCGTGACCTCCTCCCTCGACTGCCCTCTCTCGTCCATTCCTTCGCAAACTTTTTTCTTCCCTTTTCTCTTCCAAGGGACCATTTTGTTCTGTCGTTTATCTTAGGAAGACTTCAGCATTCTTTTTCACAGCGAGCACACATCTATTTAAGGGGACCGAGTCAGAGTCAAAACGCCGATTTTTAAACATTAATATAATGGATTAATATAAATGTTCGTTGAATTCGTGTAAACCTGACCAATGGTCCATCATTTGACCTATCAAATGAAGAAATTTTTGACGTCGGTTGGAACCCTTAAGGTGCAGTGGTTGTCCTATAAATCAATTTTTGAGTTTCACTGCGCTGTGCACAATCCGGACCAAACGGCTTCACGGATCTTATCCTACGACGTCTTATTTTCTTTGTAACACTTTTCTGGAGTGCTTAAATATGGCAAATTCTTGTTAGGTCCTTATTATAGAGTTACAGGCCACTTTTTGAATTTTTGAAATACAAAATGAGTCCTGAGCGCAAAAACTCGTGTCTCGAATTGGTTTCCCATCGCCTTCGATTCATCCCTCTATTTATCTCATCCATGTCGAATCAATATACACTGCGACCTCGATAATCGGAATCCGTCGGGACCGGCTCTTGCAAGAAGTGGGGCTGCGCACATTGCACAGAACCGTCTCTGCGCCGCTGGTGGCTGACGGCGGCCTGACGCGATTGGCTTGGCGCTTCTCCCACTACGCTGCAATTGCAACGATCGAGATACCGATTATCGAGGTCCCAGTGTATTTGAAATGCAGACAGCATGTGGCGGAAGTAATTTTGGGTTGGAACTTGGAATTTCGTTAATAATTTATAAAAAGAAAATGACGGATTTTATAAAATTAATAAGATTTGTCTGCGGGAATGAGGAATTTGAATAATTTCGTGAGGAATAATTACAGAAATAATTATCTTCAATCCAAATTGGGAACTTGCATGCATCTGAAATCTCTCTTTTAGTATATTGGACTCAAAAGTACGATAAAAAATAATGATTTTCTCAAGATGATTTTTTTTCAAGGAATATTAACACTGCAAAAATGTTTTCTTTTACACTAATTTTTCTCGGTAAATTTGAATTGGCAACCATATTGTTGTACCTAACTATCAGCGCCGCCAGTGTCGTGCCTGGGAACCAAGTCCCATTGTAGACACTTTCTGCTCACGGAAAATCTAACCTATAATATAAATATAACCTGCGGTATAATATTCTTCAATATTATTATTTTAACGATGTTGTGAAAGTATTGGTGACGTCACAATATCACAGAAATCATATAAATTGACAGAGCAATGGATTCATTCACTCCGCAACCAAACTTAGATTGTTTCATGTCTTGTTTTAGTTTATTTGACTGAAACTATTTATAATGGGACGTAGTTCCCGGAAGCGACACTGGCGGCGCTCATAGTTGACTACAACAACATGGTTGCCAATTCAAATTTACCGACAAAAATGAGTGTAAGAGAAACAATTTTTGCAGCATTAATACTGCTTAAAAAAAAAACTGTCGTGAGAAATTCATTATTTTTCACCGTACTTTCGAATTTAAAAAAAAACATGCAAATCTTCTATTGTGCTTGTAAGTATGCCAGGGCTTGATTGATTCGAAAAATTGAATCAAAACTTGTGTACAGATGAGAATCAACGTTGTTCTTTCTCCACTTCATTTTTCTCCCTTTCATTTCACTCTGCCATTCTCTTTTTT
This sequence comes from Alloplasta piceator, assembly GCA_946863875.1. Lineage (NCBI taxonomy): Eukaryota > Metazoa > Arthropoda > Insecta > Hymenoptera > Ichneumonidae > Alloplasta > Alloplasta piceator. Next base: position 60,736,882 of record OX333071.1, read on the forward strand.
TTTCTCTCAAGAAGGCTGCACGACGGTCTGCTCGATATTTTCTTCAAGAGCAAGTTCTCGAAGAAATTCCGTCTTCCTCTCTTTACTGACGTCGCTTTTCCCTCGAGGGACTGAAAGAAGAAAGCTCTGATCCGAGACGCTGCGAGAATAAGAGAGGGAGACAAGAGCAACGAAGGAAAATGGAAAATAATGCAAGCACGCGCCGGAGAGAAGATGGCGTCGATGTTGATGGGCCCATAGAGAGAGAGAGAGAGAAAGAGAGAAAAAGAGAGAAGAGTGGAAAAGTGGAATGGTTTTCCCTCAGAGCTTCTCGACTCTCGGCTACAACGGCGACGAGTTTGAAGGCTGCTGCTGCTGCAGGAAGTAGCGAGTAAAAAAAAACCCGGGGTAGAAGCAAGAAAAGAGAAGAGGGAAGGGAAGAGGTAAGGTGGAAGAAAGGGAATATAAAAAAAGTGAACTAAAGATGCAGAGTCACGACTTACAGCGAGAGACTTTTCATCGTGGCCTGCGACCATTAAAGAGGCTCGCAAAACAACGGTTCGCTATAACCACCAATGACCTCTCGCTCTATCTCGCGAGCAACATAATATAGAAGCTAGAGAATGTTTCCTCGCGCGTTTCCATTTCTCTCCCTTCATTTCGTCGACGACAACGATGGCGATGAGAAAACCGCGACCGACGATAATAACGAATGAACGACTCCGAGCTTTACTACCCTCTGACTAATAACCTTTCTCTGCCACTCCCCCCCTTAATTTCCACCCTACCCTCTCCTCCAATTGGGACACTGAATCAGAGAGAAGGAGAGAGAGGGAGGAAGCATATAAGATCTTGCGAGAGGGAAGAGTGTACTAAAAACCTATAAAGCTCTCTTGATCTCTCTTTTTTCCTCGCCTTCAATTCATTATCTCGCCCCGGTCGTGGCTCATCGCTCCTGAGAAATCTATTTTTCCCGTCCATTAACGATTCTCCGTGATGACTTAATTTTTTTATTCATCTCGCCGTTATACGATTTTTCCTTCATCGGTAATATAATGTTCCCCGCGGCTTACGGCGAAAATGCACGTGGCGGATGATAGAAATGGCTTTGGGAGGTCGGACCGTGGATTGTCAGGAAAGTGAGAAGTCGAAAGTGTACCGAATACGAATATATAACACGTTTGCTGCTTTGCCGTGTAGCTTTAGCCGCAAGGATAAATGGCACTACCTCCTGTATCCCCGCTTGGGCTTGTGTCCTTTCCCGGCAGAGAGATTTCCCTCAGGTTTTCACGTACACAGGGAGAGAGTGTTGAGGGTGATAACATTTGACGTGAGAGTTGATCTTTTGCGGGAGCGTGACACGCATGTATACCCCACCGAACAGCTTATTCTATATTCCCGTATATAAATACAAATACAAAGGAGCCTGGAATACGGTCGTATAAAGATACATTGCGTGAGGGTACCATACACGTGAGATGCGAAATGTGAATTTTGTCGCAGAAAATTCAAAATATAGTACATTCACGTTTAGCCATATATGAAATTGATCATACAAGCAAAGCGAAACTTACAATTTTTAATTAACTAGCATCTTCCCGCGACTTCGTCTGCGGGGATTGCAGAATTGATACCCGTTGCTATGGTAACTGTTGCTGTAGTAACCGTTGCTATGGCAACCGTTGCTATAGTAATCGTTGCTATGGTAATTGTTGCTATAGTAACCGTTGCTATGGTAACCGTTCCCATTGTAATCGTTGTCAAGGAGTGTGGTGACGCTAAAAATGTAACACTTTTTAGCCCTCATTCACAAACGTGTGATCAGGAACTTCGTTCTAAAAAATATCCTATGTGTTAATCCAGGTTAGAAACTATCTGTTTATGATATTTCATTCAAATTCGTTCAGCCGTTTTTGCGGGATTGAGTAACAAACATCTAAACATCCAAACATACAAACTTTCACATTTATAATATAAGTTAGGATTAGGATTAGGATTAGTCAGGAAAGATCTAGGTACTTCTTATGGAAGATCAGTTTGGGGAATCTCCTATCCTACCTGTTCATGTAAGTTGGGGAAGGGGCGGAAGTAGCAGTTACTCTATGAACAACTTTAGTAGTCATATACGTTTGCTAAGTCTGACAGATCGTGACGTGGTATCACGTGGTTCTGCAGCCATTATGCCAGGACATGCAGTTTTTTCGTTCTTTTGTAAGATTAGTCGAACAGTAATTTTGGACCATCCCGAATTCTGGATGAACCGAAGTCGATTTAAAACTATGCAATTTCAAACTATTGTATGATTTTAATGCGCTGGTGAGAGGTTGGCAAAATCCAAGTTGCGTTTTGAGGGTTTATTTTAAACTAGAAAATGGGTATTCCATTTAAGCTTGAATGCTTCGTGCAAAGAGGAAAATTTTGCTGTGGTTAGGACGCTTATTCAATCAATTCGTTCATCCTATGGGCTGATCGAATGAAACGAGGTTACGTTTTTTCTCTCAGCACTTAATCATTCTCTACTATCGTTGTCTAATGTTTCCTTCTCGCTGCTTCTTTTGACAAAAGAATTCGGATGTGGGATCTGAAAAAATCGATAGGGTGGGAGAACTGAATTGATGGAGTGATGAGTCGAGAAATTTGGAAAAAAGGCTGAAGTAGTCGAATAGTCTAAGAATGGTCGACGGATGTTAGTGTGTACACGGAAAGAACGACTTCGTTAATTCGACCAAATAGCTTAGTACGTTTAAAACGACTTAGTTATGGTAACCTACCAACTTAGTGGTGAAACCCTATATTTTAGTTACCTATATTTTAGTTGTGGTAAGTGGAAAATAGGGTTGGTTAGTTGACTCCATCAACTATCTAGTTGATCCAACCAATTTCTCGTCCGCTATTTTCCAATTACCACAACTCAGTCATTTAAAACGACTTAGTTGTAACCTACCGATTTAATCGTCTAAAACGACTTAGTTGTGGTAACCTACCGACTTAGTTTAGTACCCTATTTTTTAGTTACCACAACTAAGTCGTCCCAAACGACTTATTAGTTGTGGTAACTAAAAAATAAAATTGGTCAGTTGACCCAACCAACTATCTAGTTGATCCAACTAATTTCTCGTGTCGCGCTCAGCGCACTGAAAATGAGGCGTTTAGTTGAATCAACTAAGTCATTCTTTCCATGCGTGTGAAAGTATGTTCGTGAGTGAATATATGTCAGCGTTCTCGAGATGAGTAGTTGGTACAGCGAGAAAAGCTTTGCGTCACCCAGTTCCGAGGGATCTTCCAATTTACGGGAATCCACGCCTCCGAGTCTTCTCACTGCTCGCCAGGGACAGATTTCCGTTTTAAAACAATCTCTGCTTGTGCTCGGCGTCACGACTGTCGTCGTTAAGACGTTGTCCTCCCGTGTACACAAGAAGATGCCCAAAAGGGGGCGAAGATGTTCTGATAGCTATGGTGGGGGTGGTATACACGGAATCGAGAATCAAGGGTGCAGATATAGGGCGAGGGGAAAGAAAAACGCTGAATGATCGAACGAGTGACGCGAGGGTGAGAAGAAAGGAAAAGAAAAGACAGAGAAGTGGGAAACGAAATTTCAGGGTAGCTAGGAAGAAGGGGAAGAAGAGGAAGGGAGTGAGTTAAGGGGTGGCTCGTGCGAGTGTGCGTAAGGGATGAAATGAAGAAGAATGGTTGAGAGAGGGATGAACCAGAGAGCAAAAGAGTTAGGGAGTACAAGAATGCGAGAGGAGGGAAGGGGAAAGCGGGAAGCGGGGGTGGGTCGACGGGGGGTGTGTTTCGTAGTCGCGTTATTTTTCCAATATGCAGGAAAACGGCCGCAGGGGTGTCCCGCGGCTGGATGGGAATTCGTGCCCCTTGAACACACGGGACTCTTTTTACGTGCGAGTAAAAGGAAAGATAAAGGAAAAGAGACAGAGGAGGAGAGAGGATGGGGAGATGAAAGGGGAAGAAAATAAGGGACAAGAGGGTTGAGTTTGACTCGAAGCTAACGCAGAGCTTCGCTATTTACTGATGTCTGGAAAAAAAAGATAGACATACATGTGTACAACGGTGATACGCGATTCACGTCCCCGAGGGCGTGTTAACATTCGGGCCGCACTCGACGTACCGTCAATCGGTATTATAGGGATGCTCAATTCCGATTCGATTCTTTAAAAGATTGATTCTTTTGTTAAAAAAAAATGATCTCTCGAATCGATTCTTTCCTTTTCGATCTTAAGGTGAATCGATTCTTGACCTTAAAAATCGAAAATTCGATTTTTCATTATACATTCATCATCTATTAAAGATTGGCAATTAAATATAGATTGACAAAAGTCTATGACACATCAGTGTCAAGGTTAAAAGAAAAAAAAAGAATGTGAAAATGTTAAAACGTGAGAAAAAAATTAAAAAAAAATCAAAAGTTAAAATATTGAAAATATGATCCAACAAAAAAAAATCGAAAGTAAAAATATACAAAATATGGTAAAACAACAGAAACTTATGTAATAGAAGAAAAGTCTGATTTGTTAAATATATTCATAATATTTGTAAGAATATATTAAAAAGTGCAAATGTGTAAAGGAATCAAACTATGTTTAGCCGGAATGAAAACTGCTTTACATTTGTTATTTTGTATTCATTATTTTGTATTAAAAAGAAATTAATCCAATTTAATCACTTTTCATAGCAAAAATTTAATAAACACTTATGTAATTAATAAGCTTATGTAAGCTTTAATTTGTAATTTATTTGTTTACGATTTTTAAAAATCAATTCTTACGAAATCGGTTCTTCGGATGTGATTTTTCATGAAAATCGATTTTCTTGATTCGATTCAGGATCGATTAGAGAATCGAGTCTTTCCGATAAATCGAACATTCCTATTTGGTATCCACTTCCAAACTCAAATCCCGCGTGTGTTAAAGCGAGATAGAGATATATGTATATTTTGAAAATTCTGAATTTAATCTTATCATCGGGGCTTCAACTCAATCAACTGCACCTCGTTCAATTACGTCAAGACTCCCTCTATCTGCTAACTGCATACGATAAATTGCTCCCAACTCGTCCGGTTAATCAAAATTATACCGGCGAATCTATATGCTTGCGCATAATGGCGACGAAGAGAGAGAGAGAGAGAGAGAGAGAGAGAGAGAGAGGGAGAGGGAGAGTGTGGAGGTAACGTTATATGAACAGTTTATATTGAAGGAACGCTGAAGTAGCGGAGTTTCGAGATTGAGGTTATTGAACGGCGCGAAGGGATGATCGATCATTATTGGCATTCTGCTCCTGCCAACCAGAATCGATTATCGTCGACGAGAAAGAGAAAGAAAGTGAGAGGGAGGGACAGAAATGAGAGCGAAGAATTTAGGCGCCAAACGTTTCGCTGTACTGCACGATAAAATCAACCCTCACCTAGCGATGTTCGATTCTTTGGAAAAAATCGATTCTCCAATCGATTCTGAATCGAATCCAAAGAATCGATTTTAAAAAATCGTAAACAAAATTAAGGGGCCATACCAGTGTAAAATTTTCAAAAAATAATTTTGTTTGCCTTATTGGACAGTTTATAGTTTCAAGAATATTCTGTGAAAATTTCAAGGCCGTATCTCTAATACTCTCCTTATGGCAGCTTTCTAAAGAGCGACCGCTCGCAGGTATGAAATCGATAGTTAAATCTTTAAACGCGTTTTTCTCGAAATGACATTTTTCAAATTTACTGACATTGTAACTCAAAGAGCAATTATCCGATTGACTTGAAATTTGAACTGAGTACTCTTGAATATATTTACCGTACGATGAACTAGGATATTTTTTATTGGATGAAAATTGACGATTTGGCATTGAAAATACGACCATTTTTTAAGCAAGAGAACAGACTTGTTTTTTTTCATAACTACGCAATTTTGTTAGTTTTTGATATTTTTCGAAAATCCTAGTTCAGCGTACAGGAAATACCTTCTAGTTTAACGGCATTTTTTTATTTTTCACTTTCAGCTACTCAATCGCCCGGAATCATTTTTTTTGCGCCTCCGAAGACAGCGCATAAACCGGTTATGCATCGGTATTTTTAAGTGAAAAAATTATGAAACACGCGTCGAATATGGCTAAATATATTCTTCATTTTCCAAAAGATTTCATCGAGTACTTTTCTTGCAAAAAATTTCCGAAAATCACCCAAATTTAGAGCGTTCACACTGGTATGGCCCCTTAATCCTGATTGAAGCTTACATAAGTGTTTATTAAGTTTTTGCTATGAAAAATGATGATGATACAAAATAACAAATATAAAACAGGTTTCATTCTGGCTAAACATTTAGTTTGATTCTTTTACCCGTTTGCACTTTTCAATATATATTCTTAAAAATATTATGAATATATTTAACAAATCAAACTTTTTTCTATTCCATAAGTTTCTATTGTTTTACGATATTTTGTATTTTTACTTTTGATTATTTTTTTTTTCGTTGGATCATGTATTTAATATTTCAACTTTTAATTTGTTTTACTCGTTTTCTCACGTTTTAACATTTTCACATACTTTTTTTTTGTTTTAACATTGACGTCGATGTTTCGTAGACTTTTGTCAATCTTTATTCAATTGCCAATCTTTAATAGATAATGAATTTAATAAAAAATCGAATTTTTCATTTTTAAGGTCAGGAATCGATTCACCTAAAGATCGAAAAGGGAAGAATCGATTCAAGAGGTCGATATTTTGAAAGAGAGAATCGATTTTTTGATTAATCGAATCAGAATCGAACATCCCTACCCTTACCTACACTGAGAAAAAAGTTCAGTTAAAACAACTAGATCCATTTAGTTGAAAAAAATTTAGTTGATTCAATATTAATTTCCAAATAATGAAACTATAATTAATTCAACAAATGAATTTGGTTAACCATAAGATATGAGGTGAACGAATTTTTTGGTCAATTTCCAGATACAGTTTAGTCCAATTTACACGTTACTTAGTTGCTGTACAGAAATATTTCGTTGATTTCTAGTATATTTTAAGTTGATAAATTTAGCTGTAACAAAAAAACAATTCGTATTTTCAATCCCAGAATTTATTTGGTACAAAGATATTTGTTTGATTGAACTGAAACTTTGCCCATTCAAGCAACGATTTAACCGATTTAACTAACACTTCCACTGTATCTTTGTTAAATTACCAAAATGATCTCGTTGAACGCCCGGAAACAAATATTTGGTTGAGTCAAACAAATTTTTGCATTTTCAACAACAACATTTTCTCAGTGTACCCTCCTTCTCGCGGAGTACCCATGGCAATAGAGTATGGCGGACGTTCATGCGATATTTTATTGCACTCCGTGCGTGAAGTGACCACTTCTCGCACGCTTCGCGAGCGAGCACTTTACGCACTCGTGCGATAAAATTTTGTACGATACTCGTGCGAGAAACTTTTTCTCAACTCGTGTGATTGCAGCATTCGCCTTCGGCTCATGCTGCAAACTCACACTCGTCGAGAAAAAGATTCATCGCACTCGTATCGTAATGTACTATTATGACACCAACGTTCGCGAGCGAAGTCGCTAGACAGAACGAGCCCGGGGTCATGTGGGACTATATACAGTAGGTATCTATCACCTTCTCTCGCTCTCTTTCCATGTGGCTTCGCCATTGGCGATAAGGTGATAAGACTCAAATGTATTGGCTCCCATCAAATCGTACGTTTTACCGCTATGGCTCGACCTTTAACCATAAACGCCGCCTGGTAAAGCCTTTGGTCCTGGTTTTCCTCATCTCTATCGTGAAACCTCTCACTCGACGATTCCGTACAACCGTTCTCTCGACTTATATCCATCGGTCAAAATTTTTACGGCTCATTTAAAGGGGGGAGGGGGGAAATGAAAATAAAGATCTTGAGAAAAATATCTTTCGTTCCTTCTCTCTGCTCAATGACGGTTCAAAGATTTCATGTCTTTTGCATCTTTTTTTACTCACTTGCAATTCTATTCTATCCTCTTTTACTTCAATACCCTGACTCTGAATTTTCATTTGACAATTTCTCAAATATGACGATTAATCTAGATGACAGATGCTTTGATATAACCTGGACTATATATATATCTACTAGACTGTGCGGAAAAAAATCGATATTTTTTTTTCGGTTGCATCCCCCAGAAAAAGGTGAATTAAGGTGAAAAATGAAGAATCCCCGGAGGAGAGCTCAAAAAAAAAAATTATTTCGAACGGCGCATTGCATTTGAATATTTTCCATAAGAATAACATAGGAAAATATTGGCCCTTCTGAACGTCGTACTAAAACTCTTCAGAAAAAAATCTCACGAAAAAGTAATTGCGATATTCTGATAGAGAATTGAATTCCCTACAAAAAAAGTCTTCACGAACAATTAGCTTAGAACAATCGTTCAAGTGGTATCGATGTCTGAAATTGAATTGATAGAAAAAAAAATTCAAAAGGTTGAAAAATCGAATTTTTCGAATTTTTCGCTTTACGAAAAAACTTTTTTGTGTTTTTTTTTTTGTAGGGAATGTTCCGCTCTAACATACAGTTTGCATGGAATCGTTCTCAAAATATTTCTCTAATACAAAAAAGAATCAAGTAGGACAAGACATGTAAAAGAAACGACGTCCATCATTGATCGTGCTTTGAAAAGTTTTATTGAATGAATTTGGTTTAATAAGATAAAATAATTTGTTTTTACATTATAATGCTCAATAATCATCGTTCCTTTTTTTAAGAGTCTGTTTTTTGCAGTTGGGGTATTTCTGTCGATGATTTTGCACTATGCCCGATAAACAGCGATACCACTTGAACGGTTGTTCCAAGCTAATTGTTCGTAAGGACTTTTTTTTGCAGGGAATTCAATTCTCTATCAGAATATGATAATGACATTTTTGTGAGATTTTTTTCTGAAGATTTCTACTACGACGTTCAGAAGTGCCAATGTTTTCCTGTGTTATTCTTATGGAAATCAAATGCAATGCGCAGTTCGGAATAATTTTTTTTTTGAGCTCTCCTTTGAGGGTTCTTCATTTTTTACCTTAATTCACCTTTTTTTGGTGGATGCAACCGAAAAAAACAGTGGCAGAGAATTTTTTTGGTAGAGATATTATTTGAGAAACACCCTGCAAATTGAAATTTGTACATTGCTTCCTCATCTTTATCCATAGTTCACATAGCTTCCTTTAACACACGGTATGGCGATCAAATTTGGCTTCCTCATAAAGGAAGCTTTGTTAACTATTGAAAAATATTAGTAATCAATGTTCAAATTCGATCAATTTTCGCCAAATTTCATCGCGAACAAACCTTGATAGCTATACAAGTATTGTACAAAGATTCTGTGAAATTTATTGAAAATTGTGTAAGTTAGAGTGCTTGCGCTATTTTTCAAAAAATTCAAAATTTCATAAAATTTTAATCCCTCGATGGATTTTTTCCAAATTTAATAGCGAACAACCTTGATAGCTATACAAGTTCTGTACAAAGTTTCAGTGAAATATATTGAAAATTGTGCAAGTTAGAGCGCTTGCGCTATTTTTCAAAAAAATCAAAATTTCATAAAATTTTAATCCCTCGATAGATTTTTGCCAAATTTAATAGCGAACAACCTTCACAGCTATATTACCTCTGTGCAAAGTTTCAGTACAATATCTTAAAAATTGCGCAAGTTAGAGCGCTTAGGCGATTTTTCAAAAAATTCAAAATTTCATAAAATTTTAATCCCTCGATGGATTTTCGCCAAATTCAATACCAAACAACCTTAATAGCTATACTAATTCTGTACAAAGTTTGAGTGCAATATCTTGAAAATTGCAGAGGCTAGAGCGTTCACGCCATTCTGGCAAAAACGAAAAAAGTCGATAAAATCTGAACACCCGTTATAATTTAAAAAAAAATTTCATAACGAAGAGCAATTCGTGCTCGACAAGTGTGCCAAATTTGAGCTTGATATCTCGAAACGTTTTCGAGTTATTAATCATTTACATCTGAAAATCAGGATACATACATACACACACACGCACACACACACACACACACACACACACATCCATCCGGACATTTTTTCTAAATATGATTTCTCGATGTTTCAGGACATTTTGAACATATTGGCATAAAAATCGCGAAAAAGATTTTTTTTCACGAAAACAAAGCTTCCTTTATGAGGAAGCAAAAAAATATCGATTTTTTCCCGCACGGTCTAATATCTACGAATATATTTTCCTTTTGGATATGGGTGCTTTTTTCCCTACGGGATGGTTGAGGCAGCATACAGCCCCTGGATCGTTGGATAATATGAATTCCTTGTCGAGCACGAGGATAACGATGAAATTGCAAATAAATTACTTTCTCCCCGTTCTTCCAGTTCTCTCACTCTTCCTTCATCTCACCCTCCGTCATTCGTTTCCCTTACCTCTGTGTTTCACGACGAAAAAACACGAGGAATCTTCCGAATCCTTAGATCCTGGTGGTTGTGATGGAAGGTTGTTGCCTTGTTTGCATCTCGCTCTTTTTTTTGCCTCTTTAAGAAACTCGAGACGAGGCTGGGATACTGTGCCGATAATGAGTAAACCGGAGCTCGTTAACGATTCAACGAGCATAGATAAAAAAAAAAAAAAAATAGAAAATCAAAAGAGAAAGAAAGATATCAGGTGGAAGGATAACGAGATCAAGAGCGAAGGAAAATGAAAAAAAAACTGGCCATGAACAAGTTGGGCATTTTTATTTACAATATTTTTTTTCTTCATCAACTATTATACTCCCGAAAAAACCTGCAGTTTTCCGGTGATCTATGACTCAATATCTATTAATCCTATTGAGATCTAAATTTCGTTAAAAAACCTAGGAGATCAGGGGAAGATTGATAATTTCTAGCATTCTTTGAACTATATCATTAAGACCTTTGGCAATGAGCTAAAAAAAAATTGTTTAGAATTCTTAGAAGTAGATCTTTCAGATATTATTTCACGCGATATAGTAATCCAATTTTTTTTCTAAATATTTTTTTCTTACCAACTATATTACACTGTCAAAATAGTACATTACATTACGCCGAGTGATGTACAATATTTTATATCACGAGATACAATATGGACGTTTTCACGTCCGCTTGCGGACGTAAAAGCGTCCATTATTGTACTGAGTGATATAAAAACCTTTTTCGGTAATCTATGACTCAATATTTACTAACCCTATTAAAATCGAAATTTTCGGTTCAGAAACTTAGAAGATCACGGGGAGATGGTTACTTCTAGCAAGTTATAAGCTAAATCATTAACTCTTTGTGGTCACCCGTGGTCAAAATGACCCCGTGCCCAACTTAAGGTTGTTTAGAAGCTATGAAACCTTTGAATGTTAATTGTTCAATGAATAGCTTCTCAATCGTAATGAAATTTTTACACGACCTCCTGAATACTTCATGTAAGAACATACCAAATTTTCAGAATTCTATCATCATTACTTCAACCTCCTTAAGGGTTAAAATAAAAAATAATGAAAAAATTCTGAAAATTTGGTATGTTTTTGCATGAGGTATTTAAGAGGTCGTGTAAAAATTTCACGACGATTAGGAAGCTCGTTATTAAGAAATTAACGTTTTGTTAAAAACAATTTTTTAAACAAATAAAAAAAATGTTTATCAATAAAGTTCGTTTTCTTTCCGTTGCTTCCAGTATATTGTGGATATGAAAAAAATCAGTTTCCATAAGACTACATTTAATGTTACTTAATTTGTTAATCTTAATTATTCGATGACGAGCTTCCAAATCGTCGTTAAATTTTTACACGACCTCTCAAATACTTCATTGAAAAACATGCAAAATTTTCAGAATTTTCTCATTAAACGTGATTTGCTTCTAAGCAACCTTAAAGCCAAAATTTTGTTCTTGACGACCAAGAGCACTAGCCATAAATGACAACATAATAGATAATATATCAATAATAATAATAATAATAATAATAATAATAATAATAATAATAATAATCATAATAATAATAATAATAATCATAATAATAATAATAATAATAATAATAATAATAATAATAATAATAACAGTTGATGTCAAAATAAATACCTCTTTTGAAACGACTAATATGGAGCTATTTTTTTCCTCATAGTATCATGTCTTCAGAGTATAACCTTACAAATTTATGAGAGAAAAATAAAAATTGTAAAAGATATGATTTTTTTTGTAAAAAATGGCATTGACCCCTTCATGATTTTTTTCCATCGTAAAAATTAAAAAAAAAACTTTACCGTGCATGTCATATTTTACATTGTTAAAAGAATTATCCTGATTTTTTTAAAGACATTCTGAACGGTACAGTCGATGTGGCAATCGTTAAAAGATGGCTGGGGTCATTATGACCCCTTGTGACCTGAGTGTTACGATCAGAACGTGTGACTACGAAGGGTCAACGAAGGGACCACTGGACCAAAAATTTAAAAAAAAATATATATTTTTAGAATACTCAGAAGTAGCTCTTTTAAACGATACCTTACATGATATATTAATTAATTATTAATCAAACCGAATTCTAAATTCGAGGGTTCCATAGTTTTTCAGGAAAACTGTTTTTGAGTTTTTGAGAAAAACGGACGAACGGACACGAGATTATCTTACAAGGGTTTTTTTTTTTCCTTTTTAGATGTGGAACACTAGAACCAAAAATTGTGGGAAATAAGAGTCATGGAAGCAGGGTCGGACATCAGGAAGGTCGTCGATAAATAAGGTAACATTAACTTATGTTTCTTCTTCGTGTCTTCAGTCTTCGGAATCAATTTTCCGAATCAGAGAATTCAAAAGAAAAAAAAGACATCCCGATTACGAATTTTTTAAAATAGAATTTATGTTCGGACCATGGAAATTAATAAAAAGAACGTCTTCAAATATGTTCTCCTGCTTTTTTTCTCGGACATTCACCTCTCGCTGTCCCGAGAAGATTTGCTAGTAACCATTGAACCGACTCTTATATATATATATGAAAGCACACAAAGAACCGGAAATGACTCGAACTTCTTTCCACACTGTTGAAGGATGAGTCTGGAAAATTCGAACGAGGTTGGTCGATCGATGCGAAACTCTCACGGAGACTTAACGATTCCCATCGTTTTTTTGCGCCTTCTCATCTCCACATTTTTTTTCATCCTCTTTTGCCCACTTTACAAATTCTTCTGGTGCTCCAAGATTTTTCTTTGCCCTCGAGCAGCCAAGCACGAGAAAACGGCATCATCGGAATTGAGAGTTTCGGAAAATAATTATTCTCTCTGAAATCTATTTGAGGGTGGTAAGAGGGAAACGAGAAAGAGAAGGAGAGAGGAAAGAGGGATGTTTGTATAGATGTATAAAACTCACTTGGGAGTGAGTCTCGAGTCAAACATGCCCTTGGAGAATTCCGTTTTTCTGCTGCTCGAATAAGGCTTCTTTTCTTCTCCTAGGCTCATCTTCCTCCCTTTTACTTTGAGACTCCCCAAGGGACTCTGGAGTCTCGTCTTCACTCTCGAACCATCACCATCGTCGCGCGGTGATGCTACTTTGCCCTCACCACTTCCTTTCATTCCTGAGATTGAAGCCTTCTGTAACAAGAAAAGTATACGGAGGATGAGTATTTTTCATAGTCACGAGAAAAAGAGTTAAAAATCAATACGTCGAAGGATTAAGGGGCTGGAATATAAAGCTGCAGCGAATATAAAATGATTTCTTGGTGGGTGTATATAAGCTTCACAGAGATGGTTTATACTATATATATATGGGTCATTCCACGTTAAATCGACCAATAGTTGAAATGGTACCCTTTCTATTTCGATGAAATTTGGTCGAAAGATTTCTTTTGTCATAAAATGAAGTTCTACCGAAGGAAAAAATAAAAAAAAACTTTTTTTGAAATTTACGGTAAACGGCCCAGTTACTGACATTGTCCCAGATTGTGTTTTTACAGATACAGTTTTTGTTGAATAATAATCCAATTACCGGCTAATTAAAGAGAATTTTTCACTTTCAATTATTGGAGAGATACACTTTTTAGTATTAAATATTTAAAATGGAAATGGACCAGTACGACCCACACGGAAATATAATATACCGGAAAATATATTTGAAGTGTACATTATATATTCTAAATATATTTTAGATGTATCTAATATATATATCAGATATATATTAAATATATAATATGTATATTCCATATAAGAAATATACTCAAAAATATATTCGTGATAAGTACACTTTCGGCAAAAAATATTTCTTTGAAATATATATTAAATATATTTTGGATATATGATTATTGTGCATAAAAATATATTTTTTGATATATGTAAACCATATATTGTGTATATGTAAACATATATTAAAATTATATCGAAAATATATAAAACGTACACTCAATATATATGTTTGATGCATTTAGTATATATCTTAAATATATTTTTTACATATATATTGTGTATATTTAAACACCAATTAAAAATGTATCTAAAATATATAGAACATGCACTCAATATATATGTTTCATATATTTAGTATATATCTTCAATACATTTTTTATATTTATATTGTAATATTTTTAAATAGATTAAAAATATACCTAAAATCATATTTGTAATACATACATTTTCGGACAAAATATACTTAATATATCCAAAAATATATTTTCCGTAATATTTGCCGATATATTTTATTTCCATGTGGGGACACGCCTCTCAGTGGCTCCGCAGCGGCAGTCCTAGACGAAACCCACAAGCTACGACAAGCGATATATTGTGAATATTGTTCGTCATGCAAGTATAAAACGACATAAAAATGGTATCAACATCTTCAGCCGGAACTAGACTATCGAAGAGATAAGAAATAATTTAACTTTTGTTTAGGTATTTATTTAAATTCGCGGTATCAATAACTGGGTCATATAATTGAGGTTATGCCCCGGTTGTTGAGCCTCGATTTGTCACGTGTTGCATCAAACAATTTACTTTACTCATTTATTCTAATTTACTGTGAAAAAACAATTTAAAGAAAAGAATATTTGTTTTTATGAACGGAAGAAACGGAAAAAACATATACAATAATGAAACTATTATCATTTGTGAAAATTTTTGAAGGTTAGTGTCAGTAACTGGTAACGCGCAGGTGTCATAAACAGCGCCACGAGTGTCATAAATCGGTACAACGCAGGGGTCACGAACTAGGACATGGGCGTGGCTTCAGTGTCAGGAACCCCGGCAGCAGAAAAGCGCTATTAAAACAACGATTTTATTAATACATTTTGATTTTTTCACTTTTACAATAGGTGAATCTCGTTCGGGATCCTTTAATGCACATGTTGAAACCTTTAGTTTTCGGTTTGGCTATACCGCGCATGAATAAATAGCAGAAATCCGAAACCGCAGCTCTAAAAGTGTCACTAACTCGGCCGTTTACCTTATGCCAAACTGAAAATTTCACCATTTTTTCAATTTTTCAAGTTTATTTTGTAAATATCTCGAAAACTATTATAGTTACGAAGAAATCGATCTGGGTTCATCTAAAGAGTATACTTGGGACTATGATGAAAAAACATTTTTGAAAAATGAGGAATTTGGAGAATTTTGAATTTTTAAAAATCATCAAAATTCACGATCAACATTAAATTTTTTGTTCAATTTTTTTAAAATATAATATGTTGTACTGACCTTAAGCGATCCTGAATTTTTTAGAAAGGCGTTATTTTTTAAATATGCATTTTTGAATTTTGGAAAAAAAATTTTTTTTTTCCACTCCAAGTCAAGTAAAGTCAAGCAATCATGTAATTTTGTAATTTTGAGCAGTAAAAATTACAAAATTACATGATTGCTCAACTTTACTTAACTTAGAGGTAAAAAAACAATTTTTTTTACCCAAATTCAAAAATTCATATTTCAAAAAAACGCAATTCTGAAAACTTAAGTTCGAACTTAAGTTCCAACTTGAGTTCAATGGAAAGTTTGATCTTAAGTTTGATCCTAAGTTTAATCTTAAATTTGATCTTGAGATTGATCTTAAGATACATTTTAAAATTCGGGCTTTAGAAGTGAATTTTTTTTTTTACCAAAATTCAAAAATTCATATAAAAAAATGCAATGCTGAAAACTTCAGGACCTTTAAAAATCGGAACAAGGTAAAAGAAGGAACCAAAAATTAAATGGTGATTGTGAATTTTGACGATTTTAAAAAATTTTAAATTCTTTAAATTCATCATTTTTCAACTTTTTTTTTTTTTTAATGTTTTTCTTTCGTAGCCTGAAGTATACACTTTACAACGAACCCAGAACCATTTTTTCGTAACTATAATAGTTTTCGAGATATTTGAAAAATAAACTTGAAAAAATGAAGAAAATGGTAAAATTTAGAATTTTGCATGACTTTCGAAAAAAAAATTAATTTTTTTCCTTTAGTAGAACTTTGTTTTATGATAAAAGAAAACTTTTGCCCGAATTTCATCAAAAGTGAAAAGGGTCGATTCAAACTCTTGGTCCATTTGACATGGAATGACCCATATATATGTTTACAAAATCGTGGATGACAAAAAGCACGATCCACAAAATCGCTTCGATCCCAAGAATCCATTACTTTGAGTCTCTATCGTATTCCCGTATGCGTTAAGGCGCATACATAGACATAGAAATGCATACTGACAAAACAGACTGATATTCCTTCGGGATCTGCGAGAGTAAGGCAGAGAGAAAGACTCTGCACTTTCTCTCTCGGGTGTTATCTCGATTGTATCGTTATCGTGAGTCTTCTGTTCCCGTGAGAATCTGACGAATCTTCAAAGAACGATAGACCAAGAGAGAGGAAGATAAAAAAAAACGAGGACGACAGATATTGAAGAGCGACGCGGTTGGGCTCGTGAGATTCATGAAATCGGTCGAAATGGGATTTTGCACATCTCTTATCTCTCCCTCTCGAAACTTTTTCATTCTCGAGGATCGAATCACATACGGCGGAGAGCAATAACAAAACATACTTATCTTGTCATTTTTGTCCTGTACCCTCCCTTTCGAAGTTATAATGGGAAAAAAGCGACTGAGAGTGGAAATATCCTTAATGAGGATAATGTAATGCGAGGGGCCATTAAATTTGTAAAATCATTGAACTACTTTGCATGAAATCACGACCGAAATCATAAGAAATCTCTCGAATGTACCGGAGTTTGTTGAATCCTGCTGCCCTCGAGGGACGTTTGAAATTGCAATCACATGAAATCTCATGAATTTATGAAATCAAAATGAAATAAATTAATTTCTTATACTTCGTTGTAATCCATTATCTTGATAATCTTGAAATGCCTATTCTATTTTTTTCTAAGTTGTATTTTTCAGTAATTTATTTACAATGATGCTTCTCATTATTTCATAACTTATTCACAGATAGAAATTCTAATAAGGGATGTGATTGAAAAAAAACGATCGGAAAAAATTGACAATGTTATTTATCATAAAATAAATTTTTCTTTATACCTCGGTCGAAAGTAAGTACATCCGGAATCAATTTCGATGCGGAAAGACCGAGATTCTTGCATTGGTAAAACAACGGAGAGGCGGCGGGAGCAAAAACTTTTTTCACGCACAGCTGTACGTGAGACTCCCGCAACTGTCACCGGTGACTTGTTTCTAACCATTTTTTTCTCTGACGTCAAAGCTGCTCTTTCGTTAGTTAGAATCAGTGTTGTGAGGAAATAGTATATTGTGCAACTAGTGCGACACCGCCGCACGAGTCGCACATACTATTTTTTATTGCGAATGCAGAAATGCAGTAAACTTTGCGCACTCAAATTATTATTATTATTATTCTTTTCCGCACGCAAAGTTTACTTTGCGCACTCAAATTATAAAATGGGCAAAAAGCTACTTTTCAACCGTAACAGCGGGCGTAAAGATACCGCTTTTCCCGCATGAGTAATAAAATAGTATATTACGATACTAGCGCGATGAAACTTTTTCTGACGAGTGTGAGTTTGCAGCATGAGCCGAAGGCGAATGTTGCAATCACACGAGTTGAGAAAAAGTTTCTCGCACAAGTATCGTACGAAATTTTATTGTACGAGTGCGCAAAGTTGCAGTTTGAGCACGCGCAGCGTGCGCAAAGTGGCGCTTTGCGCACGGAGTGCAATAAAATAATGAACCGCACGGTCTCAACTGACGAATTCATGGACGAGGAAGAGGTATTCGGAGATTTCGATGCAGAGGCGGAATTGATCATACAGACGGAAACGTTACCGAAAAAGTCTGCTGATCGATACAAGCTTGTCTACGAGAATTATAAAAAATGGCAGATGGAGCATGAAAGTTCTCCGTCAAGCTCGGAAGAAACGAATTTGATCGTCTATTTTAAAGATTTAACAAAAAAGCTGAAACCATCAACTCTGTGGAGCATTTGGTCGATGTTGAGAAAAACATTGAATACAAAAGACAACATCGACATTAAAAGATTTCAGAAAGTGAAAAGTTTGCAATGAAATCCTCCATGAAAAATATAATAATTGTATCGGTCCATTATTTATACTTGTTCCGTTATTTATAACTTGACGGGCAGAAGTTTGAAAGCCCTGAACTGCGCAACATGATGGCCCTCGGCTTCGCCTCGGGCATCATGATGTGCAGTGCAGGAATCTCAAACTTTCTGCCCTTGTGGTGTAATATACTATTTTTTCGTAAAATGTAAGTATTATTTTCCCTCACGCTCATTTTTTTCTTCAATTATTTTCCAAATATAAACGCGATTTTTCTGTAATTGCCAGTATTTTTCAATCATCATTCGAATTACACGAAGTCAACGAAATCATGAACTTGAAGTTCCGGACGAAAAAATTGACAAACTTATCCTTTTAACGAACAGTTTTTCAGGCCTGTTAACACTTTGGAAATAGCTTTTGAAACATCTTTAAATGTTTGAAATTACTATTACTGAGTATTTGCAAAGCTCTCCTAATTTATTGATAAACAAATGGATTTGTCGACTTTTCGTTCAACTGAACGTCCGAAACATCTAAGGCCCGCATTTTAAGTTCTTAAGATCTATCTTAAGATCAAACTTAAGATCGAACTTTCTATTGAATTCAAGTTGGAACTTAAGATCGAACTTAAGCTCCAATTTAAGATGAATCTTAAGTTTGAACTTAAGTATCATTGTAAGTTCACACTTAAGTCCATACTTAAGTTCAACCTTTAGTGCGAACTTCAGATCATACTTAAATTTCGTTTGAAGTTTGATCTTAAGACCCATCTTGAGCTTGAACTTAAGTTCGATCAAACGTCTTTCATCGCCTCCTTCGACCGTATTTTTGACATTAGTTGTCAAAATAATTAAGTTTTGATCGAACTCAAGTTTAAACTCAAAATGGATCTTAAGTTCAAACTTCAAACCAAATTTAAGTTTGAACTTAAGATCGATCTGAGGTTCGCACTAAAGTTTGAACTGAAGTATGAACTCATACTCTTTTCTTGTAATAGGCAGGGTTGCACATAATGCATTACTTTTTATAATGCAATTGCATTTTCATTAACCATTAAATTATTTCCCATAACCATTAAATGTTAATTGGTTAATGAAAATGCAAATGCATTAAAAAAAAGTAATGCATTATTTGCAACCCTGAATCGAATAGAGCCAGGGTACAAGTTTGAATAAAAAACGTTGAATTTCAGCATACAAAATATTCCAGACCTTAATTGAGACTGAATCAATGAAGAAAAAAATATCTTCACTACAACGTCGACGAGCAATTGGTCAACCCGGTGAAATTTTCTGAGTCACGTAGATCCAGACTTATCCACTCTTATATCATCCCTTCGATCTTACAGTCTACTACTACTACACAAAATTGTTCATATACACAGTGATAGAGTCTAGAGTCCATCGTCGTCGCTGCACAGCCTTCGAGATCTCGGGCAATTTGTCTCTTCCACCCCTTTCACCATCTTCCAAGTTTCAGTCGGCAGATATCCTCCATCTCTCTCTCCCTTTCTCTCTCTCTCTCTCTCTCTCTCTCTCTCGCTCGATTTCTCCCTTCACTCAGCACACACTTACATTTCCTCATCCTCTTTCTCGTCCAGAACTGTGTGTCTGTGTGTGTGTCGTCGGAGTTTGTGAAATTCGCTGTCTTGGTGGTTGGGGGTGGACTATCGATCCAGGACCCATATAGAGAAGGAGAAAGACGGAGTCTCACGAGGGTGTGGTGTGTTGTAGGACGTCGTGATGAGATGTTTTCCTCTCTCTCTCTCTCTCTTGCACTCTCGTAGCAGCCTCTCACTTTATACAGCCGCAAATTCCTCCTCATTACAATTCACCCCTAGCTGTTGGCACGTGGCTCACGCACGCGTCTCATTTTGCCCCCAGGAAGCGAAAGATACAGAAAGAGAGAGAGAGAGAGAGAGAGAGAGAGAGAGAGAGAGAGAAAGAGAAGAGAATGAGAGATATGTCAAAATTAGGAAGCTTCCATATTGCTCATCTCTCTCGACACCAACACTTGGAATTCTTTTTGCTCTTTTGAGTTCTGCAGACACTTTGCCCTCTTTCCATCATATTTTCACTCCATCCATTCTTCTCGATGACTGTCATTGCTGCTCCTTTCCTCACTCAATTGCATCGCACCTCCGTTCATCACATGCACACAAACATTAATCCTTCATTATCCTTCCTAACTCTTTACACGTCACTTGAGCTTTCGCTAGACACTAAATTCGCACACTTTCCACCATCTCTCTTAAAGGATGAAAATGGGTCATTTCTATCAGGAAACTTTGTATAATCGCGCGTTTTAATTACAATTAAATTCCAACATGAGGAGACCCTCAGACTTCATCACGAGCTCGCACTTTCGGTGATGAACATTCGCTTCCACTCTTACCATGAATTTCACAATTGAAAATTTACGATATCCTGCAAATTGAGCATAATCCTAAGAGGATCTCTCGAGCGCCGTTCACCTGTGATAAACTTTTAGCCTGCATCGGGCTGTTGTCCGGGAAATCGTGCCAGGACACGTGTCCTCGACACGTGAATGACAGAACAGCCAACGAGAGCACGTGTTCAATGCGTGACGGTCGGAACTATCCTTTCACGATCGCAAATGCTTTCTCCCTTTCGCATTGCCTCGTGAATTCTCGACGATTCTCTTGTTCACCTATTCGCCTTTTTTATGCATAAAGTGCAGTTATCATAGAACTTTCGTTGCGGACTTAGGCCACTCTAAAGGACCAAAAAGGGCATAAGGTAAATGTCCCAATTATTGAACAGGTCCCAATTATTGAACACTATCTTGTATTTTTATTATTTCTCATTCACCTGCATGCATTTACTTATTTATTTCATTTATGCATTTCATTACATACATGGAACTTTTAACTATAGAAATGTTACCTTACTTGTGCAAAAAAAGCTTTAATTAATAGAGAAAAAAATTATTTAATCAGCAACGGTGACCCGATTTGACGTCTGGTGGTAACTGCTTATCGTTTTTGCTAAGACGCGCCGCTTCATGCGTAAGGGCATAAAAAATTCAAAAACTGTCGCATCTCAAAAAGTAAAGGCGTTTCAGGTTCCTCAGAAAATTTCTGACAAATAACAATTAAAATTTTTTTTTAAAATTAATTATTTGTTGAAAAATACGGTGTTCGATTATTGGGACATATAAAATACAGTGTGTCCCAATTATTGAACACTCGAATTCTCCAAGATGGCGTCATTAAACCCATCAAAACATCGAGACAGTTAACGCGTGACAGATCGTGTGAATCGGATTTGTTCAAACAAAAACTGTAAGTTCCTGAATAAACTTACTCTAAGATCGTCAAATATATTTTTTATTTGTATTTTCTTGCAATAAACATAAAAAGAAAAGTAAAAAGAGCATATAACCTAGATGTAACCTAAAAATACGAATGTAATGTTCAATATTTTTTGCTCTCCGATATTTCAGTCGAAAAACAAGAAAGCAGCGACAAAATCAAACAAAAACAGAACATAAGAACGAGGAAGCTGAAAATAAAAATAAAATAAAGTTCGAGTTGAAAAGCAAAAATAAACCAAATGCGAATGAACCAAAAACCTGTCGAAAGAGACCAGATATATATTTTTGTATTTTTACATGATTAATAAAAGATTATTTGAGTGTTTGATTTTGCTTTTATTTCTTAATATTATACCCAAACTAATATTTTCAGAACGGAAAAAGAATTCTCGAGAGTGTTCGATAACTGGGACATGCCTGTTCAATATTAGGGACACAGGCACTTCTAGTGTACAATAATTGGGACATTTGCATGCTTCACATTGTTATTCTTTTTTTTCACTTGAAATCATTTAAAAATAATTTAAAGGGTGATTTTTCGAAAGTAAAAATATCAAAGTATCATTTGAACATGAAAGCGATGGTTTTTTTCTTGATTTTATATTTTTTTCTCACCGAATTCAATCCCCAGATCCTTAGCTGTTCAATAAATGGGACATTTACCTTATTTCGTGTTTTTTTTTTCCAGCGAAACCATAAAATAAATCGAATTTACAACAAAAGTGTTTTATTATACATTGTTAAAAGAAAGTAACAACGTTTTTAAATGAGTTTTCCAGGCGTTTTTGATGTTTAGTATTATCCAATTATTTCTTTTCAATCATGCTGTTATATAAGTTTGTAACATAAATTTATTGCAATCCACAACAATGATTGAATACTAGTAACAAATAAGAGACTGTGTTATTGCAATGGCTGTTTAAGATGACAACCTAAATAAATATTTGCATTGTCGAAGTTATTGAATAAATTAATGTCAGTAGCTGAAAATAAAGCCAGATTTCAGAAGGAGGGAGAAAAATAGTCATCAATCATAACAATGAAAAATCATTTCTCATTTACCATTCAATAATTGCTAAAACTGAGAAAGAGAAACTAAAGATAACGATTGACTTTTTTTTTTATTGTTGTCAAATTTTTTTCAAAATTTGGGAAAAGTATATTGCAGAGCAATAAAATATAAATAAATTAGATTTATTTTAAAATAAATATAACTTTTGAACAACTCAATTACATTGGACTAATAATCATCGTATTGAATTTATTGTTAATTTTACATTTCATGAAACTTAAAAAATGTCATTTTGAGATAAGCTCGTTTAAAGTTTGTAGAAAGCTCGCTGCAGATGAAGAAGGGTTGCACTAGAATACGAAAATCGTGTACTTACAATTAGGGATTTTTAACCTTAACCTTTTGGAATATAATTCTATAAATACTAAACTACCTTGTTAACAAAAAAAATGATTTTTTGGAAATCCTAGAGTGGCCTAAGGCCTTAATTGAGCTCCATAGTAAAAAGATGATTTCGTAACTACTGGAAATATGAGCTTTTTGCGATCTGATGAATTTAAGAATCTTGACGTTGATGGATGGAAAAGAGAGGAGGAAAGAGAGAAATGAGAATGTTCAAGAATGGTGGTTCTGCTTCAAGGGATCGCGAATATCCCGGAGGATCTTTCTTGAAACCTTGTATAGCTATATGTCCTGAACCTTCCGAGGTCTCTGTAACATCCTTTGAGCTCTATATATATAAGGTACGCGAGCCCAAGATTAATAGCCGATCCCGCATCGCGAGTGCGAACCTTGACGTTCCTCGTTGTCGTCGTCGTCGTCGTCGTTACATCCGGGCTTTTTCCTAATAGTCAGCGATTATTTTCCCGAGCTCAAGCACGACGCAAAGGGCCTTGAGGGATGGAGAATGAGAGAGAGAGAGGGACAGCCAGAAAGCGGGAGGATACAGAAAGATAGAAAGAAAGAGATGAAAAAAGAGTAAAGCTCCGAAGGATATGGGGGCGAGGGTGTGGCTCCCTCTTGCTTCTAAGGGATTCGCTTATACCCCCTGGAAAATACCCGCGTCGTTTACGACACGCTTTAGCGAACCTTTACCTGCGATGATATTGCCTGAATATACATGGGGCATTCCACGTCAAATCACGTGGGTCACCCCCTTGAATTTTGGTGTCCAATGAATTGCGGGTATCGTTTGGCCCAAAATATAACCTTGAATTTTTAGAAATTTTTATCTCATTTTTTAGGGGTTGCCCGAGCCAAAGAATCATCAAATTGAGGGAAAACATAAAAAGGGGCCTTTTTCAAATTAATGAAATTTTTTTCACAGAAACTAGGGCCCAAAACAGATATTTTCGTCATAGTTCGATAATGGCCAAAAATAATTATTGTTTTAATTCTTTAATTGGGTTTGAATCATCGGTTTTATTTTAAGTCGTTGAGGCTAATAAATTTTCGAAAAATGTTGTCGTTTTACTAGGAAAGTATTTTTGTTGTTGTTATTCGCACTACAAGAAACAATCGAAATAAAAAATTATTTAAAATAAATTAAAATACAAAAAAATAGTAATTATTTTTGGCCCATTATCGAACTACGACGGAAATATCTGTTTTGGGCCCTAGTTTATGTGAAAAAATTCCATTTATTTGAAAAAGGCCCCTCTTTGTGTTTTCCCTCAATTTAATGATTTTTTTAGCTCGGGCAACCCTTAAAAAATGAAATAAAAATTTCTAAAAATTCGAGGTGATATTTTGGGTCAAACGAAACCCACAATTCATTGGACATCAAAATCCGAGGGGGTCAGGCCGATGACCCGCATGATTTGACGTGGAATGCCCCATATATAACCAGCAGGATTCGCGCTTTTTCTCCCACTCTTTCACTCTATTTGCTCGTATTACGATGTCCTTCGATGTCAGTCCGCGATATCGTCAATCCGCTGGATAAGGGGCATCTAGTTACCCCTGTGCGTTAATTGGCTTAAGGGATTTGAGAGAATTGTCGGTGATGCACGTAGGCATTGCATTTCTCGGAAATGAGAGAAGCTACACTCGTTCGAGTTTCCAATTCAAACGACATCGAGATTTTATCCAACTGGGAATAGAGGATTGGTTAGAGATGACATTTTTTTTTTAATTGCAAGGTTTTCATTCGTTAAAACAGCATTGTTCCAAGAATCTCGTTATAGCCAATTAAATTCGATGGGAATTTCAGTACAATGGATTGACAGACTCACTGACAAAACAATATATTTCTATGTATCAGGATTTGTTAACTGTTAACAAATGTAAAGTTGGATATGACGAAATAAATATTTCTTATTGCACTCCGTGCGCAAAGTGCCACTTGCAACATCCACCTTCGGCTCATGCTGCAAACTCACACTCGTCAGAAAAAGTTTCATCGCACTCGTATCGTAATATACTTTTAACAGTCAATAAATTATTTTGATACAAATAAAATTTTGTCATGAGAACTCGAATATTTCTTAACGACTAATAAAATTGTAACAATTACGGAATATTTAAATAAAAGTGCCAACTAAATATATTTCTTTACCATAAATAAATTGTTTTCTAAGTGCTCGAGGATTGATAAATCGAATTTACTGAAGCTGTCAAAAGAACATTTAAAGCCCTACCTTCAGAATTTTTGATGTTTTTTTGTATTGATTATTGTTCTCTACAGTCTTTGGATAATTTTGGTGAAATCTGATTGAAAAAATTCCACGTAATTCCGACATTACGAATACGATGTTGGAATGGAAGATTAAATGCAAGTTGACAGAAATTAAAAGATATTCACAAATTTAGTTGTGCCTAAATTCGAGAAAAACGCACTTAAATCTTTGTGTGCGTTTTTCTCAAAATTACTTTTTTCGACATCGTCGGCATGATAACTCATAGAGTTTTCAATTTTTTTTATGCGCCTTGTTTTCAACATTTAAAATCGTCTTCTCTATAGTCCATCAAGGCCAATTTTTGACATTTTGATTTAAACATTTTCTATAAATAATTGTATTGTAAAATTTTTGACGCCAAAGGCATGCAGTTTTTCAAACTGCTGGAAATTGTTTAATTTTCCAAAATTAAAAAATTTGACTCGATAGACTATAATAACAAGTTTACATTGTATTACATTATTCACAAAACATGTTTAGGACTTGCCCATTTTTTGGCTATGCGATGCATGAACTGCAAGCCGATATAGAAATAATTTTATTTTAATAAATACTTGGGGGTATTCAATAGTTTCCACATCAGAGCCCTGTCAGGGTAATAACAAAAATATGTTGCCTAAAAGTGTAAAAATAACATCTTCGGAAACTGTTCATATTCTGATCATGCAGGGCACTGATAAATAAGTGATTATTTCAATGTAATAACTAAGAGCCAGGTCGTTAAGTTCCATGTCAGGGTCCTGCCAGGAAAATCGGATCAGGCAGGGCGGATCAGGGGCAAGAATCAACTAATGGTTGCCCTATCACATTTCTACACGGGGAGACGTCCTAGAATAAGATTCGTCAAGCGGTTCAGTCAGTATCCAGCGCAGTGAAACTCAAAAATTGATTTCTGAGAAAACCGCTGCACTTTAAGGGTTCCAACTAGCGTCAAAAATTTCTTCCTTTGATACGTCAAATATGATGGAATATTGGTCAGGTTTACACGTATTCAACGAACATTTATATTTATGTTAAAAAATCAGCGTTTTGACGCTGACTTAGTCCCTTTAAGAACTTTATTCTCAAAGATCGGCTCATAAGAAAAAGGCGAATAACATAAAGGAAACAGATTGGAATCGGCACTGTTTGGTTGCACCGATGGGAAATTATTTCGCCATACTTATACCCCGTATCAGTCGAGGCTTCAAGTATGCATGAACAGCCATAAATCCGATGTGAAGTGCAAGCCCAGGCGTTGCTTAGCTCCTGGTGCAAAGAGAGATCAGGGGGAGAGAGAGAAAGAGGCTTGTGGGACGCCTGTATATGAGGTATTCCGTGCGTAGCGAGACAGGTTTTGGCCGTGGGTCTCAAAATTTGTCGTCCGTTAACATATCGTTTTCTTATATCATATAAAAACATTTCCATGTAGTTATGAAACCCAATTAAGACTTGGTGTTTGTTAAGTCCTAATTGAAAAATAAAAAAATAAAATATTTAACATACCTTCAATTGTGTGTCCTTTAAGTGTCAATACAGCAAAAATTACATCTGACTAGCTCTTTTTAACCGGAAATAAGCGCTCTTTCCAATAAAGCTAATGGAATATTAATCCGATTCGTCAAGAAAAAATTATAGCCAAAAAACGGAGAAAGAACCAGTTTTTATTTTTTTTCGGCCCTCGGGGTCTACTGAATTTTATCAAAGTCCCGCTACCCGTGGAATACCCCATATACATTTATAGGTATATACATGCACAGCCGAGTGAGCGAGCTAATCCTGAAGGGGGAGCCTCTAAGTAAACCGCTTCTAATGGATCCTGTCAGCGAACGGATTCGGTGTGGACATCGGATGCTGATGCTCCGCATTGCGGGTCTGAATGTGTACTAGAATAGGACCGAGAGGGAAGAAGAGTGTATGTGATGCAAAGGCCTCGGATAAGCAACGAGTGAGAACCAAGAGACAAAGGGAGAGAGAGAGAGAGAGAGAGAGAGAGAGAGAGAGAGAGAGAGAGAGAGAGAGAGAGAGAGAGAGAGAGAGAGAGAGAGAGAGAGAGAGAGAGAGAGAGAGAGAGAGAGAGAGAGAGAGAGAGAGATTGAAACTGAGAGAGAACTGCCAAGAGACGACGATAATGGACGATCGAATTCTCCGGAGATAAACACATCAGGATTATGGAAAGCTGCATGCCTCTTTCTTTCTCTCCCATTATTCCCAAGATCGATGACACGGAAAGCTCATCTATGCAGAAAAAGCAAAGAAGCAGTAAAATTGCTGCAGTCAGATGGCTCCACATTCAACTATCGAATGGTCGTAAAACAAAATATATGTACATATATTCCCTGGATTGTCGAGGGAATGTAACGATGATTCGTGGATTGCCCAAGTGTCTCAATTAAATTTGATGCTGCGAGGATGGGAAGTAAGAGAACTAAGGGGGAAGCACGAATCGACCAACAGAATGCGATAGGAGAGAAGTGAGAATAGAAACAGAGGGAGGGAGGGGGAGAGAGAGAGAGAGAGAGAGAGAGAGAGAGTAAGGAGAGAAAGTGCAGTAGTACGAACATAAAGTGAGATGGAACGACGGAAACGGAAGGGAAAACCGCGTTGAAACGTCGAGGGAATATTCCCCGAGCTTTTGGCTACGTGCTATCTCGCGGTCGTTGTTGGGCAAGTGCGGGGCCTTACGGCAATCACCAGTCCGTGTAGAGTTACAAGTCCGGTTCGTCGAGCTCACCAACGATTTGCCCTCACTGTGGCGTCTTTCGACGTTCACGACACGAGCATCGCCACGACATAAACTGGAGTTTCTGGGGACTATACACTCCTCTTCCCTCCCCCTCTTCTCTAGCACACATTTCTCGACTCTCTGATGCTCCGCAGTTTGCAGAATCGTTTCGAGATCTCGCCGCATGAGCTTTAACACAGTTCACATCCAATGGTGTTGCAGAATTTCACCTTTCTCGTATTCCCACAGTACGGAGCTTAAAGCTCCGTATGCATCTTCGTTCCTCGACGGATGCACGAAGTCCCCTTAGCTCTCCAAAAGCGCTTATATCCGCTGTGCGAATATTGAGAGCGTCTTTAAAGCTCTCCTTCAATCTTGGCTTTCTCTCTCCCGCTTCATGTTTTGGCTCTCGTGAAATCCGCAAAATTCTCCCTCCTTCGTAAATCCAGATAAGAGGGGGCGAAAGAGAGATAGAGCGCGCTTTCATCAACGAAACTTTGTCGGCACGACAAATTGCCGTCGCCCAACTCTCTTGCGTTCCTGATAAAGCTCGAGGTTATAACGAAGGATGCGGTACGGAGCTCGGTAAAGCTTCGCTCCCTGATGGCGTGTGCGTATAGAAAGGAATGGACCCGTGTGCAGAGTTTGTGTGACAGAGAAACAGAAAGCCTGGAGCGAGGAAAGCCGAATGTGTCTGATCCTTCCTGGTTCTTGAAGAACACGAGCTCTTGTACCGAAAACCGTGTTGTCGAGGAGAGACCTGGGTGTGCTACGCGACAGTGAAGATCCTTCTCTCATCGTTGACGACGACGACTCTCTATTCCGGATCTCATGAGAGTTTCCTGTGTAATGCGGCAAATGCATATATCTATATGGATATATGTATATATATAATGCATGAGACCTCAAGTTTCGAACCACCTCCGGAGGGGGACTCAATGAGACTTTCCGGTTTTGGGCTCCGGAATACATTTGCAAGTCTCAATGCTCGATTGTTTTCGAGAATTAGTAGCGTTTTTGTGGGAGCGAAACTTATAAGAAAGCAGTAAACCTTGAAAAAACTCTGAAAATTAGACATTTGCACATTGCATCTTCAACTTTATCCATCGTTCACAGCTTCCTTTATCACCCCCAGAAAAAAGATCTAGTACATTTAACTAAATCGTAGTCAAGCCAAATAAATTTTTTTAGTTGTAGGCCGGCTTAATACAACTCTATTCGTGTCAACGACATTTTTTTTTTGAATGACTACTAGGAAAATATATTGCGACCTAATAAATTTTTATTTAATATTACTAAATATTATTTCAAACTGAACAAATATGTATTTAAATGAAATATTTTTTTTTTAAATATTTACACAATATATATTTTTAAACATTTCAATCCTTGAATGTATAGCTACACATATGAAGTCTACAATTTCGTAAAGCTTCGTCTTTTCTGTAACAGAAGGGAAAAGAAAAAAGACCCTTTTTTATGGGAATCCTTTTTGGGAATTCGACCATCTTGCGTTTTGCCACAATGTTCAATGTATTAAATATCCATAGTGAAAAATAAGGATATCAAACATTCTCGAGCTTGGAAAGGATATAGGCGTCGAGGGGCAGGTTCGCTTGTGCGAGAGGTAGCCACCTGGCGGATTTTTGGGGTACTGACAAATCTGCAGATATGATGGGATGAAATTACGGGTGAATAGGTATTTAGTAACAACGAATAGAATTTTTCTTCAACGCCTGTTTCTCGATGACAGGGAATTCAAATAAATAAATATAGTGGAAGTAAATATCGCCCAAAATTGGATGGAAAGAAAATTTTCTTTAAAGTAACTAAACAATAATCAAATAAACGATTATAGCACCTACGACTAGATCTTTTTTCTGAGTGCACAAAGTATGTTGATTTGGCTTCCTCATAAAGGAAGCTTTGTTAACTATCGAAAAACATGAGAAATCGATGTGCAAATTTGCTGAATTCGTTCAAATTTACTTCTTGTCAAATTTGACTTTTGCTAAATTCAATAGCGAACAACCTTGATCGCTATTTCAAATGTGTACAAAATTTCAGTACAATATCTTGCAAATAGCCGAAGTTAGGGTACATTATTTAAAAAAAAAAAAAAAATTAATAAAATCTTAATCATTTGATCGATTTTCGGCAATTTTAGTAACGAACACCCTCGATAGCTATATTAGTTCTGTGCAAAGTTTCAGTGCAATATCTTAAAAATTGCACAAGAGCGTTTACGCTATTTTTTCAAAAATTGACAATTTCATAAAACTTTAATCCCTCGATGGATTTTCGCCAAATTCAATTGCGAATAACCTTGCTAGCTATACTAGTATAAAGTTTCAGTGTAATATCTTGAAAATTGTGCAAGTTGGTGCGTTTAGGCTATTTTTCAAAAAATTAAAAATTTCATAAAAATTTAATCTTTTGATCGATTATTGCGAAATTCACCCTTAACAAGAACCTCAATAACCTCAACCTCAATAATCTTAATAGCTATACAAATTTTGTACAAAGTTTGTACATTTTTTACATTTTGAACACATTTTGTACATTTTGTACATTTTGAACACATTGGCATAAGAATCTCGATGAAGCTTTTTTTCACGAAAACAAACCTTCCTTTATGAAGAAGCAAAATTGTCATTGATATAAATTTATACAAATTTTGAGTTTTTGGTGGAATAGTATATCGATTCGTACCCAGCAAAAAAATATATCAAGATGAGGTCTCAAAAACAGTTAATTAAAAAAATCTTAATTCTTGCGTTTTCTCTAGTGATTAAATCTATTCACTCAATGATAATTTTTTTTGCGCATAAACACGCTCAAAGGAAGTTCAGTTTATATTTGTCCGGTGTTTGCGGGAGTAAAATTTTTTGCATCAGTCAAAGTAAAGTTAGCTTTCGAGCTAACTTTACTTTTACGAATTTTATGAGCTTTTGGACTTTTGTTATTTTGATATTTCCATCAGCTAAAAAAAGAAGCAATTTTTTTCAAAACTTTTTAAAATTACATCTTGATGACCGATTTACCGCTGATTTCAAATGACGCCGAGAGATTTCACAAAAACACTTGCGAAAGGTGTTTTGGATGATGTTCATAGAAACATTGAACTCTCGGGGCAATTAATGGTCGATCAGTGTTCAGTGACGGAAGTCGTGTCAGCGATTAGCGTTCGATTTGGACGATTAGTTTCAGCTCTACTGTAAGGACGCCAAATCTGTCCGGACCTCTCCTCTAGTGAATATAAATTCTTTCGTGCTCACGAAGCGCTCGAAACAATTTCCTACTCCTATTATGAAACACTGTATTCGAATTATATCTGTGGAAGCTTCTCAAGTCAAGCTTTCAGACATTTTCGGCAGAATTATTTCATACGCGTTCTTGTCTCCTTTGTATATGTGTATGTCTGTGCACTGTTGGGGATGGCATTTTCTGAGGGTCCAGGGTGCTCTGTCCACAAATATTAGTCTGTGTGTGTGTATCTGTGTGCGTGTTTGTGTGATTGTGCGCTGGGTCGAGGACCGCCAGACGCGCACGCCGACGTGACTCCCTCTTCTCTCTCTCTCTCTCTCTCTCTCTCTCTCTCTCTCTTCCTGTACCCCTCGTCCCGATCGAGCCATCGAATTGTCGCAGTGCGGTAGTGGTGTAGGCAGAGGTTTAGTCAGCCAGCACCGCCGACGTCGCCCGGTCGCCGAAATGGATCTCCCCCAAGCGCCTTATTTTCTATATGCCTACTTCTGGGACCCAGTCTGTTGGCTTTTAGGAAACCATATAATATAAAGGTCTCCTCTCGACGACTCCGTGTCAGCAGTTGAAGGAAAAGAGAATGTGCGACCGGAGCGTCGACAGTCTCCTCGATGAATCGTCCTTCACGATCCTGTTCCCTTCTCCCTTGCTCTTCTCCTTTTTTTGACTCCATTGTCGTACTCGGACGATTTAATCGCTAAATTCCAAACGAAAGTTTCAATCCACCTCATTTTTAGCGGTCGTACAATGCCCTCTGGCTTTTACCAATTCATCCACTCCATTCTCACTGCGCTCCAGTACATCCCAAACCCCTTCAGAATCAGGAGAAAGGAGTGGGGCCTCCTGCTGCTGTAGCATTTCTCTGTCCCTGTCCTCCCTCACTGTCTTCCACTTTCTCGCTCCATCTTGTTCCACTTGACTCCCAAATACCGCGATTTCAGTCTCGTCGCTCCGTGCCACTTCAAATAACTCCGCGACAAAATGATAAATTCCCGATCTCGACGTGCATCTCGTGGTAGTCTCGAGAATCGTGACTACGAGCCAGCGGATAACGTCAAATCTTGTCACGGCCAATTTTTTTTTTCGTTGCATTATCTTCATTCTCTTCGACACGTTCTCAGCACCGGAGATCGGCAGTAATGATATTTTCAGGCGCATTTTCGGAAAATATCAATTTTTTTGAAAATTAATAATTTTGAAATCTACATTTTCAATAACCCGACAATGGTTAATGGAAAAAAATAAATTTCCAATTGTCCAAACAATCCGGTAATTGGTCGAAAAATAATATCAATTACTCAGAAAATGGGTAATTGGTGAAAAAATACTATCAATTAATCAGAAAAATGGGTAATTGGTCTGAAAATATTTTCAACTATTCGAATAATCGTTAATTGGTCGAAAAAAAATATTAATTTTTCAGAAAAAAGGGTAGTTGGATTAAAAATATTTTCAATTTAAAAAAAAAAAAAGTTATTTATTTGAAAATCGGAGTTATAAAAAGTATGTAGAGATATATAGAGGTATATACAGGCATATGCAGGCATATAGAGGTATAAAGACATATGTAGAGATATTATATCTGTGGGGCATTCCACGTCAAATCACGAGGTCATTGGCCTGACCCTCTCGGATTTTGATGTCCAATGAATCGTGGGTTTCGTTTGGCCCAAAATATGACCTCAAATTTTTAGAAATTTTGATTTCATTTTTTATGGGTTGCCCGAGCTAAAAAATCAATAAATTGAAGGAAACCATAAAAAAGGACCGTTTTTCCAATTAATGAAAAAAATTTCACAGAAACTAGGGCCCAAGAAAAATGTTTTTGTCATAGTTCGATAATGGGCCAAAAATAATTACTATTTTTTTAAATTTTTATTTTTTAATTGTGTTTGAATCATTCGTTTTATTTCAGGTCGTCAAGGCTAATAAATTTTCCAAAAATGTTGTCTTTTCACTCTTAAACCAAGAAAAAAAAATCAAGTTTCACTTGAAAATATTTTTCTTCTTGTTACTCCCACTACAAGAAACAATCAATATAAGAAAGTATAAAAAAAAATTCAAATGTAAAAAAAAAATAGTAATTATTTTTGGCCCATTATCGAACTGTAGTGAAAACATCTGTTTTGGGCCCTAGTTTCTGTGAAAAAATTTCGTTAATTTAAAAAAGGCCCCTCTTCATGTTTTCCCTCAATTTAATGATTTTTCAGCTCGGGCAACCCCTAAAAAATGAAATAAAAATTTCTAAAAATTTGAGGTCATATTTTGGGCCAAATGAAATCCACAATTCATTGGACATCAAAATCCGAGGGGGTCAGGCCGATGACCGCGTGATTTGACGTGGAATGCCCCATATATATCTATATGTCTCCAATCACTCCCGTTTTTTCAAAAACACATTTTTAATAAATGGTTAATTTTTTTCTGGGAAATTGAAAATATTTTCAAACCAATTACCTGTATTTCTGGGTAATTGATATTATTTTTTAACCAATTACCCATTTTTCTGAAAAATTGAAATTATTTTCCAACCAATTACCGATTATTCGAATAATTGAAAATATTTTCAGACCAATTACTCATTTTATGATTAATTGATATTATTTTTTTTTACAAAATTACCGATTATTTGGATAATTGAAAATACAATTTCGGATAATTTCAATGTTTCCATCAATTGGTATTCTATCTTTTCAAATTATTGATTTTCCATCAATTGAAAAATGGAAAATCGTATTTTTGTTTTCGCCGTTCCCTGCTTAGCACAAATTCTTCGTCTCTACGTTTCTTTCCTCTCCGATGAGAAAAAAAAAGAGAATTGAATTCGAAACTTTTATTCTGGCGTTTCGAAAATGTGCGTACGCCATTCTTGTTTTTCCACAAAACGTTTTCTTTGGGAGTGAGCTGATGGGAATGTGGAGATAAATGGCAAAGAAAATGGCGAATAAAATTGGAGAGGAGGCAAAGTCGCGAGGTAAATATGGGATTGAAGAAGTTGCGAAGAAGGAGACGGAGAATAAAGTGTGGAAAAATCGCGTGAGACACACACGAGAGAGAAAAGAGTTGCAGTAAGGGGATAACCCAGGAATGGGGTTGAGAATGGGGGTTGAGAAGCGCAGGGAACGATTTCGAGGAGGAGGAGAAAAAGGGTATTCGAATAGAGTGCTTTCAAATTGCTCTTCTTTTGAAGTGACTATATATATATATGTGTGTGTGTGTGTGTGTGTGTGTGTGTGTGTGTGTGTGTGTGTGTGTGCGTGCGTGTGGAGCAAAGTCGAGGACTTACGAGGAAATAGACGAGAGCGAGCTCTCCTAATCGACGATTGTGTTCGGTAGTTCCGATATAGTTCACCAAACGTTGAGGGGGTCTCCTCGCATCCTTAACCCCGTGTGCTCGAATGAGCCTTTTTGGACCTTCCCTCCTCGACGCTGCTCTCACTCGAGTTTGTGTTGTCTCCCTCGTTCGTTCAAACGAACGATTTCACGATGTGTGTTTTTGCGCACTTTGGCCCTCCCTCGTGTTGAACGAACGGATAGAGCGCGAGTGAGACAGCTTTTACTCTATTGGGGTTTATACACAGAGTTCTTGATTCGCTCTCACTGTGTACCGCACGAACCAGGAAGTTTCGCAGGACACAGGACAAACACGGAGATAGATAGATAGGTGGATAGAGACAACTCAGGTAAAGCTCCATTCGACTATCAAGAACTGCGAAATTCTTGTTTGCCAAACCGATTTCGAGGGACCCACTCTGAAACGTATGTACATATATAAGGTCGTAGTCGTCGATGTTACGGATCGGCTGCTACGCGAATGAGAAACTCTCCCTTGTCCCTTTGCCTTTGGCACTTTCCCTGTGGGTATGTGTGGGTCGAAGGGACGGAGGGTGCAATCGCATTCTAAGAATAAAAGATGAAATATCATCTCCAGAGGCTGGCACTAACTTTTTCTTACACTTTTACCGGTATAACAATTCATACTTTGCTAGAATTACTTCTACTGTAATCAGGGTTGCAAATAATGCACTACTTTTTTTTAATGCATTTATACGTTTTCAATAATCATTAAGTCTTGATTCATTGAAATAATTTCCATTAACCATTAAATATTAGTGGTTAATAGTTAATGGTTCATGGACATTATTTTCATTAACTGTTGTTGAAGTAATGTTACATTACAGTTAGGGTTGTGCAATTTTTAATGAAAAAGTAATGCATTGATCATTACTTTTTTAATGGCAAATGGAAATAATTTCCATTAACCATTAACATTTAATGGTTAATGGAATTTATTTCCATTAAGCATTAAATGTTAATGGTTAATGGTTAATGGTTAATGGAAATAATTCCCGATAAGCATTAATATTTAATGGTTAATGAAAATAATTTCCATTAATCATTAAATGATAATGGTTAATGGAAATAATTTCCATTAACCATCAACATTTAATGCTTAATGAAAATAAATTCCATTAACTATTAAATGTTAATGGTTAATGAAAATTATTTCCATTTGCCATTAAAAAAGTAATGATTGATGCA
Organism: Alloplasta piceator; assembly: GCA_946863875.1. NCBI lineage: Eukaryota > Metazoa > Arthropoda > Insecta > Hymenoptera > Ichneumonidae > Alloplasta > Alloplasta piceator. The sequence continues at coordinate 60,772,857 of OX333071.1, forward strand.
CTACTTTTTCATTAAAAATTTCGCAACCCTGACTGTAATGTAACACTATTCTTCAACAACTGTATCCAATAACAACTTTATTGTATAATGGCTTTTCCAAATGACAGTCAAACTTAACTCGAGGCTGTACACTGAGAAAAAAAATGGTTGAATATGCAAAATCGTTAGTTGAATACGGGCAACTAAATATTAATTTGGTCTAACTAAATAATTAGTTTCTTGAATAATTCTGCGCTTCGGTTAACCAAAATATTGTTCAGGCAACAAAAATTTGGATTGTACAACTAAATATTAAGTTGCACGTATTCAACTAAACGATTTTGCATATTCAACCTTTTTTTTCTCAGTGTAGGTCATTCTGGGATTTTCAAAAAATCGAGTTTTGTTGTTAAAAAGGTAGCTTAGTATGTATAGAATTATATTCCAAAAGGTCATGTGCGTGAAAAATCCCTAAGTACTCAATTTTCATATTCTAGTGCAACCCCTCTTCATCCGCAGCGAGCTTTCTACAAACTTTAAATGCGTTTATCTCAGAACTACATTTTTCAAGTCGGCCGAAATCATAACTCAAACAAATTTCAACCGATTCATTCGAAATTTCAACTGTACATTCAAAATAACGTTTTCTAAAGCACTAGGTAGGATTTTTTCATTATATTGCATAGTTTCTTTTTTATAAACATTTTCCTGACGATTTTCTCATGGCTTTTTATACTTTTTGAATTAGAAATGCGCCATTTTTACAAAAAACAACATATCAAAAAAATCCTACGTACTTCTGTAGCTATTCTTATTTATAATCGAAAAAACTGTAGGGTCTCGGCATGAGTCAAAAATTATAGGAGCTGTTGGTTCGACCGATGACCTCCCAGAAATAAAGGCGTCATCGAAAAAACGCTGCACAGTCGCCATTTTGATATACATTGCCATGAAAAAATAATTTGGTACTGCCAATTAGATGTATAATAAAACACTTTTTTTTGTAAATCCAATGTATTCTATGGTTTTGCTAAAAAAAAATCACGAAATATGCCCTTTTTGGTCCTGTAGAGTAAACAAACAAAGCTTCCATTTGAAAACTTGTTTTTTTTTTCATTATTGTGTTGGTTCTGGCTCCTTCATTAATTTAGCTAAAACGCAGTGTCATGAGTTGTGTGATTGCTTAAACATTTAAAAACAAAAATCTGCTCGATATCTCCTAAATTCTTCGTGTTATACTTTTAAGGGGTTATACGCAGTCATAAAAAATCGATTTTTTTAATTTCATTTTTTCAATACACAATAAACCACAGAAAATTTCATGGTAATCCGACAAATATTTTTGAAGTTTGGCCATATTTGTTAATTCGTAATTATACTATGTGTGAAGTGCTTTTGAAACTTTCAACACGTTTTTTTTTAACTTTGTTTTTAAAGACGGTGAGCAAGATTCACAAGTTTTGTAAATATATTTTTTTTAGTAATTAATCGAAGTTTTTTTTATCGATAAATATTTTCCATTTCATAAACAATTTGAAACAAAGTTTTTTTTATCAAATATCGAAATTTTTTTCTAAGAAGCCACCATTTAGTTGAAAATAAATATTTTGCTAATTCGGCTACAGCGGTTTCAAGAATCATCATTTTTCTAGAAATAATTCTTGAGAAATCGCTTTTTTCGACTTCCTGACAGCCATTAACAGACATTTTTGCAATTTTCGATCCTCCTCAAGTTCTGCCTTCTCTTCTCTCAACCTACACTTCTTTAAAAATTTAGAATCCGATAAAATTTGACTAAAATGATTTAAAGCAAAGAAGGATGCTAACCCACACGGAACCGAGTGTCCATTGGACGTCCATCTATTATCCATAGATCCTCAACACGTCTACATCCACGATGGACGTAATGCGGACATCCATTGAACATCCATGGTATACTTTTGATTGGACAAAACGCAATGGATCACACAGGACGTATATTGTATGTCCACGACACGTACTATTTCTTGAGCTACAAATATACACAACACGGCCATCCATGGTATGTCCATAGGTAGACATTAAATAGCTTTTAATTCAGGATAGTAATTGAACATCCATTGGACGTTCCAGGTTCGTAAACGAAAATCACATTCGGAGGACGTCAATTGAACGTCTATCGGATGTTCCATGTAGGATTTCATATAGACGTGAACCTGGAACGTCCAATAGATGTCCAATTACGATACTGAATTAAGAGCTATTGAATGTCTACCTATGGACATACCATAGATGGCCGTGTTGTGTATATTTGTAGCTTAAGAAATAGTACGTGTGTGAACATACAATATACGTCCTGTGTGATCCATCGCGTGTTGTCCAATCAAAAGCATTCGTCCTTTAGATGTACATTTAAGTATTTCGGGCAGCTGTGATATGGGTACGCCGATTGACCGTCGTATGTACGTACAAATTACGTCTATCGAAGGATAACGCGGAAGTTTATTCGACGTCCACGACACATATTTTTGGAGCTATAAATATATTCCGCGCGTAACTTAACAGCCAGGGGACGTCCAATAATCATTTAAGTTGGATGAAAATTTCATTCCGGGGAAGTCCATGGGACATTCCTTAAACCACTATCGGAGATGCGAAACGGCAGCGATTCTATGTGCTGAAAAAGTTTCGTATACGTACCCTTAGATATTTTTTAGAGGTACCTATAGACCACATAAAGTGACATTTAATGTACGTATTTAAGACGAATGCCAATAGTGCAAAAGATATCTAATGATCATCTATTATACGTCCCTTAATTTAAACGCTATTGATTACACATTATCCATTAATTATAAATTTCATTACGATTATACATTATTCAAGGTTTGTGAGACAAAGATATATAAGTATATCAGCAAACTACATCGTATAAAGTTTTTACATGCATAAGTTTCTCATAAGTCAAGTTAGTGAAGGTAGGTAGGTAGGTAGGTAGGAGATTAGAAAAGTTAAGCAGCACCCCTTGAATCCAATACTTGGATGGGTGACCGCAGTGTGAAAAATCGAAAACTATTTTTTTTTCTTTTTTTCTGTAAAATATGGATATCTCGTAGGCCCCGAATATTATATAATCAGTAACAAAGTTTATAATTAATTAATAATGTGTAGTTAATAACGATTAAATTATTTAAATAAAGGGACGTATAATGGATGATCATTGGACATCTTTCGGATCACTGGTTTATTCGTCTTAAATACGTAAATCAGACGTCATTTTTTGGGGTCTAGTCCGTCTAAAAACCGTCTCAAGGTACGTATAAGGGATGTTCCCAGTACATAGAACAGGTGCCGTTTCGCACTTCTTTTAGCAGTGATAGGGATACTCATAGACGTCCCTGGGATGGAGCATTCATCCACCATGTATGGATATTGGACGTCCCATGGCCCTAATGTTCCGTGTGGGAACTTGACAATGATTAATAATTTCATAAATCATTGAGTGTCGCATCAAACCTAAGATTGACACCAATTTCCAGAAGTCGTTTATAAAAATGTGAGCTTAACAGAAAAATAAACATGGCATTCTGTTAAAACGTTATCTCAACACTATGTATATGGGGCATTCCACACTGAATCGACCTGGGTCTGACCTTTCACCTCTCCGATTTTGTCCGTAATTTCTTATTGTTTTCATTTGTTTATTGTTATTTTTTCAGTTTTTTTGGGGGTGATTTCACTTAACTGTAATATTGTAAACAAATTATTTTTAGCCCAAATTTAATAATATGGAAAAATCACAAAAATCCCTTTAAGACATAACATACCTGGATATAACATACGTATATAACGAAGTGTATAGCTCGAGGAGATTTTCTGTATTACACACATGACGCGCGACTGTGTATGTTTTGCCCGTCATTTCGGAACGTACGATGATAAATATGGGACGAGAGTCGGGACCATAACCATTTATGGGTTCGGACCATTGGATTTGTAGTACTCGGCCCTCGATCGAGGAGCTCTCGGGAAAGCGCTTTGCTACGTTTTCTTGAGCAAGGGAAGAGATACAAAAAAATCGCATATATAGATGGGGCATTCCACGTCAAATCACGCCTCTCGGATTTTGATGTCCATTGAATCGTGAATTTCGTTTGGCCCAAAATATGACCGCAAATTTTTAGAAATTCTTATTTCATTTTTTGGGATTTGCCTGAGCTAAAAAATCATTAAATTGAGAGAAAACATAAAGGGGGACCTTTTTTAAATTAATGAAATTTTTTCACAGAAACTCTAGTGCCCAAAACAGATATTTTCGTCATAGTTCGATAATGGGCCAAAAATATTACTATTTTTTTTTTTTAATTGTGTTGGAATCATCCGTTTTATTTCACGTCGTTGAGGGTAATAAATTTTTGAAAAATGATGTTTCACTCTTAAACCAAGAAAAAAAATCAAGTTTCACTAGAAAAATATTTGTATTGCACTCCGTGCGCAAAGTGCCACTTTGCGCACTCGTACAATAAAATTTCGTACGATACTCGTGCGAGAAACTTTTTCTCAACTCGTGTGATTGCAACATTCGCCTTCAGCTCATGCTGCAAACTCACACTCGTCAGAAAAAGTTTCATCGCACTAGTATCGTAATATACTATTGTTGTTGTTACTCTCACTATAAGAAAAAATAAAAAAATTAAATTAAAATACAAAAAAATAGTAATTATTTTTGTCCTATTATCGAACTATGACGAAAATATCTGTTTTGGGCCCCAGTTTGTGTGAAAAAAATTTCATTTCATTAATTTCATTAATTTAAAAAGGCCCCTCTTTATGTTTTCCTTCAATTTAATGATGTTTAGCTCGGGCAAGGCCTAAAAAATGAATTAAAAATTTCTAAAAATTTGAGGTCATATTTTGGGTCAAACGGAACCCACAATTCATTGGACATCAAAATCCGAGGGGGTCAGGTCGGTGACCACGTGATTTGACGTGGAATGCCCCATACATATATATATATATATATAGTTAGCGTGGGTCCTGGGACGAGGATGAGAAGAGAGGGAAGGAGAGAAAAAAGAGGACCGGAGGCATGTTTGTAAGAAACCTCATCCACGGGGGGTAAGAAAAAGCGTGGAAGGGCAAAGTGGCAGAGGCAAAAGCAAAAGAGAGCCACAGAAAGAGGGAAGCAGAGTGAGAGCTTGAAGGAGAGAGCCTCGGAGGCTGCCCGGGTGCGCCGGAGGACGCCAGAGGTGAGCCGCGTCTGACGTCCCATCGGGGATATAGGAGCTCCATCAATCTTCGGCAGGGGATGACGGTAATACCTCCCCCGAAAACGTCTTCCGGAGAACTGATCCCCTGAAACGCCCTGTAGGCGTGCATTAGCGCGCTCTTTCAACCGCTTCCCCTTACTCCCCCGTTTCTCAACATCCCCAACGGCGAAAACGCTCTCCCGTCGCAAGAGTATTTCACCTGAATGAAATAACACATATCCCGAGTCTTCGCTGATAATACGTTGTGTAGCCGCGCTTCTAACGGTCCGTATCTAACGGATCTTCATCTCTCTTCTCCCCTTTCCGTTGAAGCTCTGGTGGAGTGGTATCGCGGACAATATCCGTGGGAGCTTTCGTCGTCAGCGTCGTCGTCGTTTAGCACACGAGAACCCCGGAATTCATACATAAATTCATGGGGAAAACCATCGTGGAGACTACACGCCGGAAAGAAATTAGAATTATTTTGTACCTACATCGAAGCAGCCCCGTTCCGCCCCAAAACTCTGGTATAATTGATATAAATATATACAGGGTGAGGCAATGACTATTAGCAGTAGAAATATTTTCTACCTTGCCAGACTAAGGCGAAAAATTTTCCCACAAAAGTTGCGTAGGAGGTCATTAAGAGGTGGCTACGAGGTCATCTAGGTGGAGGCCTTTCGAATGTTTCAAGATCACTTCCATTTTGCTTCCTCATAAAGGAAGCTTTGTTTTCGTGGAAAAATTTTTTTTCGCGATTTTTATGCCAATATGTTCAGAATGTCCTAAAACATCGAGAAATCATATTTAGAAAAAATGTCCGGATGGATGTGTGTGTGTGTTTGTGTGTGTGTGTGTGTGTGTGTATGTATGTATCCTGAGTTTCAGATGTAAATGATTAATAACTCGAAAACACTTCGAGATATCAAGCTAAAATTTGTCACACTTGTCGAGCACGAATTGCTCTTCGTTATGAATTTTTTTTTTTAAATTATAACGGGTGTTCAGATTCTATCGACTTTTTTCGTTTTTGCCAGAATGGCGTAAACGCTCTAGCCTCTGCAATTTTCAAGATATTGCACTCAAACTTTGTACAGAATTAGTATAGCTATTAACGTTGTTTGGTATTGAATTTGGCGAAAATCCATCGAGGGATTAAAATTTTATGAAATTTTGAATTTTTTGAAAAATCGCCTAAACGCTCTAACCTGCGCAATTTTTAAGACATTGTACTGAAACTTTGCACAGAGGTAATATAGCTGTGAAGGTTGTTCGCTATTAAATTTGGCAAAAATCTATCGTGGGATTAAAATTTTATGAAATTTTGATTTTTTTGAAAAATAGCGCAAGCGCTCTAACTTGCACAATTTTCAATATATTTCACTGAAACTTTGTACAGAACTTGTATAGCTATCAAGGTTGTTCGCTATTAAATTTGGAAAAAATCCACCGAGGGATTAAAATTTTATGAAATTTTGAATTTTTTGAAAAATAGCGCAAGCTCTGTAACTTACACAATTTTCAATATATTTCACAGAAACTTTGTACAATACTTGTATAGCTATCAAGGTTTGTTCGCGATCAAATTTGGCGAAAATTGATCGAATTTGCACATTGATTACTAATATTTTTCAATAGTTAACAAAGCTTCCTTTATGAGGAAGCCAAATTTGATCGCCATATTTCAAATGGATCCACTATTTTTAAAAGCTTTTATTTAGTTTCACCTGTCCCGGTGTTTGTCTGTAATCAAATCTTGCAAGTTAAATTTGACCCACTTCCCGGTTTCCGATTGAATTAAAATTTGTCATGCATATGTAAATCGGACGACAATGCAATATTATCATAAAAAATTTGCAAATTTTTTGCCAAAAATATTGTTTCGCAAAATTTTTATTACAAATTTGCTTGAAAATCGTTTTGCACCAAAAACTGTTTCGCATAATTTTGTGCAAAAAAAAAAAAATATTTCGCAAAATTGTTTGCAAAAAAATTGTTTTGCTAAATTTTGTTTACAAAATGGTTTTGAGCAATTGATTTACAACATTTCTCTACGAAAATTTTGCGTAACAGTCTTTTTCCAAAAAAAAATTTCTGAAAAAATAATTTTGCGTAAATTTTGCAGAAAAATGTTGCAAATTAATTGTGTGAAATAAATTTTGTGCAAAAAATTTTGCTTAACATTTTTTTTGCAAAAAATTATGCGAAACTAGATATACATTACTAAACTAGTTATTCAACATCATAAATACTAAAAAGTAAAAAATAAACAAACGAAAAAAAAATTGTTTTTAAAACAAGCTTTTATTAGTTGTTAATTAAAAAGTGACTAAAAACTTAAAAATAAAGCTATTCCAATTGGAAATAAGTTTTCAAATAAAAGCGTGTTACATTTTAACAGCAAGAGAAAAAAAGAGGGTGTAACACGCTTTTATTTGAAAACTTATTTCCAATTGGAATAGCTTTATTTTTAAGTTTTTAGTTACTTTTTTATTAACAACTAATAAAAGCTCGTTTTGAAAACAATTTTTTTTTCGTTTGTTTTTTTTTCTTCATAATTTCATCGAGGAACTGTGAATAAAAGTTCACACACCAAATTTCGTCATGATCGATCAAGATTTAGCATAAAAAATCGATAAAATGGAAATCTCAATGTTTTCAGCTTTAAATCGATTGAAAAAACGGTGAAACTACTCACTCTTTAAAAAGTGCTCAAAGTGATGGCCACCACTTTCAATGCATGCTTGCAGTCTGATTCGTATTAATTGTATAGTCCCATTAATAACGTCAGTTTGTATTAACGAAAAGGCTCTAATCGAGGTTTAATCGAACGAGGTTATCGAGGTAAGTTATGCGACTTAACTCGATAACCTTACGACACGTAAGTGTTTATTAAGTTTTTTCTATGGAAAATGATTAAATTGGATTAATTTATTTTTAATACAAAATTATGAATATAAAATAACAAACATAAAGCAGTTTTCATTCTGGCTAAACATAGTTTGATTCTTTTACACATTTGTACTTTTTAATATATTCTTAAAAATATTGTGAATAGATTTAACAAACCAGACTTTTTTCTATTACATAAGATTCTGTTGTTTTACGATGTTTGGTATTATTTTTTTTTTCGTTCGATCACGATTATTTTTTTCGTTCGATCACGTTTTCAATATTTTAACTTTTAATTTATTTACTCTTTTTCTTTTTTTTCTTTTAACTTTGACGTTTCATAGATCGTTGTCAATCTTTATTTAATTGCCAATCTTTAAGAGATAATGAATATAACAAAAGATCAAATTTTCGATTTTTAAGGTCTAGAATCGATTCATTTAAAGATCAAAAAGGAAAGAATCGATTGAAAATATCAATTTTTGAAAGAAAATAATCGATCTTTTAAAGAATCAAATCGAAATCGAACATCCGTAATACGAGCGGAGGTTAATACGATTTTTTTTACTATTGCCATAACAGTAATTTTTGGCATTGCTCGAGAAAATCTATATCGACCCCAAAATTAACTCCTAACGTTTTTCTTAATACTTAAAATCAGGCTTAGAAAGACTCTTTTCGTTGACTCTAATGAAATATTAGGTCAAAGAAAATTTCCCTCTCATTATAAACATTCAAAAACAAAAAGTTTTTTTTCCACTGAAGTACGGTGAAAAAATGAGGAAGGAAAATTTGTAACTTCATATTGAGGAACCAGATATATTTTGTTAGTTTGGTCAGCGCAAAATTTGAAATATATTCAAACTATACTGGAAATATGATAGTTTCCATTGACAAATGTTCGAATATTGGATATATGGAATCTAATTTCGCATAGATTTAAACCTTACTTGACACACTGGGGTACAAAATACCCCGGGCCTAAATTTCCTTAAGGGGCCATACCAGTGTGAACGCTCTAAATTTTGGTGATTTTCGGAAATTTTTTGCAAGAAAAGTACTCGATGAAATCTTTTCGAAAATGGAGAATATATTTGGCCATATTAATAATTGCTCTTTGAGTTACAATGTCAGCAAATTTGAAAAATGTCATTTCGACAAAAACGCGTTTAAAGATTTAACTATCGATTTCATACATGCGAGCAGTCGCTCTTTAGAAGGCTGCCATTTTCACAGAATATTCTTGAAACTATAAACTGTCCAATAAGGCAAAAAAAAATTGATTTTTTGAAAATTTTACACTGGTATGGCCCCTTAATTTGAGGTATCTACATTTAAAAAAATGGGACCCATAGCGACATTTGTCATTAGTTCGAGGATGCCACTGCTCCTTCAAGCTTATAGCATCACTCTAAGACAATAAGTTTTTATATAGTAACCGTCCAAAATCGAGTGGTCTCGCCTGTACCTCAGTCTGTCGAGTAAGGTCGGGAGCTAAAATGTTGTGCAATTTTTTCCCTGTTATATTATTTTACTGTTACTATTTTTTTTCTTATAGTGCTATATATTAAGCAAACTCAGTTAAATTTTTAAGCATTTCTGTTGAAAAATAAAAAAGTTGTTATTTTTTCGTAAAAGTTGTCAGTTTTTCATTTTTTTTTTATATGTAAATTTTTTTATCATATTTAACTTTGATATTTTACTATAAATCCTGTATAACTTTGTGAAGTAACCTTTTAAGAAGTTCTAAAAAAATCTGCAAGTTAAAATATTGAATGGTATATTTTGTATAAGAATTTTTATCGCTGGGGTACAAACGACCCCAGTGTGTCAAGTAAGGGTTAAGTTTTATATGGGAGAGCCATCTTGGATTTTTTATATCTCGATTGGTAATGATCAATTTTGTTTTAATTGCACAATCACTGAGTTATTGGCATATTGAATAATGTTTTCCCGGAATTTTAATGAATTATAAAAACAACCATTGGACTGTGTCTTTCATCTTCAATAATTCATCAAAGCTACGGCGCGGAAGCTGGAAGAAAATATGTTTACGTCTCGTGTTTCCAAGAGGGTAGAAGATAGGGGTTGGTTCATGTTACTTTATGTTAAATATGCAAGTTCGTGCTGGCAAAAAGTTCGTCTTTGAGGGATTCAACCGCGGTGAGTAATTTTGTCAAAAGCCAGCAACATCGGGAAGGGGGGGGGATTTTGAAAGGGGTAATATTTAATTCCGAGTGACGCGGCCATGGTATTTGAGGCTAATTGAATAATTAATTAATGACGTTCGCCTGAACAGCAAAGGGTGGAAAATCGTTTTTCACAGGGTCGTCCGTGACTGGAGCGGCGATAGCAAGAAAGTAGAAAAGGTAAGGTAAAACGATTGACGAGGAGGAAAGAGAAAAGTGTGTTCATCGGTCTCGACTGTGATGAATGTGGAAAAATGGACTTTTTAACTTATTACACGGAGACCTGCAAGAAGATTATCGCTGATTGCGCTCACGGGCTCATCTCGAGGGTTAAACCCCTCCCTCGTTTTTTTTTCTCATCCAGGAAGGGATGGATAGAGATGAGAATTAGCAAAAAAAAAAAAAAAAACGTGAATCGCGATTTATCAATTTCACGGGAGACGTGAACTTTTTAAATTACATTGGCACGGTGATCAGGCTTCTTGGCTTCTTCCTTACGTCTCTCTACCAACTCCCTTTCTCTCTCTAGCTTTTCCTCTCTCCCTCTCTTTCTTGAACCCTCGTGGGGTGCTTGCCTATCTATCTCTTATATACTTTTACCACTCCCGAGACTTAGACCACCCGACTAACAACGAGTAATAATTATGCATCAAAGTGAGCAGCGAACCGAGAACTGACTTGGCCAGGGGAGCTCTGGATGGAGGCAGAAGAGAGTCGTTCGAAGTGTAGACGAAGACCATGCTCCGCGACTAATCCAGTTTTCCTTGGCTCTTGGCCTCGTGGATTCGTGACCTCATCCGTGAACTCCTTTCTCTCCTCTCCGCTCCCTTCCCCTCTCCCTTCCTCTCTCCTTCTCGCTGTCTTTCGTTTTCTCTCTCTCGCCTTAAACTTCATTTTGGCCGATGACTCGATATCACTGCACCTAATGCCATCGTCGTCTCAAACTTTGCGCAGCGCATACAGCCCCAACTCCACCAGCTCCGTGGAGAATAGCGATTCGGAGCAAAGCCCGAGAGCAAGGGATGCGGATATATATATGTATCTATATACATATATAGATAGCATCGAAGGGCCACGCCTATCCGCAACTTGCTCCTAGTTCGATGCAACTTCGAGATTCACTTCGTCAGTCCACCATCGAAAACAAAACAAAAAAAATGAGAAAAAAGAATGAAAACCCTGACAAGTAGAGAATAGTCTTTAACGATCCCACGCTATTTTCATATACATACAGTGAAAAAAATTTTTTGTTGAAAAAGCAAAAATTTGTTTCGCTCAACCAAATATTTGTTTGCGGACGTTCAACTCGATCATTTTGGTAATTCAACAAAATATACAGTGGAAGTTTTAGTTAAATCGTTGCTTGAATGGGCAAAGTTTCAGTGCAATCAAATAAAAATTTGTTACTTCGAACAAAAATGTAATCTACACAGAGAAATAAACGATTGAGCTGACTAATTATCAGTTGATTCCATATATGTATATTCTATGTATTAAAATAAATAGTTGATACAACCCATTATTTATTTCAAGTATATAAATGATGTGATAGATGGATTAAATATTTGGTTCACGCACTTATCCGATTGATTTCAATAAACGAATATTTTGTCGAACAAATAATATATTTAGTTGATGCAATTAAATTTTTAATCCTGAAATTAATTATGGCTAAACATAGTATAAAAAATATGTAGTATTTGAAAAATAATTCAAAATGCATATTTTACCAGCCTCAAAATGAGCGACATAAAAAAAAAAATAGTATTTGCGCGAATCGTCCAATCTAATTTTACGCTCTCTCCGATGGGGATTCGAACCTGCGACCCTACCTACTTATCCTACTTGACGACCTAACACGCTACCCACTGAGCTACGGACTGCTTACGAACTTTTTCAACTTTTGTGCTATATGAATGGTACGGTGTGTCGAAAAAATAATGATATGGACTGAATAAATGGACTGAACAAATAAATAAATAAATAAATTTGACTAAATTGTACCTGTAAATTGACCAAATAATTTCGTTCACCTCATATCTTATGGTTAACCAAATCCATTTGTTGATTTAATTATAGTTTCATTATTTCAAACAAATTAATATCGAATCAACTAAATTTTTATCAACTAAATGGATCAAGGAGATTTAACTGAACTTTTTTCTCAGTGATCAAATTATTGTTCATAGTATTCAAATGAATAATTTTGTATTTCAACAAAATTAAATTTCGTACAACAAAATCGTTTCTTTGTTGTGAAATATGGACAACCAAATGATTTTTTTCATTTCTCATCATTATATGCTGGTTCAAAAAAACATTTCGCAATAGACATAATATTATGGATTGTTTTGAATATATATACTTATTTGATTTGGCAATATAAAAAATGTTTCTACCAAACAAATTGTTTGATTGAAAATATGAAATTTTCGCTTGTTACAGCTAAATTTATCTAGTTAATATAAACTAGAAATCAACAAAATATTTCTTTACGGCAACTCAGTAATGTGTAAATTGGACTAAATTGTATCTGTAAATTGACCAAATAATTTTGTTCACCTCATATCTTATGGTTAACCAAATCCATTTGTTGAATTAATTATAGTTTCATTATTTCAAACAAATTAATATTGAACCAACTAAATTTTTATCAACTAAATGGATTTAGTTGATTTAACTGAACTTTTTTCTCAGTGTATATATATATTAGGGTGATTCGTTTCAGAGCAACTTTTTTTTGACCCATCGTGCCCGAAAACCTTTAGTTGGTGTCCAAAAACGAAGTTTCGTGAAAGGGAGGTGTTGTCAAAAAATATTTAGAGGTCGCGAATCAAAATTGAAGGTTTCCCATTCGGTTAACATTGAAAAAAAATTCTCATTATTAGTGTAACCATTCCGCGAATTTTGATATCGCGATATTTTCCAAGTAAGTTCTCATAGGAAATACGATACTCTACAATGAAGTTCCTTGAGCCATGTCCGTAAATTCAACCGTTTCAGCGGTATCATTATTTCAAGTGAATATTGTAGGAAAATATCTATTCAAACGGCTGTAATGCCTGAGCTATTAGATATATCGAAAAAATTCAAATGAGAACTTTGTAGAGAAAGTAATTTTCTACAAAAAATTTTCATAAGCCGAGCCCGTACATTCAACTCTTTCTCAGCTATAGATGAAGTAAAATAAATAGATGTTTTGTTTTTTGTTTCATTGATTTATTTGCATGGGGGAGTCCTTGTGACATTTGTTGAATGGTTTTTCTGATGATTTTTTACATGTTATCTCATAGAAAATGGAGTTCGTTCGATTGAATAAAACAAAAAAACATTCACCTATTTTACTACATACACCTATACCTAAGGAAGAGTTGAATTTACGGGCTCGGCTCATGAGACTTTTTTCAGCAAATTACTTTCTCTACAAAGTTCTCATTTGAATTTTTTCGATATATCTAATAGCTTAGGCGTTACAGCCGTTTCGATAGATATTTTCATAGACTGTTCACTTGAAATAATGATACCGCTGAAACGGTTGAATTTACGGACATGGCTCAATAAACTTTATTGTAGAGTATCATATTTCTTATAAGTACCCACTTGGAAAATATCGCGATATCAAAATTCGCGGAATGGTAACACTAATAATGAGAATTTTTTTTTTCAATGTTAATCAAATGGAAAACCTTCAATTTTGATTCGCGACCGCTAAATATTTTTTGACAACACCCCCCTTTCACGAAACTTCGTTTTTAGGTACCAATTAAAGGTTTTCGGGCACGATGGGTAAAAAAATAGTTGCCCTGAAATGAATCACCCTAATATATATATAGGCACCAGACGTTAACTGCATTATACAGAAGCGTATTGGTAAAAGCTGCATTTTCCCTTCGAGTAAAAATTTTTCTTCACTCTTGAAGTATGAGTCAAAACACTTTTCAGAAGAAATTTTATTTCCCGCATTGGTCACGATCGTTTTTTTTCGAAAAGTCGATTGTGGTGATTTAATTGAGCATTGAAAAAACTCTTTATTGTAAAGTTCAACTTCGAGGATTTTTCAATTGATGACATTTCACACGCTGCTTATAAGAAAAGGTTATTATTTAGTTTCAAGGGTCTTCTGAATTTTCACAATTCCGAACTTTTCTGAGCTCCTTCGATTGAATATTGTCGTTGTCAGAAGAGAGAATGCAAAACAAACAAATCCGCCATTGAGTAAAATTGAGAGAGTGCACAAGCTCCATAATTTCCAAAACAAATATGTTCGAAATCATGAGATAACATTTTTCGATAGGAAATTTTTTTTTGCTTTGTTTTTACGAAAAATATTATTTGTTCCAAACACTGAGAAAAAAAATGGTTGAATATGCTAAATCGTTTAGTTGAATACGTGCAACTAAATATTTAGTTGTACAATCCAAATTTTTGTTCCCTGAACAATATTTTGGTCAACCGAAGCGCGGAATTATTCAAGAAACTAATTATTTAGTTAGACCAAATAAATATTTAGTTGCCCGTATTCAACTAACGACTTTGCATATTCAACCTTTTTTTTCTCAGTGAAGGTAATTGTCCGTGGTAATAAAATCCAATTTTAAGGGATGACTTTTTTTACGGCGGTACTTGGACTGAATAATTTGACATCCCTGAAGGTTGAAGTGTCGTCGACTTCATTTGAGTAAAAAAGATCTTGAATATTCAAACATTTAAACCGAGAAAACAAAATCAAAAAGGTTTCGCTTTTCCATGAAAACTTGGCTCGTCACTGCGCGCGTCTTTCGAAAATAGAATTTTCTTTTCTATATTTTTTATTATAAAATTTAGGTCGTCTAAATTTTATGAACTTTAGACAGCCATCCTATTTATCTAGCACGCAGCAGGACGAACTGGTCTAGAATTTCGAAAAACCATTTTTTTTTGCATATTCTTAAATTTCAGACGTTTAAGCATATATTTTCGAAAGGAAATTTTTAAATTCCAATGAGTTATGGAATTATAGCCATTTTAGTGATGCAGTAAATACGCCTGTCACGTCGTAGCAAACCGGACTACAAATGTTTTTCACAAAACTACTTTTCTCATCATGGCTGACATGATATCTCAAGTTCTACTCAATCGATTTACTATTAAAATTATTATTAGTACCATTATAAAAAAATTGAAAACTATGAATGGAGGGTCCAAAAATGCCTTTTTTGTTTAGACCGTCGCCATTTTGCGAAAATTTTTATTTCCGCTTTCTCTGAGGTAGGGGCTATAACGACATTCTTACCAATTAAGAATCTTTTTTTTTTAATTTTGTATTCTGTATTTTTTACCCTCAACTTTACCAGCTTATAACTTATTTCATTTTCATTTTGCTTCCTCATAAAGGAAGTTTTGTTTTCGTGAAAAATTTTTTTTCGCGATTTTTATGCCAATATGTTCAAAATGTCCTAAAACATCGAGAAATCATATTTAGAAAAAATGTCCGGATGGATGTGTGTGTGTGTGTGTGTGTGTATGTATGTATCCTGAGTTTCAGATGTAAATGATTAATACCTCGAAAACGCTTCGAGATATCAAGCTAAAATTTGGCACACTTGTCGAGCACGAATTGCTCTTCGTTATGAATTTTTTTTGTTTCAATTATAACGGGTGTTCAGATTTTATCGACTTTTTCCGTTTTTGCCAGAATGGCGCAAACGCTCTAGCCTCTGCAATTTTCAAGATATTGCACTCAAACTTTGTACAGAATAAGTATAGCTATTAAGGTTGTTTGGTATTGAATTTAGCGAAAATCCATGGAGGGATTAAAATTTTATGAAATTTTGAATTTTTTGAAAAATCGCCTAAACGCTCTAACTTGCGTAATTTTTAAGATATTGTACTGAAACTTTGCACAGAGGTAATATAGCTGTGAAGGTTGTTCGCTGTTAAATTTGGCAAAAATCTATCGAGGGATTAAAATTTTATGAAATTTTGATTTTTTTGAAAAATAGCGCAAGCGCTCTAACTTGCACAATTTTCAATATATTTCACTGAAACTTTGTACAGAACTTGTATAGCTATCAAGGTTGTTCGCTATTATATTTGGAAAAAATCCATCGAGGGATTAAAATTTTATGAAATTTTGAATTTTTTGAAAAATAGCGCAAGCACTCCAACTTACACAATTTTCAATATATTTCACAGAAACTTTGTACAATACTTGTATAGCTATCAAGGTTTGTTCGCGATCAAATTTGGCGAAAATTGATCGAATTTGCACATTGATTACTAATATTTTTCAATAGTTAACAAAGCTTCCTTTATGAGGAAGCCAAATTTGATCGTCATACCGTGTGTTAAAGGAAGCTATGTGAACTATGGATAAAGATGAGGAAGCAATGTGCAAATTTTTTTGTTTGTTGTCAAAATATTAATAAATATATTGTAAAAAGCAATGGTAAGAAAATATATAAATATATTTTTTTTATTGAGCTCAACGAATGTGTCTCTAGACCAGAAAACCGCCTTCACTTATGAATTTTTGAATTTTTATATTTCGGTCCATATTTTGACGTCAATTATTTATTCGTACCTCATCGAATCATGTTTCAACAAAGTTGAAATTCGTATATCGATTATGCAGAGTTCTGTAGATTGCGCTTCATTATCGAACTGAATCAAATCCATAGGACGATATTTCGAATTCTGAGCGTACACATGTCGCATGTAAATTATGCGAAAAGCTCCATCGTCGGTTTTCCCACAATATATAATATATGCCTGGAGTGAAATTGACGAGATCACTCTCCCGTGTGTAAACATTAATCCTCGGGCACGTGTATACGATTTCGGATCAATATAGAGCGTGTAAACGCACCCGCAGAGTTTCAACAATTCGAATTGTCTGGAATATATGCTGATAACAGCCGCATGGGGTTGTATGCTGAACGGGGAGAGTGAAAAGGGGTGGAAGGCCGCTCATATCATACATACATAGTCTACGTTTTTATATACACTCCTGCTCAAAAGTTTGTCAACACCAGTCAATATTTCTTGCCGCACTAGAAGTTGCATAACTCCTTAAAAAAAAAAGATTATCGAATTTTAAAAAAAGCGTTTTGTGGAGAAGGAAATCAGCTTTATTTTTCTTTTTTTCAAATATTTTTTTTCACTTTTTTTCGATCGATTATTTTACTTTTAGCTCAAAAAGACAAATTTTGAAAGATGCAACGTAACTCACAAACTATACAGTTTAAGAGAAAATTTCAAGTATAAAAAAAGTAGCGTACATGTACACGGAATTGCCTGGAATTATTTCAGAATTTTCCTATAAATTTTTTTCTTAAACCGTTTTCGCTCGAAACTCTGATGATGACGTCCCAGCGAAAAATTGTATCTGATTGAAATTTCCGTACTTCGTGATACAATGAAAATGTGAAAAAATTCAGCAACATTTCGCATGCTGTAAGAACAATGATCAATAATAATTATTAATCATTGTTCATAATTGCTTAATAAATTATGTAAACAATAGTTTAAACAATTTGTTAATGACTTTTGGGCAATATTGTTATTGATAATTGTTGTTTATAGCAGGTCAAATGAATTTCGTCAGATTTTTATTGTATCACGAAGTACGGAAATTTCAATCGGATACAATTTTTCGCTGGGACGTCATCATCAGAGCTTCGAGCGGAAAAAGTAAAAAAAAAAAAAAAATGTCATAGGAAAATTAGGAAATAATTCCAAGCGATTCCGTGTTTACCTACGCTACTTTTTTCATACTTCAAATTTTTTCTTAAACTCTATAGTTTTTGAGTTATGTTGCATCTTTCAAAATTTCTCTTTTTTGGCCAAAAGTAAAATAACTTTGCGCGAAAAAATCGTACGAAATTTTTTTTAAAACGAAAATGGAGTGTCTGCTAACCCTTTCAAATGTACCGCAGATAAAAAAGACAAAAAACAATGTCCTTAAGTTATGCGCCCAATTCGCGATGGCGAAAAAAGGTCAAAAAACGGTCACGTACAAAAATGCGTACCGGATCGAAAAAAAATCATAAAAAATATTTTTAAGAAGCAAAATAAAGCTGATTTCTTTCTCGTCAAAACGCTTTTTCTTAAATTCGGTTATTGCTTCCTCATAAAGGAAGCTTTGTTTTCGTGAAAAAAATTTTTTTTGCGATTTTTATGCCAATATGTTCAAAATGTCCTAAAACATCGAGAAATCATATTTAGAAAAAATGTCCGAATGGATGTGTGTGTGTGTGTGTGTGTGTGTGTGTGTGTATATGTATGTATTCTGAGTTTCAGATGTAAATGATTAATAACTCGAAAACGCTTCGAGATATCAAGCTAAAATTTGGCACACTTGTCGAGCACGAATCGCTCTTCGTTATGAAATTTTTTTTTTTTAATTATAACGGGTGTTCAGATTTTATCGACTTTTTTCGTTTTTGCCAGAATGGCGTAAACGCTCTAGCCTCTGCAATTTTCAAGATATTGCACTCAAACTTTGTACAGAATTAGTATAGCTATTAAGGTTGTTTGGTATTGAATTTGGCGAAAATCCATCGAGGGATTAAAATTTTATGAAATTTTGAATTTTTTGAAAAATCGCCTAAACGCTCTAACTTGCGCAATTTTTGAGATATTGTACTGAAACTTTGCACAGAGGTAATATAGCTGTGAAGGTTGTTCGCTATTAAATTTGGCAAAAATCTATCGAGGGATTAAAATTTTATGAAATTTTGAATTTTTTAAAAAATAGCGCAAGCACTCTAACTTACACAATTTTCAATATATTTCACAGAAACTTTGTACAATACTTGTATAGCTATCAAGGTTTGTTCGCGATCAAATTTGGCGAAAATTGATCGAATTTGCACATTGATTACTAATATTTTTCAATAGTTCACATAGCTTCCTTTAACACACGGAATGGCGATCAAATTTGGCTTCCTCATAAAGGACGCTTTATTGTTAACTATTGAAAAATATTAGTAATCAATGTGCAAATTCGATCAATTTTCGCCACATTTGATCGCGAACAAACCTTGATAGCTATACAAGTATTGTACAAAGTTTCTGTGAAATATATTGAAAATTGTGTAAGTTAGAGTGCTTGCGCTATTTTTCGAAAAATTCAAAACTTCATAAAATTTTAATCCCTCGATGGATTTTTTCCAAATTTAAATTCGGTTATCTTTTTTAAATTCGGTTACCTTTTTTTTTGACGGAGTTACGCAACTTTTAGTGCGGCAAGAAATATTGACTGGTGTTTCCAAACTTTTGAGGGAGAGTGTGTGTGTCCGTGCGTGCGCGCGCACGTGTGTGTGTGCGTGCGTGTGTGGGCATGTTATGACGTGTTTGGCAAAATTTCGTTGTCGCGAAACCCTCGAAGCCCCTGTACATATACACACGTTTATCGGAGACGGTTAATTTGTAATCGAATATTCATATTGTATTTTGACGAAAACTTTGCGGCGTGATTGTCCCGGAGTGAGAATGTTGGTCCACATGCGACATTTTCAAGCCCGTTAGAAATCGGTATATCTGTACATACGAGTATTATAGCGATAAAACGGATTATACGCTATCATTGATTCACCTTCGTTTGTTCGTCGCATAAATAAACGTGTGTCAATTTCTCGCAAACAAAAAGGCTTAATTCACACCACTTAAGTGGTACACGCTCGTACCGTATAAATTGGCGGGAATTATACCATTTTGTTCACGAATAATCGTTTTGTGTGACAGCGGGCAGAATTTCGACGAGTATCGATACGATTCCGACTTTGTAAAGAGAGCAAGTATTTGATCATTGGTTTTGGTATCGAGTTATTGATTTCGTCAGTCGAGAATTTTTGCCCATCAATTCTCTCTCGCTTCCTCTGACTCTCCCGTTTGTTCAATCATGAAATTTCATCATTCACCATCGCCGGGACCAATCATATCCACGGATTGGAGTATTCAATTCATATTGCGAAATTATTAGTTTTGCACGCAAAATGTGATATAAAGTCGTTATGTTAATGCGTATCATTTACTTTAGAATGTTAGTTAGTTAGAATGTTAGTAAAGATGGATAGAGAAAAGGGTATTGATTCATTGATTGATTTGTTCATTTATGCCCTGATTGGTTAGTTACATGAGACAAATGAAGAAATAATAATACAGCTACACTGAGAAAAAAGTTCAGTTAAAACAACTAAATCCATTTAGTTGAAAAAAATTTAGTTGATTCAATATTAATTTGTTTGAAATAATGAAACTATAATTAATTCAACAAATGGATTTGGTTAACCATAAGATACGAGGTGAATTAAATTATTTGGTCAATTTCCAGATACAGTTTAGTCCAATTTACACGTTACTGAGTTGCCGTAAAGAAATATTTCGTTGATTTCCAGTATATTTTAACTTGATAAATTTAGCTGAAACAAAAATACAATTTGTATTTTCAATCACACAATTCATTTGGTACAAAGATATTTGTTTGATTGAACTGAAACTTTGCCCATTCAAGCAACGATTTAACCGATTTAACTAAAACTTCCACTGTATCTTTGTTGAATAACCAAAATGATCTCGTTGAACGTCCGGAAACAAATATTTGGTCGAGTCAAACAAATTTCTGCATTTTCAACAACAAAAATTTCTCAGTGTAGAAATAATAATTGTAAAAATATGAAGCTGAAGAATATTATAATCAGAATGAACAATTTGGCAGTGATGTCGACTTGGGGTTTCCCCCCCCAAATTTAGGGTAACAAATTTACACTGAGAAATTTTTGTTGTTGAAAATGCAAAAATTTGTTTGACTTAACCAAATATTTGTTTCCGGACGTTCAACGAGATCATTTTGGTAATTCAACAACGATACAGTGGAAGTTTTAGTTAAGGGCGGAGTAAAGTATTTAAATTTTTTTTTTTCATTTTTTTTAAATTTTTTAAATGAATGCATAATATCTCAAGAATATTGTGTTAAAATTTCAAGTCGATCGGAGTAAAATTGACGAAGTTATGAGTATTTGAGCGTCTTTTGCTCCATGCCGGGTTTTATACCTGGGTGGCAGCTGCGCGGCGCGCTATTGTTTTTTCATCATTTTGTTAATAACATTTTGAAATTATTATTATGCAAAATTAATCTTTTGAGTACCTTTAATATGCATGAATTTTCTCAGATTTTTATGCAATCGAGAAGTGTTCTCAAACTTATGTGCAATGAGCGCTAAGCGACCAAACTCTTCTGCGTTTTTCAAACTGTTTTTCTTAGACTTGTCATATTTGAAGTCCGTGTACACGATAACTCAAAATCTACTGGACCAATCGCTTTGAAATTTTGCACAGTACTTCTTCACATAATTCACCAGGTATTGTCGAGAGCTTTTTTGTTTTTTTTTAATAATTACTAATTTTTCAACAACAAATTAGCCGATTTTTTTTAGCGAAAATCGGGTTTTTGGCTCCCAAGTGCTACGAAAAATCGAAAAATCGAAAAAAAAATCCTCCCGTCATTACCTCGAGAAACATCTCCTTTAACAAATGCTTTTTGATTTTTTTGTTTCAGATGATTCTGTTGCGAGTTATGGTGTACACCGCAAACCAACTTTTTTCGAGGCGCCTCCGGGGTTTAATTTTCACTCGCTCAATTTTGAATATTTTGCAATGCAAATTTGGGAGAATGTTGTTCAAATGTTACTTTATTATATGTAAATTTTTCAATAAACCAATACTACCCATTACGCAAAAAAAAAATCTTAAAAACATCCCTTTTTTTCGCCGAATTAACTTTACCCCGCCCTTAAATCGGTTAAATCGTTGCTTGAATGGGCAAAGTTTCAGTTCAATCAAATAAATATCTTTGTACCAAATAAATTGTGTGCTTGAAAATACGAATTGTTTTTTTCTTACAGCTAAATTTATTTAGTTGAAATATACTAGAAATCAACGAAATATTTCTGTATAGCAACTCAGTAACGTGTAAATTGGACTAAACTGTAATCTCGAAATTGACCAAATAATCTCGTTCACCCCATATCTTATGGTTAACCAAATCCATTTGTTGAATTAATTATAGTTTCAAGTTAATATCGAATCAACTAAATTTTTTCAACTAAAGGGATTTAGTTGTTTTAACTGAACTTTTTTTTTCAGTGTAGGGTAAAAAAAATGTAAGTGATGTAAGTAAGTTAATTGAATAGGATTTAAAAAAAATTGAAATATTTTATTATATTATTCATTTAATTAATCAATTATGCGAAGCATAAAAATATTACAAAATAAAACTGTACAAATTGATTAAAAATTTTATCACGTGCGAAGTTAGGGTATTTTAGTTTGAATTAAGGAGATTTTAAAATAGGCTTGGGGGAAAAAATTTCGAACAGTTGGCATCACTGTAATTTGGATGATGTAAATATGAAATAAGCAGTAAAAAAAGTCGTGAGTAAAGGTAGGCGAATCATCGTCGGTGTTTCCAGAACGTGACCAACGTGATGTCGACCAATCTCGCTGGATTAAGTATCCTCTCTCTCTCTTTTTCTCTCTTGCAATTTGAGGGAACAAAAACATCAAAATCACTCGGAGGGAACAATTTTGTATTCAAAAGTACGTATTTAATGAAATGAAAAATGGTACGCTTAAAAGTGAGCAATGAAAGCGTGAGCGTCAGAGAAACGATCAATTTTTGGTTCGTGGCAGAATATGAGGATAGAGCTTTCTGTTTCTCTCCTTCCCTCTCTCTTCCCCTCTTTTTCTGATATATGTATGGTAATTTTGTTCCGTGGGAAATCCTATGTGACTATTATACGAAAGTTGGTGGTATCAAGTATTGGTCTCATGGCTCTGAAATATTTCCTCGCTGGAAATGTTTTTGAGGACGGTATTTAACGACATGGCAAGTAAATAATGGAAATTCTATGAAAGATTGAATTTTGAAGAATCTTCCATAATTTATATGTTATCCCCAAACTCAAAGTTATTTCTAAGAACGAATTTTTAATAATCGGAGTTTAATTTCAATTTTTTAAATAAAACTAAATTAATTCAATTTTTAAATCAGTTTTTCGTCTACTGCCTCATCCTTCGTGGCTTCTTTTGCGAATGTTTATCGATCGACTGTAATGAAATGCAAGTCCCTGTAACAAAAATTTTCTGGGATCTTTTTGAGTGATCCCAGATTTTCATCCCAAGTAAATTAATATACTGTCACGCACAAAACGCTCACGTGAGATCTTGTATTAAATGCATTTCCTGTTTGTTCATCTACTTAAAAAAGGACATATCCGTTTGTTCTTAGATATGACATTCAAGCTCAATAAGAATCTTCTAATTACACAGCCATACAAAATTTTAAAAAAAATTCGGCCTGGGGGTCTGACTATATGTATACTGTATGTTTTTGGGATCGCTGAATCCGAATCCGAGGTTGGTTTGGCTATAACCACAAAAAATAACACTCCAAAATCGAGATTATTTTTTTAATATTTCGAAAATTATTATAGCTACGAAAAAAACGTTCTGGGTTCGTCTTGAAGAGTATACTTGTGGCTACGGAAAAAAAAATATTCCGAATTTTTTTTTGAGAAATCATGAATTTGGAGAATTTTGAATTTTAAAAAATCGTGCAAATCTATACGCTCAACATTAACTTTTTTGTTCAATTTTTTTTATATAATACCTTGTACTGATCTTAAAAGATCTTGAAACTTTCAGAAAGGTGTTTTTGTTTTTTCAAAAATATGAATTTTTGAATTTTTAAAAATCATGTAAATCCACGATCAACATTAAATTTTTTGTTAAATTTTTTTTATTTACTACCGTGGAGTGATCTTTAAAGATCCTGGAATCTTCAGGATCTTTTAATTTTTGAAACAAAAAAACACCATCCTGAATATTTCAGGATCTTTTAAGACCCGTTCAAAGTATTATATCATAAAAATTTAAGCAAAAATTCAATGTTGATCGTGGATTTACACGATTTTTTTAAATTAAAAAATTAATGGTTTTGAAAAAACAAGAAACACCTTTCTGAAAACTTCAGGATCTTCTAAGATAAGTACAAGGTAATATATAAAAAAAAAAAAGATTTATAAAGATTCAAATTTCTCCACATTTGTCATTTTTCAAATTTTTTTTTTGAATATTTTTTTTTTGTAGCCACAAGTATACTCATCAAGACTAACCCAGAACGATTTTTTCGCAACTATAATAGTTGTCGAGATATTTTAAAAACAACTTAATTTTGGAGTGTTTTTGAGGTTATAGCTAAACCCTGACGTGCTGGGGTCAGGGTTGCAAATAATGCATTACTTTTTTAAATGCATGTGCATTTTCATTAGCCATTAACGTTTAATGGTTATTGGAAATAATTTTCATTAACCATTAACCATTAAAAGTTAATGGTTAATGGAAATTATTTTCATTAACCATTAAACATTAAATGTTAATGGTCAATGAAAATGCAATTGCATTACAAAAAGTAATGCATTATTTGCAACCGTGCCTATTACAATGTAGTGTGTAATAGAAAAAATTTCCATTACCCACTGCAATGTAATGTGTAATAGACAAAACTTTGATTGCAATTTTGAGAATAGAAAAATATAGATGAATAAATTATTGCGGTTTTGCATTACACTTTATTGACTTGGGACTTAAATTTTTAGAATTATAATGTAGATGCTTTTCAGAATTTAAGGTGAAAATCTAAGTCCTAAGTCAATAAAATGTAATGCGAAATTGGAATAATTTTATCATCTATATTTTTCCATTCCCAAAATGGCAATCAAAGTTTTGTCCATTACACATTACATTGCAATTATAATATAGATGCTTTTTATAATTATAATATGGTGCTTTTTAGAATTTAAGATACCTGAAAATCTAAGTCCTAAGTCAATAAAATGTAATGCAAAATTGCAATAATTTATTCATCTAGATTTTTCCATTCCCAAAATTGCAATCAAAGTTTTCTCCATTACACATTACATTGCAATGGGTAATGGAAATTTGTTCTATTACATACTACATTTTAATGGGCTGGGTTGCAAATAATGCATTACTTTTTTCAATGCAATTGCATTTTCATTAACCATTAATAATTAATGGTTAATGCAAATAATTTTAATGGTTAATGGAAATTAATTTCATTAGCCATTAAAAAAGTAATGGTTAATGCATTACTTTTTCATTAAAAATTTCGCAACCCTGGCTGGGGTTAAACCAACCTCGTGTTCGGATTCAGCGACCCCAAAAACATACAGTGTACATAGTCAGACCCCCAAGCCGATTTTTTTTTCTTTTTGTGTGGCTGTGTTATCAATGTTTTTCTTTGTTTTTATAGAACAAAGTTTTTGGGTTTTCAAATACGATGTCTATGATGTTTGGTATTCATTAAAAAATAACGCATTACATTGTGGATGGACTTGAAGTTCTGAACGTTCAGATGAATGAAGATGCCAAAAATGTATTCTTCTACAGATAAATTTTGAGACTTTGTCAAGACTTTGAAAATAATTATTGAAATATCTTTGAATTGTTTAAATTATTGTTTATCAAGTATTTGCAAGCTCTTTTAATTTTTCAATAAATAAATACTTTTTCTGATTTTTCGTTCAATCGAACGTTCAAAACTTCAAGGACATCATTGTGGAGCATTGAGTTTCCAGCTTGAAAAAAATTAACAATCGTAGATACACTATAATTTTTTCGATAATAAAGGTCTTAATTTTTTTATAAGCCGGAATTATGCAATTCTTATCATACCAAAAAAAATGGCTTTCGATCTCCTGTTTTTGGTACTGTGAGCATATCATCAGTTGTATGGTAATGCGGGGCTGAAAGAAGTCTCGAAAAATTTAGAAACGTTATTTGAGACCAGGAAAAAATTTCCTGTCAAACATTCAAAAATCGAAGTTTGTTGAGCCCTGGCCAAAGCTAAGGGAGTTGGAAAAAAATGAAATTTGAAAATTTCTGTTTGAACCAAAAAAATATTTTCCCAAAGCATTTAAAAAGTCGAAGGATCGATGGTCGGACAGTGGTCAAATTAATCGAAAATGCTGCGAGTATATTGACTCGGTATCCCATTTGTCTAGGCAGTTGTTTCTATCTCCCTTTTATCGTGCATTCTTCTTTCTCGGTAGAGCTCGGCGGTATCGAGCAGATGTTTTATTTAAGTATGCGAACCGATAGCGTGCGCCGACACACGATGATATAAATATGAGGTATTCCATATCAAGCCGACCAATCCGTGGACCCGACCATTTTTGATTTTGTTGAAAATTTTCTATTTTTTCGTACGTACTAAAAGCAGTCTCTCAGAATTTTTTTTAGATTTTTGTCTCAACCCAATTAACCACAATAAATTGTTCAAAATTTGACACAATTTTTTTTCAAATGCTCATAACTTTCTTAAAACCGGAGATATCAAAATAATACAAAATATCATTTTTTTGTGTCTTGAGCTGCAATTTTATAAAAAAAAGATACAAAAAAAATATCGATATTTATTTTCATATGTTTTTTAAAGTTTTAAACACAAATTTTTTTTTTCAACTTGAACCCTTTTTATTTTTTTGAAAAAATTCACAACTTTTTAAAAGACATTTTTACAGATACTAAAAAATTGGCAGTTTGTGCTTCTCATAACTTGTATTTTTTTTCTATTTTTCATCGCGTGTGAACTAAGGAATCGTGTTTCCTCCTTGAATTAAAAAACAGAAAAAATACAAGTTATGAATATCACAAGTTGCAAATTTTTTAGTATAGTGGGAAATTTTTTTTTCAAAAAGTGGTGAATTTTTTCAAAAAAATAAAAAGGGTCCAAGTTGAAAAAAAACATTTTGTGAATTTTAAACGCAAAATATTGTTTTTTTTCAACTCGGACCCTTTTTATTTTTTTGAAAAAATTCACCACTTTTTAAAAGATATTTTTACAGATACTAAAAAATTGACAGTTTGTGATATTCATAACTTGTATTTTTTTCTATTTTTGAAATACAACTTATCATTATCACAAGATGCCAATTTTTTAGTATCTGTAAAAATGTGTTTTAAGAAGTGAATTTTGTCAACAAAATAAAAAAGGTCCAAGTTGAAAAAAAATTATTTTGTGAAGTTTTAAACGCAAAATATTTTTTTTTCAACTTGGATCCTTTTTATTTGTTTGAAAAAATTCACCCCGTTTTAAAAGATATTTTTACAGATATCACAAAATTAGCAGTTTGTGATATTCATAACTTGTATTTTTTTTCTATTTTTTAATTCAAGGAGGAAACACGATTCCTTAGATCACACGCGGTAAAAAATAGAAAAAAAATACAAGTTATGAGAAGCACAAACTAGCAATTTTTTAGTATCTGTAAAAATATATCTTAAAAAGTGGTGAATTTTTTCAAAAAAATAAAAAGCGTCCAAGTTGAAAAAAAAGTCTATGTTTAAAACTTCAAAAAACGTATGAAAATTAATAACGATATTTTTTTTGTATTTTTTTATTTATAAAACTGCAACTCAAGACGGAAAAAAATGATCTCCTGTTTCATTTTGATATCTCCGGTTTTTAAAAAGTTCTGAGCATTTGCAAAAAAAAAATGTGTCAAATTTCGAACAATTTATTGTGGTTAGTTGGGTTAAGACAAAAATCTAAAAAAATTCTGAGAGACGTACGTACAAAAAAATAGAAAATTTTCAACAAAATCATAAATGGTCGAGTCCACGGATTGGTCGGCTTGGTATGGAATACCTCATATATAATCGAGTACATATCGATGGTTCAAAGTAAAAGAGTCGTTTAAATCGTGCAAAGTCGCAGACATGTACGACTTTTTGGCTCTCGAAACATCGATACATAGAGTTCGACTGTGAGGAAAGAAAAAAGGTCGTAACTCGCGAAATTTCATACACGAAATGTTTCGAGTCACGACTTTTGGCTTCCAGACGAAAGATATGTACAAAGCCAAGTTACAGAGAGTATGAAAAGCATGAAAATTCGCGAGAGGGAGAGTTTCTCTATGTGAAGGTCTGGGGTCGTCTATATAACCGGAAAACAATATAAAAGTGCTCTCTTATAATATTTTTTGTCATACTTTTTACCCTCCTTAGTAGGCTTCTCTCTCTTCTCTCCCTCCCTCACTCGCCCTCTATATTTCGTCATACTGTAACTCGTGCCATCCACTTCTTTTTCTCTTAATATTGATATTTACACTCCCGTTCAAAAGTTTGGATACACCAGTCGATATTTTTTGCCACGCTAGAAGTTGCATAACTCCGTAAAAAAAAAAAAATAATCAAATTTTTTAAAAAGCGTTTTGACGAGAAAGAATTCACCTTTGTTTCACAATAAAAAAAACATTTTTTATCATATTTTTTCGACGCGGTATGAACTTTTGTACGTGACCGTTTTTGACCTTTTTTCGACCATCGCGAATTGGGCGCACAGCTTGAGGATATTTTTTTTGTCATTTTTATCTGTGGTAGGTACATTTGTAAAGGTATGCAGACGCTCCATTTTTGTTTTTTGAAAATTGTCGTACGATTTTTTCTCGCAAAGTTATTTCACTTCTGGCTAAAAAAGACAAATTTTGAAAGATGCAACGCAACTCAAAAACTATAGAGTTTATGAGAAAATGTCAAGTATGAAAAAAGTAGCGTACGTATACACGGAATCGCCTGGAATTATTTCGTAATTTTCCTATGAAATTTTGTTTTTTTTACTATTTTTGCTGGAAACTCTGATGATGACATCCTAACGAAACATTATATCTGGTCGAAATTTTCGTACTTCGTGGTACAATAAAAAATTGGAAAAATTCAGCAACTTTTGGCATGCTATGAACAATGATTAACAATAATAATATTGCCCAAAAGTTATTAATAAATTGTTTAAACAATTGTTCAAACTATTTGTCAATGACTTTTGGCCAATATTATTATTTGTGAATTTAATTATCGAGGTTTATTTGTAAATTAATTATTATTGATTATTGTTGTTTATAGCATGCTTAGTGTTGCTGAAGTTTTTCAGATTTTTATTGTTTCAAGAAGTACGGAAATTTTAATCAGATACCATTTTTCGCTGAGACGTCATCATCAAAGTTAGCAAAAATAGTCGAAAACAAAAATGTGATAGAAAAATTCTGAAATAATTCCAGGCGAATTCGTGTATACTTACGCTACTTTTTTCATACTTGACATTTTCTCTCAAACTCTATAGTTTTTGCGTTACGTTGGCGTCTTTCAAAATTTGTCTTTTTTAGTTAAAAGTGAAATAACTTTGCGAAAAAAAATCGTGCGAAAATTAAAAAAAAAACGAAAATGAAGCGACTGCTAATCCTTACAAATATACCTGAGATAAAAAGACAAACAAAAATGTCCTCAAGCTGTGCGCTCAATTCGCGACGGTCGAAAAAGGCCAAAAAACACTCACTCACAAAAGTGCATACCGGGTCGAAAAAAAATCATAAAAAATATTTTTAAAAAAAGTTTAACAAAGCTGAATTCCTTACCGTCAAAACGCTTTTTTCAAAACTCGATTATCTTTTGGTTGAACGGAGTTAAATAACTTTTGGTGCGGCAAGAAATATCGATTGGTGTATCAAAATTTTTGAGCGGGGGTGTATATATATATCAAAGTACCAATACGATAAATATATATGAGGCATTCCACGTCAAGTTGGCCACCCCATTTTTTGAAATCACCAAAAATCGCATACAATTTTTTATAAAGTAGTTCTAACTGTCAAGAAAATTTGTGATTTTTTTCAGATTTTTAAATTACATTTTTTAGCCGGGAAAAAATACAAAAAATTCATTTGTCCCATTTTGTAACTCGAAAATTATTCATCGTACGAAAAAAAAAGTACAACATGAAATTTAGGATTTTCAACGTACTTTTCACTGAAATTTTTTACGAACTCCTTCCAAAAGCTTTATATGCCATTTTCGGAGCAAATAATGTTTTGATCTTTTTTTTCCCAGAATTGACATCTTCGATTTATCTGTAGTTCAAACAGTTTTTTTACTTGATATATTTACGCTATAAAAAAATTGGCTCAGTGGAGAATCCATTCCTTCCCATGCGTTTTTCATCTCAAATGGATACACAAATTTCTCTGTGTATTAACAGGGTTGAGACTATCCATAGATATTTTCTAAAGCCCGCATTTTTGTTTATTTTTTGTACTTTTTCAGTTTTTTAAACTTTTTTCATTTGTTTAAATGTCTTTTTGTACATTTTAATAAACTTTATCAATGGACCCATGTACACCGATAAAGTCTATTCAAATTAGAGTCAAAGGCTACTCACGTCTCTCGATTGCAAAAAATAATTAATTTACCCTCTTTGGATACACCGACGTTTATTCTATGGCCAATGAGTACTTTTTTAGTTCGATTTGGGCATGATTTTTGGGAATGAAGCAATAATACTGCTCTATTCCTGGGATCGTCTTCACAATATCAAAACGAGATTATTTTATTATTTTTTCCTGTCTACGATTAATAATGATAAAATATCAATATCTACACTATTTCGTTAAATCACTCTATAATGATAAATTGTATCAATGAAAATGCATTTGAAATAATGGATTCCCCACTGCGCCAATTTTGTTATAGTCTATAAATATATCAAGTAAAAAACTGTTAAAACTACAGACAATCCGAAGATGTCAATTCTGAGAAAAAAAATATCAAAACATTGTTTGCTCCAAAAATGGTATATAGAGCTTTCGGAGGAGTTTGTAAAAAATTTCAGTGAAAAGCACGTTGAAAATTCTAAATTTCATGTTTAACTTTTTTTTTTCGTACGATGAATAATTTTCGAGTTACAAAATGGGACAAACGAATTTTTTGTATTTTTTTCCGACTAAAAAATGTAATTTAAAAATCTGAAAAAAATCACAAATTTTCTTGATAGTTAGAACTACTTTCTAAAAATTTGTATGCGATTTTTGTCGATTTCAAAAAATGGGTTGGCTGACTTGAAGTGGAATGCCTCATATGCATTGCCTTTTTGTAGACCCTCCCTATTCCTTATGCACCGAAGCTCCATCGAATTACACAATATATATGTGCATTTAACATTGAAGCAGACGACCAAGATGAGAAATAAAAGTCCCAAGTCCAAAAGAGTTTATGAAGCGAGTGGTATCCAAATGGAGTGTGGAACGTAGACACTGCCATGACAGAGGTGGGGAGGGTAGAAAAAAAAATGTTCGCTGTAAGGGAGGAAGGAGAAAGTCGCGTCGAAAGAAAATAGAGAAAATACAAGTTGGTGTATCCGGTAGGGAGAGATAAAGAAAGTGGGGGAGGAGGATAAGGGATGAGGCATCTTTCGTGTTCCTTCTTTTTTTTTTGTTCACAAGTGAGTAAAAAAAAAATGAAAAAATTGGTTGCAGGTAAAGGGGATTAAGCGTGCCAGTGCACGCCCGTTACCGGGGATCATCCCTCGCGACGCTCGAAGAAAACTTTGCACTTGGCAACTTTTAATGCTCTTCCCCTCTCCGCTTCCCTCTTACGAGCGTCTATCCCGCCACAAAATCCCATCCACCAGGAGTTGAGAGACAGTGACTGCCTCGCTAAGCAAAAGCCTCCTCGGAGCGCTTGTCCCTTCTTCTCTCACTTATTTTGCCACTTTGCTCACTCATTCTTTGTCATTCTTACTCACAGTATTTTTCTTCTTTTTTCTTTTCTTTTTTTTTCTTTTTTTTCGTATTTCCGTCTTTCCCTCTGCTTTACTTCTCCTCTACTGTATCTACTTATATCCTCTTGCATTCTCCTCCCTAGTTGGCTCACATTCACTCGTTGAGAGTTTGTCGCTCTTGCAAATATGACCGACCAAGCGGCTGCTTTGGATGAGCCTGTTTAGCAACGGGATATCCAACGCCGCGAAAACTTTTCAAACCACATTCTCGCACTCTCGTTTTTTCACCCTCTTTTCTTGCGCATCTCACTCTCCGGCCTTCTTTTTTTCGCGTGCCAAAGCGAGCGTGTTCTCTCATCCCCAAAGCTTCTTCTTCTTCTTCTTCTTCTTTTTGTATTATTACAGCATGCGTATATTCGCCTCTTGCGTCCGCATCCCGAGAGCCGCGGATTACGGTAAATATGTAAATAACAAGAATATTTATGTTTCAGGAGGCGGGCCTCGAGTGAGGGAAGACCAGAACGCGAAGACGGATATGAAGATATGTCGAGGAGCTGTGCCGTAATTTTGAGGGTAAGTTCTATTTTCTATTCATGTCAATTTTGATGTAATTTCTTCCGTTTGACGATCATGAGGAACATTTTATTTCGTGCATCATTTCATTACGGATTCGATGATGAAGATATATCGAAAGAAATTTTGGTTAACCCATCGCGGTTTACCGCGGGTCAAATTGACCCGAGCTCTCACTTTGAGCTCAAATATCTCTAACCGGACCCTCGTTGGTTTTTACCGGCCCTCTGATGGAAGTTTGAAGTATTATTTTGAAGTATCTACAGCCGAGTCAATACCTTTTTCGAACGCATGCATTTGAAGTATTTTTTTTTCTTAAGGGTGGGTTAAAGTATTTAAATTTTTTTTTTCATTTTTTTAAAATTTTTTAAATGAATGCATAATATCTCAAGAATATTGTGTTAAAATTTCAAGTCGATCGGAGTAAAATTAACGAAGTTATGAGTATTTGAGCGTCTATTGCTTGATGAAATTTGATCACCATACTTTGCAATACTGAAAGCTATGTGAACTATGCATAAAGATAAGGAAGCAATGTGCAATAGTCCAATTTGCAATTTTTATACTTGTTGCTACAAAATGTAGGGATTTCTTAAATAGGTGTCTTTACAGTAATTTTTTTTTTTAGCTTATATTTGACTAACATTAATAACTAACATATATTTGAGTAATAATATATATAATAGACTGATTCAAAAAAAGCGACTATTTTTTGTTTTTCGACGAAACGCATGAAATACTTTCGGGAAGGTGAAAAAAGATGCCTGTTAAAATTAGAGCTCGTAATAAAAATATTTAAAGGTGCCTCATCGCATATTTTTATTTCCCATTTAAATAACACGGGGAAATTTTTTTTCAAACTTTGACATTTTATATCTCGGCTTCAATGCACCAAAATGAACGACACATGTTCTTGTAGAGAATAGAACGCTCTACAAAAAAGATCTCTTATGATTTTTCGATAAACTCACTCCTTCAAAAGTTATTGAAGGTTAAATTTAAATTTAGAGTAAGTTCAACTTTTTTTTTATTTTCCGGCAAAATGTTGAAACTTATTACTAAATATCATAAAATCTTTCCTGAAACGAAAGTTCAAATTGCGTTAACATAAATTACCTAATTTTTAAAGAAATAACCAACATAAGTTCACCCATATTCATAGTCTAATATACATATATATTAGAACGTGAATAACTTTTGAAGGAGTGAGGAGTTTATCGAAAAATCATAAGAGATCTTTTTTGTAGAGCGTTTAATTCTCTTCAAGAATATGTGTCGTTCATTTTGGTGCATAGACTTGAAGCTGAGATATAAAATGTCAAAGTTTGAAATTTTTCTTTACCGTGTTATTTAAATGGGAAATAAAAATATGTGAAGAGGGACCTCTAAATCTTTTTATTAAGAGCTCTAATTTTAACAGGCACCTTTTTTCACCTTCTCGAAAGTATTTAATGCGTTTCTTCGAAAAACAAAAAATAGTCGCTTTTTTTTAATCAGTCTAATATATAAACAAGATTACAGCGTCGTGCAGAGTAACAAACATACTCTAGACTCGCGTAAAAGTTAACCTATTGCCGGCCCTTTTCTGACCTCCTGATCGATAATCAACAAGATCTTGATCGCTTTACGCCACGTGGTCGTTTAGCGGACGGTTTACGATAGCACGTAAGCGTGAACTTGACGATCTCGGATTTTATTTTCACGACTTTCGATTTTCCGTAACCCGCACAACGTTATATTCTCTCGATTCGCGAGATCGAATAGACCGTGCAATTTCCTGTATCCTCGAACTACGATATGAAACGCGGGGGGTATCGCAATAAACCCTCGCTTTTCACGCGCTCTCTTTGCCAAGAGCTATCGAAAGCGAAAGGACGAAAAAAACAGGGATCTAGACAATGTTTATCCCCTCATCCCATTTACGTGCCTCGTCGAGCTTTCACATTTTTTTGCAACATAGCTACATATGGGTCATTCCATGTCAAATCGACCACTTATGAACCCGACCCCTTTTTGGATTTGGCTAAAATTTTGTTCTCCTTTTCTACCCCGTTAAAAATATTTTTCAGGAAATTTTTGAATTTTTCGAAAAATCATCATTTTCTCGAAGCTCGTCATTTTTAAATTTTTTTTTCACTCAAAAAGAAACTGATCAATTCCGAAAAAATGCCGCCCAACATGGAGTGGGCTGACTTTTCCTTCTATCTTTTTTCACTTCTTTGAATTTTTTTTTTTTTTTTCGAAGATTTCCACTTTCGATTTTTTTTCTTCTCAATTTTTCAAACTCCGGGGTCCTTTATGAATCCGTTAAAATTTCCAGAGTGGTGTTTTGTGAAATAAGCCCAATTAGGAAATGTTTTTTTTTTCCATCGATACAAAATATAGGAGTAAATATCGGCTCACTCCATATTGGGCGGCATTTTTTCTGGAATTGATCAGAGTATTTTTTGAGTGAAAAACAAAATTAAAAATGGCGAACTTCAGATTTCAGCCAAAGCAAAAGGGGTCAGGTTTAAAAATGGTTCATTTGACATGGAATGCCCCATATGTTATATTTCTTCTCTTTCTCTCTGTCTTTTCTCTTTCTCTAATCTCTTTATCGGTCGCCTTTCCGTTCACGTTTCACTTTTGCGAAGGGCAATAAAAAGTTTGGGAAAAGCTTTTCCGATAAAAGCGCGTTAATAACGAGGATGGTGGAACATGCCGGACAAACGAGGAAAATAGGAAGGAGCCAACAAATTGACTAGGGAAGGTGGGAAGGGGCGAATGTAGGGGGAGATTCTTTACGCTCGAGAACAAATTTATGCCCGAATACACGATGAATTTCCGCACGGGCCGCAAAGCTCATCGGGAATTGAGCCGTAACACAGTGAGGAAGACAAAGAGAGGGAGAGAGAGCTGAAACTGCAAGCGCGGCTCGAGCAGCGATACAATAGCGGACAAAACAGGCGAGCTTTCTCTCTTGCTCTCTCTCTCTCTCTCTCTCTCTCTCTCTCTCTCTCTCCCCCCTCTCTCTCTCTCTCTCTCTCTCTCTCTCTCTGTTGGCATGCACGTTAACGCACATCCTCCCCCTATTTGTCGCGCCTATGCATGCGCCCCCCTTTCTCCCTTGAAGCTTTAACCAGCGCCCTATCTGGGGACTCACGCTTCCCGGTGGTCGCGGCGCTAATTAGCTTAATTAACCGTTGAGAGAGAGAGAGAGAGAGAGAGAGAGAGAGAGAGAGAGAGAGAGAGTGGCTGGACTGAGTAATTCTCATAGGAATGAAAAAGCACGAACGCCGACTCGATGCATCGTCCTTCAGGATTTCCAAGCCTTCGTTCGGATTTTTTTTGCATTTAATTTCCTTTTGGAACATTGGGAAAACATTTCGAAATTTAATGAGTGATATTTCACTTTTGCAGAAACAAAGCATGAGAAAGTTTGAGATACCGGGATTTGGCTTTTATTTTTTAATTTTGGATCAGATTAGTAGCACAACCCGAAAATAAGTTTTAGAAATTAATTTTTCTTTGCGTATTATATGTTGATTTATCAAAATGGTCGTAACTTTTCTTTTTCTACTGAAAATTGCGGTTCAGACAGTGTTCCATCTTTTTGTTGTTGTTGTTGTTGTTATTATTATTATTATTATTATTATTATTATTATTATTATTATTATTATTATTATTGAAACTTGAAAATGCGGCTTGGTTCATTGAGTTGGAAACACTTTTGAATTTTTGAAATCCGAAACAAGGTTATGTTGACGTAAGGCTCTAGGCCACTTTCGGATTTTCAAAAATCGATTTTTTTTTGTTAAAAGGTAGCTTAGTATGTATGGGGCATTCCACACCAAGTCGAGCTGAGTGTGACCTTCGACCTCACTGATTCCGTTTACGATTTTTCATATGATTCTTCCAACTCAAAATAGCATTCAGAATTTTTTTAAGATTTTTAAAACCTAATTTGAGTACGTTATGATTTTTTGAACATTTTTTTTGAAAACCTCGAGGGCAGTAATTTAAAAATCTGAAAAAATTCTCAAAAATCCGGTGTCAAAAATGAAAATGTTTGACCCAAAATTCATAATGCCCAGGATTTCACTTACACCTCGATTTTAGGTTTTTATGAAGAAAACGTAAAAAAGTATATGTATATAGAGGCAGAAATTGATCTACCGTGAAAATTGGCTTGAATATTTTTATCGTTAACCAACTATTTTTGGAAATTTTTTCACTTTTTTCAAAAAATAGTTGGTTAATTTCTGCATCTATTTTTTTTACGTTCTCTTCATAAAAACCTTAAATCGAGGTGGAAGCGAAAGCCTGGACATCATGAATTTTGTGTCAAAAATTTTCATTTTTGACACCGAATTTTTGAGATTTTTTTCTGATTTTTAAATTACGGCCCTCGAGGTTTTCGAAAAAAAATGTTCAAAAAAACATAACCCACACAAATTTGGTTTTAAAAATCTGAAAAAAATTCTGAATGCTATTTTGAGTTGGAAGAATCATATAAAAAATCGTAAACGAAATCAGCGAGGTCGAGAGTCAATCTCAGGTTGACTTGATATCGAATGCCCCGTATAGAATTACATGCCAAAAGGTTATGCTTAAATACTCGATTTCCGTATCCTAATGCAACCCATCTTCATCCGTAGCGAGCTTTCTACGAACTTTAAACACGTTTATCTCAGAACTACATTTTTCAAGTTCGCCGAATTCACAACTCAAACAAATTTCAACCGATTTATTTCGAAATTTCAACTGTACATTCAAAATAACGTTTTCTAAAGCAGAACGTAGGATTTTTTCATTGTATTGCATAGTTCCTTGTTTATAAACAATTTCCTGACGATTTTCTCATGGCATTTTATACTCTTTGAATCAGAAATGCACTATTTTTACAAAAAACAACATATCAAAAAAATCCTACGGACTTTTATCGCTAGTCTTATATATAATCGAAAAAACTTTGGTGTCTCATCATGAATCAAAAATTAATAGGAGCTGTTGGTTCGGTCGTTGACCTTCCAGAAATAAAGACGTCATCGGAAAAACGCCGCACAGTCACCATTTTGACATATATTGCCCATGAAAAAATAACTTTGTATTGCCAATTAGATGTATAATAAAACACTTTTTTTTTTGTAAATCCGATTTATTTTATGGTTTCGCTGAAAAAAATTACGAAATAGGCCCTTTTTTGGACCTGTAAAATGGCCTACAAAAATCGGCAATTCTTCGTTTCTCTTATTTTAATAATTTAAAACCCCAGGAAATTGTTCACTAATCACAAAAATTAATGAGTTATTGTTTTTGAGTTTTGAAAAATTAATGTGATATCATGGGAAAGCGATACTATACGTTAAAATTTTTACGACCATGCGATTCTTTGGGATATCGTTAAAACTTCGTGTTTAATCAAAAAATTCGATTTCCATAATTTCCGTTTTACGATACACTCTTATATCTTTGGGACATTGATAAAAGTTCGAATTTAATAAAACTTTTGATTTTCGAAAATTACCAATTTATGATACGCTCATACACTTATGAACAATAAAACTGGGGTAAAAAAGCAAATATCGAGAAAGCTGCAATCATCTTATCGACATTTTTTTATGGATGTGAAAATTGTTTTTTATTTTCTCGTTTCATTATTGTTCGATGGCTGGGAAGAGCACGTTTTTTTTCGTCGAGCAGCGAAAGTGTACGTGATTGTAGTACAATGGGTGGACGCGAATTGGAGAAATAATTCTGACGGCTCTCTCGTTCTGCTCGCGCTCTCTTGCTTCTGCTTTTGTTATAGAACACAAGCATTCAGCCACTCACATACACACACCCACACACACATATATATATATTACACTGATTAAGAAAAGCGACTATTTTTTGGTTTTCAAAGAAACGCATTAAATACTTTCGGGAAGGTGAAAAAAGATGCTTGTTACAATTAGAGCTCTTAATAAAAATATTTAGAGGTTCCTCATCGCATATTTTTATTTCCCATTTAAATAACACGGGAAAAAAATTTTCCGAAATTTGATATTTTATATCTCGGCTTCAAGTCAATGCACCGAAATGAACGACACGTATTGTTGTAGAGAATTGAACGCTCTACAAAAAAGATTTCTTATGATTTTTCGATAAACTCATTCCTTCAAAAGTTATTCAAGGTTAAATTTAAATATGGAGTAAATTTCCCTTTTTGTTTTAGTTTCCGGCAAAATGTTGAAACTTATCACTAAATATCGTAAAATCTTTTCTGAAACAAAAGTTTAAATTGCATGAACATAAATTTGTTATTTTTTAAAGAAATTACCAACATAAGTTCACCCATATTCACAGTCTAATATACATATATATTAGAACGTGAATAACTTTTGAAGGAGTGAGTTTATCGAAAAATCATAAAAGGTCTTTTTTGTAGAGCGTTCAATTCTCTACAAGAATACGTGTCGTTCATTTTGATGCATTGACTTGAAGCTGAGATATAAAATGTCAAAGTTTGAAATTTTTTTTCCCTTGTTATTTAAATGGAAAATAAAAATATGCGAAGAGGGACCTCTAAATATTTTTATTGAGAGCTCTAATTTTAACAGGCATCTTTTTTCACCTTCCCGAAAGTTTTTAATGCATTTCTTCGAAAAACAAAAAATAGTCGCTTTTTTTGAATCAGTCTATTACATATATATTAGAACGTGAATAACTTTTGAAGGAGTGTGTTTATCGAAAAATCATAAGGAATATTTTTTGTAGTGCGTTCGATTCTCTACAAGAATATGTGCCGTTCATTATGGTGCATTGACTTGAAGCCGAGATATGAAATGTCAAAGTTTGAAATAGTATCGTACGAAATTTTATTGTACGAGTGCGCAAAGTGGCACTTTGCGCACGGAGTGCAATACAAAAAATTTCCCGTGTTACTTAAATAGGAAATGAAAATATGCGATGAGGGACCTCTAAATATTTTTATTAAGAGCTCTAATTTTAACAGGCATCTTTTTTCACCTTTCCAAAGGTCTTTAATGCGTTTCTTCGAAAAACAAAAAATAATCGCTTTTTTGAATCAGTCTAATCTATATATATGTTACGTATAAAATGTGTGTTGTGTGAGTTAGTATCGCTCTTTTTTGGATTGTATAGGTCGGATGATTGGCCGTTGATCCTCGTGAGATTGATGGGCATGTTTCGAGTGCGTGACACGGGCGTGTATCAGTTTCACGTGGCCGAGTAGAACGAGCCACTCGTCCGTATCGGTTTTGTGCGGACGTATATTCTGCCATCTCTCTCTCTCTCTCTCTCTCTCTCTCTCTCTCTCTCTCTCTCTCTCTCTCTCTCT
The DNA here is from genome assembly GCA_946863875.1 of Alloplasta piceator. Taxonomy (NCBI): domain Eukaryota; kingdom Metazoa; phylum Arthropoda; class Insecta; order Hymenoptera; family Ichneumonidae; genus Alloplasta; species Alloplasta piceator. Next base: position 60,812,655 of record OX333071.1, read on the forward strand.
CTCTCTCTCTCTCTCTCTTCCACCATTCCCGATGTGCTAGTCCGCGTGACGAGTGATCTCTCTTGGTACTTGCATCCCCATGACACCTCCAAGTTTCCACACACAGACAACTAAACATATATTGCTGTCCAAAAGTTTGGAAACACTCGCCCCGATTCCGCACCGCACAAAAAGTTTTACTGCTCTTTTAAAAATGAAGATATTTCAATCTAAGAAGCGCCGTTTCAGAGGGGACATATTCAGTTTGTTTCACTTTTTTTAAAAAAAGGGTTCGATTTTTTTTTGAACCCGTCACGCCTTTTGAAACATGGTCGTTTTTCGGCTTTTTTGTCGGCGTTGAAATTTTTGCGCACGACCCATGAAAATTTTGTTTTACTGTTTTTCCTATGAAAAACTTGTGGAGCGGAGTAGAAGCTTCAATTTCGTTTTTTTAAAAGTTACGTACGATTTTTCTTCGCAAAAATATTTAATTTTTCGCAAAAAACGACCATATTTATAATATGAACCGTAACTCCAAAACTACTGAGTTTTCGTGAAATCACTGAGGCGGTAAAAAGTTCCATACAATCATTCTGGATTCTAAGAAATTTGTCGATTTTTTTTCAACATTTTTTTTGCTTCCTCATAAAGGAAGCTTTGTTTTTTTTTAATTTTTCCTGTCAACGATCGAGATATTTTTTTATCTTAAACAACCGGGTCTCTTACCTCGCCTACACGGCTTTTTCATCGAAAATCCCGCGTAGACGAGGTATAAGATATGACATAAGAGAGATTGTTTAGCCCTCGTTGGTTACCGCGGGTCAAATTGACCCGAGCTCTCACTTTGAGCTCAAATATCTCTAATTATCCGGGCCCTCGTGGATTTTTCCCGGCCCTGTGGTGAAAGTTTGAAGTATTTATTATAGTTAGCTATCATAGATATTCGATATTTTCTCATAGCGGAATAAATACCTTTTTTGGAACGCATGCATTTGATGTATTTTTTTCTTAAAATACCATATGTTGAGAATAGTATTTTTTTTTTAAAGTGCCATATATTGAGAGTATCGTGAAGAAATTTTTCCAAAAAATCTTCAAAACTGAAAGAGTTACAATTTTTTAAGTAAAAATCCGGATGTTTCAAACTTTTTTTTCACGATTTTTTTTCTATGTAGAGATATAAAAAAAAACATACACACACAATTGCTTCATATACTAAAATGTTCGAAAATAATTTCTATACTTTTTTTTAAGTCAATTCGATTTTTTTTGACAACGATCCAAAAAGTCGGTTGGGTCAAATTGACCCAGTGTGACCAGCCTGAAATTATTTCAAGGTGTTACCAGCGAGGGTTAAGACAAAAAAATATCTCGTTGGCGGGAAAAATTTACGAAAAAAAAATTTCGAAAAATTTTGCAAATTTTGCCCCGAGAAACTTCATCCACACGAATTGTTCGATGAAAAAGCCGTGTAAATGCGGTTTTTTGGGGAAAAAGTTGCACAGAATCATTCTGATTTCAATGAAATTTCGGAAAAAAAAAATTCTGAAAAAATATCATTAAATCTAGAACAATTGTATGCAACTTTACGACCGCTTATCAATTTCAAGAAAACCCAGTAGTTTTAGAGTTATGTTACATTTTATAAAAACTGTCGTTTTTTGCGATGCTGATCCTTAACGCATAATTCGTACAAACGTCCATCATGCTCTCTCTTAATCTCTCATGTTGTCTCTCCTCGGGATGTACGATTTTCAATGCAAACGTACAATGCTCATCATATATGCGGATTGATTTTCTATGTCACTTCTCCTAGCGTCTCGCTCCCTCCTTCTCGCTCGTTCGAAACAAGAGATGATGAATGAGCGGCGACTGACTCAGGCTGGAATCGAGCTTTATAATCACGTTTGGAGTTTGCCGAACGTTTCGGATCTACTCTCGCATCATTCAACTCTCCGTATAACGTGGAAAACGCAGGCGGGGGTATTTCGATCGGTATCGCACAGAGAATGTGCGCGTGTGTGTCAGAGAGAGAGAGAGAGAGAGAGAGAGAGAGAGAGAGAGAGAGAGAGAGAGAGAGAGGCAGAGACGATGTGCATTTCAGGGCACCGGGGCTTACCAATTGGCCATTACTCGGATATATACTAGCATCGAAAAACCCCCTCCCAAACCGATCCAATTGCGGCTATATCGACGAAACTCCCAATGTGCCCCCCCCCCCTCTTCTCTTCTCTGTGCGTTGAATCACGCGTGTGAGCGCTTATCTATGCGACGACCGAACTGACCGCAACCCCACGAGTTCCCATCCGCACACTTTACACACACATGCAGACACACAGACACCCATACACATCATTGAACGCATCGATACGTATCAACATACTCGCCACTATCGTTTTGCGGCAATACCTGGCTCAGTGGACGCATTTCGGAGTCTCGTTGCTCGTACGGTAAAAATATTCGTATTTCACACAGAAACATTGATCCGTATTTCGTTATCATTGCCGAATACTCCGATAGTGAAATTTTCGTACGCTCAATCAATTTATAGCTCGCCATTTGCCGGCACTGATGGACAGAATTTAATAATAAAATTCGTGTTCTGTCTTTCTGGATATAAATGTTACAGTTATTTGCATTTTTGATTGAAACACGAATACACTCAGATTCCTGTTTGTCGAAAAAAAAAGAAATATTGTTTTAGCATTTTGGTGGAATTCTATAAGGTTTTCTTGGAGTTATTTTGCTCTATATAGCTTCGAAATAACACGATAGTACGGGGAGATTACGATATCTCTGGCGCCTTAATTTAACTGTTGGATTGTGAAATATAGATGGAAAGAATATGAAAAATAAGAATAACTTTTTTCGTTATGAGCTTTCGTTTTGGAGTTACAGCCCTTCGAAAAAAAAAAAAAATTTCCCCGATTTACGATGCGAACCACATTTTCCGCGTGTTTGGCATAGTTTCATCGTTGATTTATGTACGCTATGGACGCACGCACCCCATGGATGCACGCACCACACCCCATGCTTCTAACCCACCCCACAAACCCACGTATCCCATGGACGCATGCACCCACGGACACACGCACCCCACGGACACGCACACCCCATGGACACGCGCACCCCATGGACGCACGCACCCCATGGACGCACGCATCACACCCCATGCTTCTAACCCACCCCGCAAATCCACGTATTCCATGGACGCATGCACCCACGGACACACGCACCCCACGGACACGCGCACCCTATGGACACGCGCACCCCATGGACGCACGCACCCCATGGACGCAAGCATCACACCCCATTCTTCTAACCCACCCCACAAATCCACGTATCCCATGGACGCATGCACCCACGGACACATGCACCCCACAGACACGCGCACCCCATGGACACGCGCACCCCATGGACGCACGCACCACATGGACGCACGCACCACATCCCATGCTTCTAACCCACCCCACAAATCCACGTATTCCATGGACGCACGCACCCCATGGGCGCACGCACCACACCCGATGCTTCTAACTCACCCCACAAATCCACGCATCCAATGGACGCGTTTTTTGGAAGTCCTGTTTTTTTTTGGCCGAGTCAGTTTTTGGAACTCCCGGCTTCTTTTTATTTTTCGTCGTTTTTTGGTTTTAGATATTGCTTTTTGTCTTGTTTTTGTGTTTTTTTTAGGTTTTTTTTCCGTTCTTCTCTTTCCTTTGACTTAGTGCATCCTGAACAAGGCTACAAATATGCAAATCAGCGAAATCGCTCGATAACGAATAATTTCTAAAATGTCCTGTATCTTCTAAACGAAGTCCTTATTGCGATTTTTTTATTCTTTAAAAAGTGTTTATTTTGGGCCAATTATAAATAATCAACAGTTAAATTAAGGCGCCAGAGATATCGTAATCGTGCCGATAGTACAATCGTTCTAATTAATTAAGGGGATGACCGAGTCAGCGTCAAGACGCCGATTTTTGAACATAAAATTAATGATCGTTGAATACGTGTAAACCTGACCAATAGTCCATCATTTGATATATAAAATAAATAAATTTTTGACGCTGATCAGAAACCTTCAAGTGCAGCGGTCCTCTCATAAATCAATTTTTGAGTTTCACTACGCTGTGCACGATCCTGACTAAACCGCTTGATGGATCTTATCTTACGATGTCTCATTTTCTTCGTAACACTTTTACGGACTGCTTAAGTGCGGCACATTTTTTTTTCTAGGTCCTTATTATAAAATTACTGGCCACTTTTTGAATTGGTCACCGATTTTTTATTTCAAAAATTCAAAAAGTGGCCTGTAACTCTATTGTAAGAACGTGAAAAAAAATGTGCCGCAGTGAAAACTTTAAACGCATTTTTTTTCAAATGGACTCTTTTCGATTTATTTCCAGCGAATTCTCAAAAGCTTATGAGCCGATTTTCATTTTTTTTTTTAATATTTGTAATTGTCTTTGCTAAGCCTATTCGTACTTCAAATTTTCGATTTCGAATTCGATTTCAAAAATTTCAATTACTACTATCACTATTTCTAATTACTATTTTTTAAACCTCCTTGAATAAAAATGGAATGAAAAAAAATTGAATTCATGATAAAAAGTCGTAATAAAACAAAAAGTAAAATGATTAATGGTCGCTAGTAAAGATTACTTTTTGTGACATCAAATTTTTGAAAGAATGTTTTTGCATTTCATCGACTTTCATTAAACTTTTATAATAATCACTTGATGTTATGTGCAGAAAAATTGCCCTATTGTCGTCGATAAAAAAACAAAAAACAAAACAAAAATCTTTCATTGAAGAACCGTTTTCTTATTTCTAAAAGTAGCGTAAAATGTGAAGCTGTTCAATGGAATGGTTTTTAGAATAGCGTAGTCGTTAAAAAAAACGCGTGTTCGAAAAAATACTTCTTAAAATTTCTAAGTTTACGCATGATCAGAGAAATGAGGCATGTTCAATGCAGGGTTGCGAAATTTGTGATGAAAAAATAATGCATTGAGCATTACTTTTTTAATGGCTAATGGAAATAATTTTCATTAACCATTAATATTTAATGGTTAATGGAAATTATTTCAATTAATCAATGAGAGTTAATGGTTATTGAAAATGTAAATGCATTAAAAAAAGTTATGCATTATTTGCAACCCTGGTTCAATGTATCTATTAAATACTTTTCGAATAATTAAATACGTGTCTGCGAAGCCCATATATCGATCATATTGCAAGGATTTTGGAAGTATATTTATTGCACTCCGTGCGTAAAGTGCCCATTTTACCCACACTTCGTGTGCGTAAAATGGCACTTTCCGCACTCGTGCAATAAAATTTTGTACGAAACTCGTGCGAGAAACATTTTTTTGACTCGTGTGATTGCAGCATTCGCCCTCGGCTCATGCTGCAAACTCACACTCGTCAGAAAAAGTTTCAACGCACTCGTATCGTAATGTACTATTTTTCAGGTATAAACAACTCTACAAATTTGTAAGATTGAATATATTCTTGCCCATAATTTTATTTTCATATAGTCACGTGCGCGCAAATATATTTTTTTGAAAAGGTTGAAGCGCATTAGGGAAATATTACGTAGCGCCAAGCCTAATAGGAATTATTAGACCAAGCGTCGCCGAGTAAATTGGTGAGATTTGACTATTACGCAAGTGTGCAGCTGTGATTGCTACATTATATTATGTGTATTATTTCGCGTTGCTCAGTATCACCCTCGTTCGTGTCTCCGCATCGTCTACGCATATATAATATATAACACAACATGCACCCAAATATATGTATATGGGGCATTCCATCCCAAATCAGATAGTTTAAAAAACTTTTTTTTTTCCTCAATTTGTTTATATTTTTGAGTACCCATCCTGCGAAATTTTGAGATTTTTTAAATTACCTCTTCCAAAGATATTGAATTAACAAAAAACCGCTCTTTTTTGGTATTTTGGTCATAACTTCTTTAATAATGGTCCAAATTGAAAGTTTTTTTTTCAAAATTTTTGTTTTTTCATGGCCTTTTCAGGAAAAAATACAACAAAAATATTCGACGTGTTTTTGAATGAGTTTTTTGAGTTTTAAACGTTAAATCGCGTTTTTAAAAGTGAATGTCATTTTTGATTTTTTTTTAAATTTTTTGTTTCGAACGTCTATCTATTCAACAATTTTTAAGACTAGTCCGATCGTGGGATCTCGATGACTACTATTTTTTTCGATTTTAAAAATAATTTTTTTTTTTTTTTCGATAAATTATTATGAATACCAATTTTTGTTACTGTATAGTATTTTTTTAATAATTTTAAATTGATTTGGACTCTTTCTCATTGTTAACAGATTTTTAAAATTAACAATTAATCGATCAGCAAATAACAACAGTTCAAGAATTGTATGAGTGGGCATTGAACCAAAATAGTCTACCGAATATTGCTGTTAAATGTTCACATGAAAAACATTATTCAGATGCAAAAGAAAGATTTTATTTGCGATAAAATACTGTGAAGTCAACCACAGGGAGACACAAAAATTTCATTCAATTATTCCAATGAGCACCGGAAACTTATTGACAAAGGAATATTCTGATTCAGGAAATAATCATATATGTAAGGTTTTTAAAAAAAAGTGAATAAATAAAAACTGTTGTTAGTATTGTTCATAAACAGACTTAATGATTAATTATTAATTTTAAGAACCTGTTAACAATAAAAAAGTGTCAAAATAAATTCTAAATATTGAAAAAAATTCTATACAGTAACAAAAATTCGGTCAAAATAAATCCTAAATATTGAAAAGAATACTATACAGTAACAAAAATTGGTATTCATAATAATTTATTAAAAAAAAAAAAAAAAATTTATTTTCAAAAATCGAAAAAAATAGTAGTTTTTGAGATCCCACGATTGGACTAGTCTTAAAAATTGTTGAATAGATAGATGTTTGAAACAAAAAATTGAAAAAAAAATCAAAAATGACATTCACTTTTAAAAACGCGATTTAACGTTTAAGACTCAAAAAACTCATTCAAAAACAAGTCGAATATTTTTCTTGTATTTTTTTCTGAAAAGGCCATGAAAAAACAAAAATTTTGAAAAAAAAACGTTCAATTTGGACCATTATTAAAGAAGTTATGACCAAAATACCAAAAAAAGAGCGGTTTTTTTGTTGATTCTATATCTTTTGAACGGGTAATAAAAAAAATCTCAAAATTTAACAGGAAGGGTCTTTTTATGGGTACTCAAAAATATAAAAAAATTGAGGAAATAAAAAAAAAAAAGTTTTTCAAACTGTCCGATTTGGGATGGAATGCCCCATATATAAATATATACGTGTATGTGTGTAGTTATGTATGACCTAGCGGTGGTTATAACGTCGGTTAGTCGAGAGGGGTGCATCGAAGCGTGAAATTACCGTCCGGATATCACCGGGATTCGGTGCTCTCGTATATACCCTCGCGTCGGTACAACCCTTTTCGCGTCTCTCCGTTTTTCTCCAGTATTGATGCACCATGCCGGTACCCCATCCCTCGGACCCTGACTCCTCGTGCGCTCGGCTTTAATCCAAAATCCGATTTTTTTTCTTTTTCCCTTCATACTTTCTTTTTCTCTCTTCTCGTACGTTTCTACTGTGTAATTCGCGTCCCTTACCGTTGCGGACGACTGAAATTTTTCTGTCCATCGAAAAGAGCGGAAAAAGACAGCACGGGAATCGTTGCTTCTAGATACCGATTGGTTTTTGTAGAAATTCACCGGAATTCGAAGCGACAGAGAAGGAGAGAGAGCATTAATGTGTAGGGGAGGGTGGGGCAAAACGGCCTCCCTAAAAAAAGCGGTAAAAAAAAACATTTTTGGTTTCTTGTGAAATTATCTTGAATTTGATGTGTTGACTAATTTTTAAGTTGATTCGCGATACCTGGGGCAAAATGGACCACCCTAAAAAATCAGGTCAAATAACTTTTGTTGTTCTTCAGATTATGATGAATTTGATGTATTCGTCCATTTTAAGGTCGGCGCACTACATAAGGGGGGAAATGGACGATAAAAAAAAACATTTTTAACGTTCAAAACAATTTGTTAAAATTAAAAAAAAAATGTTATCATTATTACAGAGGGGCCCAGAATTTTTGTTTATTTTTTCTTTTTGGGTTTTGGGAAAATGTCGGTGAATTCATTCAAGATAAAACAAAAGTATACTGATTTGATGGTTAAAAGCCACAAAAACCTGCTTAGGGGGGCCATCGTGCCCCACCTTCTCCTAAATGTTGGAAAACTTGGTGGATTTGCGAAGCACCCGCTGGATATTTCGATGCAAATTGGACGCTGCACACGTTGCTTGCGCTATATCTGGTTCGATATCCAAATAAGAGAATCAGAAAGATAACTACACAGCTGGAAATTGCGCGAGAATATGGCTGGCTCGTGTCCGCGTTTTGCTCACGAACTTTCCCCGCTAGTTTCTCCTTCCGCTGAACTCGTTATATCGTTTAACTTTGCTTACTTACGTTCTCGTAGAGCAAAAAGTAGGAAAAACACAGAGAATCGTTGATCCGCGAGATCTAGAGGAGCCGGAGAACAAAACTTTTTTTTTTCGGTAAACGTTTCTCCGTTCAATGGGAAAATACTCTAATTGGATGGCGTCGTTTGGTCCCAGATCGAATGACTTTTCATTAACAAAAGGGATCTAAATTGAGATTGGGAGTCTCACGTTCCCAGAATATTGTTAACATTCGAGTTCGAATGATTGGCTCTGCAGTATTGCTGATCTTGCTAACTTCATCCTCCATTTATTTTGCCTCATTCAATATTTAATGGATTATTGCTATTTTTTTTGTTTTGTCGATAATCTCGATGACTCGTGAAAACGGATACGTGCCGATTGTTTCGCAGGACGAGCCTCGAGAGATCGAGGCCTTGTTATACAGGACCTCCCAGGGGTGAAAGCCAATACCGTGAGAGTAGATTCGTGCCGTAATATCGAGTAGAAAAGTCCTTTGCCATTTTTTGATATTTTGAACCCTTGAATTGTTATTGATTTTTCAAATCAGCCAATGACAAGCGCCCATTTAGATGAGCCTTGATCCCATCATGCCTTGCGGTCGTCGGTGTGAGCGAGTGTAAATGGGCGCATCTCATTGGCTGATTAAGAAAATTAATAACAATTCAGGGGTTAAAAATACAAAAAAATGGCAAAGGACTTTTCTACTCGATATTACGTCACGGATCTACCCTCACGGTATTGACCTTCACCCCTGGGACACCCCGTACACGTCTTCATCGCGAGTCCGGATAACACACGGATCGATATAAACTTGGGACGTGATTTGTTGATTCGTCGTGTTCCTTCCTTCGCAAATATAACATTGTCTTCGGTCTTTGTGTGTACAATTTTTCTTCCATTCTCTGAGATCCATTATTATCGGCTCTCGAGAGTTATGAGCAGCGTACGACCGGAAAAGACGTTATAAACGTGGAAAATTGAACGTGGGAAGAGGAAGATATATATCGAGTATACGTAAAGAAAGAGAGGCAGAGAGAGAGAGAGTTATATCAGGTAGAAAATATGGCAAAGAGGTGGGTAGATTACCGCAACGTGCAGTCCGGAATCCCTGGAACTCGGTAACGATCCTCAAAAGTTACATCGGTCGGGACAAGAGTAAGAGGATAAGGAAGCGAGGACCAAAGAGGGCGAGAAGAAGTAGAGGAAGAAAAACTGAGGGGGATGCTGAAGAGAAACGAGATAACGATAAAGAAACCGAACTAAAGCGAGTATAGGAAAGACAGAGAAAAAGGAAAGGACGAAGAGGATTTCGGAGGAGTCCGCAGGAGTCCGCCGGAGTCTCGGCAGTTGCCCCGGTACCACTTTACGAGTCTCAATATTTCACGATAAATCGTCGATTCTTCTCGCTTATGATCCGTCTGTAAATCACCCGCTTCGTCCCGTAGAGAACCGGTGTGAGATATAACAGCCACGAACGAGCCAGTGAGAAAGCTCGAGCTATGTATATATTAGGGTGGTCCTTTTTTTAGGGCTGGGATGAATTTCTCCCCTCCCCCCCCCCAATCGACTCTAAATAATTCAAAAACAATACCCTAATTTTTTCAGATTTTTATCGAGACTCTAACCTCTCCCGAAAAGAGGGTTGATTTCCACGTTTGAAATACACGTGTTTCGGCCAAATTCTCAGGATATATTTTATTCCAAGTGTAATAATTTTCAAAAAGATCTGTAATTGCAAAATTTTAGTGTTCATTGGTGCTACTATTTGAGGAAAAATTCACATTATCATACCGGTCAATCTAGACGAATTGCAATTCGTCTAAAATTCTAATACGGGTCAATCTAGACCAATGAACACTAAAATCTTGCAGTTACAGATGCTTTAAAAACTTATTATACTTAGAATAAAATACAACCTGAGAATATGGCTAAAACACGTGATATTTCAAATGGGGAAATCCACCCTTTTTCGGGAAGGGTTAGAGTATAGATAAAAATCTGGAAAAACTAGGGTATTGTTTTTTTAATTATTTGGAGTAGATTTGAAGGGCGTCTGACAAAAAACCCGTCCAAACTCTAAATAAGGACCACTCTAGTATATACACATATATATTATATAAATGGGGAAAGGGGTGCGGTTGGATGGTCGCGCGCGAACGAGGCGCTCGTAAATTGTAAAATAAAAGAGTGAGAGAGAAAAATCGGGCTCGAGGGCTGAATCGAAGTTTCGGCGAGAGCGACAAAACGGACTGGAAGGAGCGAAAAATCGCACGCGAACGAGTAGAGATAGACCGGGGAAAGCTTATACCAGTCTTTTTTTATCCCTCTCTTGTTCGTTCCATCGTAAAATACTGCTGTAAAAAAATGAAGTGGAGAGAAATTTCGAGTGCGAGAAGCGTGCGTGTTAAAAAACCTTTATCCTATATTCAGATACGGTTCACTTTTTTTTTCAATTCAATATTCTCGTAACGTGATCCGCGTTGAATGTTTAATAGCAGAAATCAAATTTCAAACTAGTATACCGTGTAATTTTTAAACGCCCCAGTAACGACGTTTCGTCAACCCCGATATTCGAACTACCCCTCGTCGCTCATTCGGCGATTTTTGCGCTTCATAAAAATAAAAAATAAACTTCAAAAAAAAAAGAATGGTGAAACAAGTGAATGACACAAACGAGCGATATAAAAATCTAGGTACTGCAATCCGAGCTGCAATTTTAACCATTTATCACTCGCTGCCAAGTGCAGACGTACATTTCGTGGGGTTGTGGTAATAATTCGAAAAGTAGAAAATCGCGATTATTTTCATGATTTAACGTAGATTAGGATATTTTTAGGGCGTATTTGCAGTAGACCGAAAATTACCCATAACTCAAGACTCCGTTGAAGTCGATAAATAAGAATTATCCATAATTCAACGATTTTCAAAAAAATCCCAAATAATAGTTAACCCTTACTTGACACACTTCTGCAGAATAACGTACTTGACACACTGGGGTCGTTTGTACCCCAGTGACAAAAATTCTTACAAAAATATACCGTTTAATATTTGGACTTGCAAATTTTGTTAAGAACTTCTTAAGAGGTTACTTCTCAAAGTTATACAGCATTGATAGTAAAATATCAAAGTTAAATATGATAAAAAAAATTGATATCCAAAAAAATTGAAAAAATGACGATTTTTTTCGAAAAAAATCATAACTTTCTTATTTTTCGATGACAATGACTAAAAATTTAACTGAGTTTGCTCAATATATAGCACTACAAGAAAAAAAGGTATTGATTCTGGAAAATTCAGGAAGAAATTTGACGAAAAAAAACTTTTTTTTGAAGTAAAGATATATATGTAGTAACACTTTTTATTTAAGCCAAATAATCATAAGCTTTACATTATAAAAGAACTTAAAAATGTTAATCAGTATGAAAGAACACAATGCAATTTTTTTAAACGTGTTAGAGTGATGCTATAAACTTGAAGGAGTAGTGGCAGCCTCGAGCAAATGACAGATGTCGCTATAGGGCACTTTTTTAAAAATTTAGGTATTCAAATTCAAGGAAATTTAGGCCTGGCTTGATTTTTACCCCAGTGTGTCAAGTAAGGGTTAGTTTGAGTATTTATCATGCGGTTTCGATTGATCTTTTTGAGTCTCTTTTTTCTTGCGATCGATCCATGATTGGCAATGAAAATAACAATTAAGGAGGGGGAAAACCCCATTAGTGTCTCAATTTTTCAAATTTTCCTCGGTTAAGCGTCTCAAAAATGGTCAAAAACCTTGTTTTCTCGCAACTTAACTATGATAAACTCAATAAGTTTCTTTCTGACTCTGTGTCGAATAGATTTGACTGCGCTTTAAGCGATTAATGACAGTACAGAGGGGTAAATGGTCTCTTGGTTGGAAAATAAGGATTCGAGATTGAAGAGAGGAGAGCGAAAGCGAACGAGAGAGAGAGAGAGAGAGAGAGAGAGAGAGAGAGAGAGAGAGAAGGGATTTTCACATCGAGAGTTTTTTCTGTGTGTGCTCGACGGGTTTCGAGAGCAGACGGCGCGGGTAATGGCGGCTATACCTTACCCTGATTACTTTTAACCGGAATTCCCTTCACCCTTCCCTCGCGCTCTCTCATCATGTTCTGCTGTTCCTCCCTGATCGCTCGATCCACCCTCACATTTTCGTCTCGTTGCATCAGTGACTATATATACGTAACCCACCATTTCTATCGATCCGTTTTCCCCTTTCCTCCATCAAACCACCCTCTCTTCCATGGGATTTTCTTCTCTTCTCTACACGGGATATTTTTTCGTCTTTTTCGTCGAAGCACAACTAGTTAGCAGGGTTTCTGTAATCCTTAGGGATGAAAAAAAAACGACCAATTGAGAACGTCCCTCTTCCCTCTCCCTCTGTCTCACTCCCTCGAATCTATTTATCATACGATGATCTTCACCCGAAATTTCTCTTGAAGCATTTCAAATCCGTCCAGAAAAAAACAAAACAAGAAACCGACGCAAAAAATCACCGTCGTCATGGGGAATTGTCCCAGGATCCACACATAATCGCCCTTACGAGGATTACGAGGGAAAAAAAGAACAAGGAGAACGAAAAGCGCGTGGAAGTGTTTGAGGTAAAAGCTACCGGATAGTTTTTCGATTTATCCAGGAATTCCGAGAGTCCAAGCCCCCCCCCCAGTTTCTCTGCGAAGGGCTGCGCGTTCTCCGCAGTGACAGTTGACTGATGAAAGCTCCGCGAAAATCGCGAAAAACGTGTGTGCGGGTCCTTCCTCCGAGGAAAATAAATAAAGCCAAAAATAACCGAGAGAGATTCTGCCGCGTGGAAATGCCTTGTGATACGGTATATGGTGATATACCACCAAGACGGCTGATGTTCCGTCTCGAAGATTGTTGGGATGTTACGCATTTCCGAGATCGTTCAGGTCCTCGATCAAACGCAGCCGACCCTCATACATTTGGTCCTGAAGGGAAAAGAAGCGTTTCCACCCCCCCCCCCATCAAGCTCGTGTTTCATCCTGAGGGAGTGAGTTTCCATCAAAACACCCTTTCTCGCCGTTTCTCCCCTTTCATCTCGCCAAAACGTTAATCTCGATGACTTCCCGGAAGTCGGCCTCTGTCTCTTTCGCACGTTTTTTCTTTCATTCTCGAACCACCGGCATCTCGCTATACTTTTTGATCCTGATGGTGACTAAATCCCATTTTTGTATTTTTTTCTTCATCCGTATCAACCAAGGTAGGACATCAAAAGGTTGACGATGGAAACAAGCTTGTGCGAGCCTTGTTTCACCGAGCCTGAGTGAGACAGACCTGGGCCAGGTTTCATTGCACCGTTTAGAGCAGCCTGGAACCAAGACTGGCTGCTTAGCCTAAACTCAGGGTTATTTCAGGCTTTATTCAGCCGGTGCATTTGAAGGCTAAAAAATCAAGGCTGGATGCAGGCTTGTTTCAGGTTGTGATAAAATAAAATAATTAGCCTCAAAATTCACCGGCTGAATAAAGCTTAAAATAACCCTGAGTTTAGGCTAAACAGCCAGACTTCGTTCCAGGCTGCTCTAAACGATGCTATGAAACCTGGCCCAGGTCTGTCTCACTCAGGCTCGGTGAAACAAGGCTCGCACAAGCTTGTTTCCATCGTCAGCCTTTTAGCTGAGTTTGAAATAATGTTTTTTCTGTATTTTTATGAAAAAAAAATTTAGCAATAAATGCGAGAATATTTTGAAATTGTGTATCGGAATAATATCTGAATAGTATCTTTCAAAGAATAAGATAATCAAAATAAAATTTAATACATATATTCAATATGATATACATACACATGCATGTACATAAATTAAAAATATGTTATAAATAATCAAAATACATAAATGGTAATAATAACAATATAAATAAAGTAATAATATTCATTATTATTTAATATTATTATTATTATCACAGATATATTAATAATATTTATTATTATTATTATTGTTATTATTATTCATCTGATTCAATATTTGATTTTTCAAAATTAAGTTAAAAGACAAGTTGAACCAAAAAATGGCCTTGAGTAATGAAAATAACTTCTTAATACGATTTTGGTACGTATTTATTTCTCGGCCTGGGTTCTATAAATATGATATTTACATCAGTATATCAAAAGTAGTCGGTGGTGTAGTGGATAGCGTCCCAGTCTCAGGTAGTTAGTTAGGCTCGATAGGTAGGTAGGTTTCAAATCCCAGTTTGGTCTCGTACGTATTCTAGGGTCCGCGAATATGTAAGAATACTAAATCAGTCGGAAAAATCCATGAACTTTCAAATTATCAATTTTTTAATAAATTTAATTCATGTTGAATTTGAGGATATGCGTAAAACGAGGGTCGCGGTTTCGAACCCCACTGGGGGCAAAATTTTTTTTTTTTTTAATTTTTTTTTTTCGTTACTTGACCCTTAGAAACTATTAATTATGAATATGGAACTGATTTTCATCGTAACAACTGATAAATATATGGAAAAAATAAATAATTCTGCACGGGTCATAAATGCTCGTAAAGGCTTAATTAAGGCTCGTTTCAGGCTTAGTACGGGCTTTTCTACCAGCCTTTGGTCAAGCCTGTGTGCAAGAGCCTGAAACCGCGTTATCATTCAGAGGTTTTTCTGCACTTAAAATCAGGCTGGTGCTCAGCCTGAATAAAAAAATGTGAGCCTTGTTTCAGGGCTTGGTGAGCTCTTTTTTCATCGTCAATTCTTACCTGGGAAATGACCAAAAAAAAGAGACCCTGGTGATGGTGACTCGTTCAAACCAGTCCATAATCGAGGCAATCGCCAAGAGCCACTATAACGTGAAACACAGCGTGGAAAAAAAAATTCTACGCGTGGTAAAAAAATCAAATTAATCGGATTAAAAAAATAGCAAAAAAATTGGGAAAGCACGTTCTCTTCGCGCTTTGACGCACGGTCGCCACATTTTGCGTGAGTTTGTAGCGATTGACTGAGCCAGCGTTTGTGGGTCTGTGTCTGTGTGTGAGTGTGCGTGTGCGAAGGGTTAGCTGTGAGAGAATGGGGTTTTGGGATGCTGGGTTATGTGTGACCCGTAATTGGAAACCGCGCGCCCGTTGCCAGGTCAATCACGGCTCTGTGCAGCACATTCTGCCGTGATGAGGTTTTTTTTTCGCGTTATTCGTCGACCATTCGATGAGCACTTATTCATACTCTTCCTCTAAAAATAATGAGGATGTGAAAATTTTGCAAATTCGTTGGAAGGGTTTGCGTGGCAATGTATTTTGCGGGCATGTTGCATATGGGGCGTTCCATCCCAAATCGGACAGTTTGAAAAACTTTTTTTTTTCCTCAATTTTTTTATATTTTGTAGTACCCATCAAAAGACCCTTCCTCTTAAATTTTGAGATTTTTTCTATTACCCGTTCAAAAGATATAAAATTAACAAAAAAACCGTTCTTTTTTTTGGTATTTCGGTCATAACTTTTTTAATAATGGTTCAAATTAAAAGTTTTTTTCCAAATTTTTATTTTTAGGGCCTTTTCAGCAAAAAATACAACAGAGATATTCGACGTGTTTTTGAATGAGTTTTTTAAGTTTTAAACTTTAAATCGCGTTTTTAAAAATGAGTGTCACTTTTGATTTTATCAAAATATTTTGTTTCAAACATCTATCTATTGAACAATTTTTAAGACTAGTCCAATCGTGGGATTTCCATAACTACTATTTTTTTCGATTTTTGAAAATTAAATTTTTCTTTTTAATTATTATGAATACCAATTTTTGTTACTGTATGGTATTTTTTCAATTATTTCGAATTAACTTTGACACTTTTTCATTGTCAACAGATTTTTAAAATTGGGATGGAACGACCCATATACTGTACATATTTTATGTGTTTCCACAAAAAACTTGGCCCTCGATCACTCAGATTGATTGTAAAAGGAAATTGTGAAAATTTGTAGCAATTCTGGAGTCAATTCTGGAATAAAAATCTGGAAAACCGGGAATTGTCGGAGGATTTCATAAGTTTGGAAATGTCAGGGAAAAATGAGCGATTTTTCCAATTTAGCTGGATTTTTTCCCATCAACTTCATTTGTCTCGATAATGTGAATGCTTTTTTAATTTCCGATCCAAAACACACGCTATGAAGCTTTGAATAACGAAACAAAAATTTGACTATCTGTCACGGATCAGCCAAAATCGATTTGCGAGAGGACAGGCCTCAGAGGGTAAAAAAATTATGGTTTTTTTTTGTTCTATTCATCTTTATAAACATTTCAAAGCCTACATCGTTGGGAAATAGACCGCTGATCACGAATATGCAGTAAAAAAAAATTAAATTCCGACGAGAAACAGGTGAAAAGACTGTATTTATGCAATCATAGGCTCAGAAAAAGAAAATGAGAGGTTTTAGAGAGCAAAATAAATTTCATTGTCTTCATTATATCGCCAAGATACAATTATGCCCGCAACGAAAAAGTAGAGGATTTTATATTTTTTACAATTTTTTAAACTTTTCAAACCTCACAAAATGATTTTTGGCACAAATTGGTAAAGGAAAAATTATTTCTTGGCTCTGGAAAATCGGGAAAAGTCAGGAATTTTTCAGGAATCTACAAATCAAGAAAACGGAGCTAATTTTTCAAATTTCAGAATTTTTTTTCTCGAATTAGAACAATTCGTACTGTACGTTATTTCTTCTTAGGTTTAGAATTTTTGGCATAACCTTTAGACTTTCTAACCTCGAAGTTAGCTAACAAACATTGATACAAAATTGTGATAATCGTTAATCAAACATCTTTATATAAAAAAGTCTATTTCTTTTTTTTTATTAACAAAACCATAACGACGCTTATGAACTGGTCTAAAAAATTCATTAGTGTCTCTTTTTCATTGAATTTATTAAAATCATAAGTCGTATAATTAAAAATAGACCTGTATAGATAAAATCATAATTTCTCTTTATTCAAAGCAGGCCGCTTATTTGGAATTTCAGGGGTTTCTAAGAGAAATTTAGGGGGATTTCGAATTGATCTCAGGGGGAACGTTTTGTAGCAGTTGGCAAAACTGACAAAATATGAGGAAACAGCAAATTCCTATTTGTACGATTTTTTAATTGTTCGATGGTTTGGTCGAAAATTGTCCGGATTTTGAACGAATGCGGTGGACATTTGTCACCCAAAGGCGAATAATCGTTGTAATGAATCTTCAATCCATACCATTTGTTTTGTCAAACTGTGTGATGCGTAATTTTTGCGCCATTGCAAAGGGTGAACTTTGACGTTTGACGTAAATTCCCTCGTCGGATAGCGCAAAGTTGGGGTTCCTCTGTGTGTATGTATGTTTATGTGTGTGTGGATGAGTTACGTCATCCCTGCACGGCTGATTGATTATTGCCTAACGTTGTTTCACGCTACAACGATCACGTGTTTTCTGCTTCTCTCTCTCTCTCTCCCTCTCTCTCTCTCCCTCTCTCTCTCTCTCTCTCTCTCTCTCTCTCTCTCGTTAGTTTCCCTTCGGGCTTTTAACACGGAATACGCGCCATCCTGCAGCGGGAAACAGTACATCTTTCCTACGTGCCAATTATCACAATTTTCTACGACATTTTTTCCCTTCATTTTTATATCAATGCGTGATTGAAATTAGGGGAAAATCGTGTCAATCACTCTGTTGGAGTCACAGTAAAGCGTGATTGCCGTAGTATTAGGCACGACAGCTTGGCGATCGTCCAATTAAAAATTCAATTGACGTATACATATTGCACATTGGATTGTTGCAAAAAATCTTCCATGATTTTTCACATTGTTACAGAACGAAAAAAATTTTATTCATTATTCTTGATTAAAAAACACGAAATAAAAGTATAGAGGAAATTGTTATCAATCGGTCGATTTTGCCAATTTCATCACTGGACATTTTTTCGTCCGAAAAATATGTCCTGCACAGCCCGCAAATTTTTGTAATTAGGGTTTCATTCTCCTATATTTAAAAATTCCATTTATATACTGTAACACTTATTTTACACAGACGAATTAGAGGGGAAGCAGAATTGTCAAGTTACTTTTTTTAACCCTTCGTATGGTCTCACTTGTCTGGGTCGATTTGACCTTGTCCATTTTTGAACAAGTATTGTGACCAAACTATGGGTCGGAAAAATCTCAAAAAATTGTAGAACATCCTTCAAACATTCTAGTTGTTGCATAAAAAAATTAGTTTATAAAGAATCAAATGACTAAGGTAAACAGTCCAGTTACTGACACTGTCCCAGATTGTGACACCCACATGGGAATAAAATATATCGGCAAATATTACGGAAAATATATTTTTGGATATATTAAGTATATTTTTTCCGAAAATGTATGTATTGCAAATATGATTTTAGGTATATTTTTGATGTATTTAAAAATATTACAATATAAATATAAAAAATGTATTGAAGATATATACTAAATATATCAAACATATATATTGAGTGCATGTTCTATATATTCAAATTCAATTCAAAGAAAAGAAAATTAGTTTTTATGAATGGAAGAAACGGAAAAAAATGTACAATAATGAAACCATTATGATTTGTGAAATTTTTTCAAGGTTAGTGTCAATAACTGGTGACGCGCAGGCGTCATAAAATGCGCCACGAGTGTCATAAATCGGCACAACGCAGGGGTCACAAACTAGGACATGGGCGTGGCTTCAGTGTCAGGAACCCCGGCAGCAGAAAAGTGCTATTAAAACAATGATTTTATTAAAAAATTCTGATTTTTTCACTTTTACAATAGGTGAATCTCATTCGGGGGCTTTTGATGCACATGTTGAAACCCTTAGTTTTCGGTTTGGCTATATCACCCATGAATAGATAGCAGAAATCCGACACCACGGCTCTAAAAGTGTCACTAACTGGGCCTTATATATTCAAAAAAATTCATAAAGAAAAAAAACGAAAAGTAATCGTGGGTCGTTTTGACCTAGTGTGACCACGGAAGGTTAATTTATCTCTCTCGCATTTTTGATCATATTTTTCGCATGATCCTGTTTACTATACTTTGTGTTTACTGCTTGCATACAGTAAATTATATTTTTTGGATTTTCTGAAAATCCATGCGAGGATTTTTGACTGATAACTAGTTAAGCCCATGTCTATGTGGCGTGATATGAACATTTCGCCTAAAATCAAATATGATTCTGATACAGGAGTTGATTAGACAGTGCAGCTTCGTATTTAGCTTATCAGTGATGCAGTGGTACACTACGAATAGTCTGATTGGGGGAATATTAATGAAGAGAAGAGCTTAGTTCTTTGTTACGTCCTGGCCCTTTTTGCTTTCATTGCTAGTAATAACTCACAAATAATTACACATTCGAATCAAATAATTTCATGACCATATTTGGTATATTCACGACAATAATCATTTAGACATTCACACGCTTGAACCGAAATCGTTCTTGAATTTCCGCTGAGTAATTTCTTCAATTTATTCATAAATAATTCCAAGAAAATACTAAGACCATCGATCGTCCGATCGACCGGACAACAATATTAAATTTCACCGATCCATATCCGCCAAATCGATGCACGTGGCAACGCGCCATATACCTGTTTCTTTCCTCATTCCCAAAATCCACACTTTGCATTTTCCATCGCTCGCGCGTGGCCTGCATGGTCAGCATTTCGGCCACCGCCTCACGTCTACCTAATCGATCCCCTCATTTTCCCAAATCAGTCTTCCTCCAAACTTGCAACAATGAACTACTAAGAGAAAATAATAAAGCTTAATATCTAAGTAGTTTTGTAAGTTATATTAATTGTAAGTCTTTAGACTTGTCGTAAACGGCGACATAATAGGAAGTTTAGTCCCAACGAATCTCGTTGTGTTAAGACTAAATAATAATTCTTCAATAATTAATCATTTATAAAAATAACAATATTCACCGAATCAACAGCGTTATACGTCGGCAAACAAATAAATCTTGTGCAACGCTCAACGTTAAATTGTCCAATAAAATACAATATTTGATTTCAATCATTAATCGAGAAACGATCCCGAAAAACAAACATTTAATACCTTTTCTTATTCATCGACGAGTTAATTCAGACCGCTCATTAACTCGGATCGTAACATTCTTAGTTCAAAAGATGGTGATTTTCGATGAAATTTAAGTTTGTGCAGAGTCGCATAAGCTTTGCGTGAGATTGATGAGACATGCCTGTTCCAAGTGGATAAAAAAATGATACTAAGATAGTAACCTCGTAATTAACCTCGGTCTCGTAAGTTAATCGACTATTATTTATCGCGATAAGTGAAGGATTATTGATATGAAGACGGTCGATGCCAACTGGGCCAAATTTTTTCCCCCAAGCCTATATTTTAAAATCCCCTAAATTCAAACTAAAATACCCTAACATGATAAATTTTTTAAACAATTTATATAGTTTCATTTCGTAATATTTTATTGCTTAGCATAATTTATTAATTAAATGAACAATATAATAAAACATTTCCAACTTTTTTGAAATCTATTTAATTAACTTACCTCCATACTTTTTTTTTCAATAAGAAAGTTTTGAATAAGCGGTTCTATCAACAGTAGTACATAATTATGAAAAAGTTAACTTATTTATTCTTTAGGTGTCTGTATGTGAAATTGATAAATAAATAAATAAAATAAATATATGTATAATTATAAATATTTAGGGAATGTTGATTCCCAACTCGTTAATATATTCAAGGAACTCGTTAGCTTCTTGGTCTTCATTCGTGTCAATATTTTTGAAGTCGTACATTTTCACGTTAAACATTTTTAGCATACTAGAAGATAACATTTTAATCGATATTGTATTGTATCGATATTTTTGTGTGCATTGCAAATATTTTTTACACGACTAGGAGCCTTTCGCTAATCATAAAAAATAAAGTTTATTTTAGAAAAAGGTTTCGAAACATCGATGTTCCATGAAATTGCTCAAAAAAAAAAACTTGTTGATTTTATTTTTATTTTGACATTATGAAAATGACACTATTAAGTTCAGGAATGGAATCATAGAGGGCCACATGCTGCTTTTTGATATATTTATTTTTCTGGTGACACTACTGTCTAGTTCGTTAAATTAGAGATCATGGGGAATAGAAACCTCTATAAAAGTCGATTTTACATGAGTTAGAGAGAAAAAATTCTGAGTCCAAAAATAATTTATTTTTTCCCTAAAAAAAATCCTAAACAAAATTTTCCCCTACAAAATCTCCGTTTTAAAATTTTTCCCCACTAAATTTGGGGGGAAAACCCCCGAAGCTGGCATCACTGTGAAGGCAACGAATCCGCATCTTACTTCTAATGATCAGGATTTGAGATTTTGTGATGTTAAGTCTTGTTTATAACCTTGTTTACTAGCGAGAACTGAAGAGAGAAAAAAGAGAAAGGGAGTGCGACACAAGAAAGCTTAAAGGTATAAATACAGTTAAGCTTTTCGTTTCTTTCACAGCACCGGAATGCCCCGCTCGTATAAAGTTCACTTTTGTAGTTCAAATAAAAGTAACGACGTGCAATAGCGCCGTTTCTCGGCAACTTGATCGAGCTCCGTGACTACTTTCCTCTCGTCGCCTCGTATCGCAAATATCTAGAAAAAAAAGAGTGCGTGAAGTATCGCGGAAAGGACCAATAACTTTTGACTCCCTTCGCCCCTAACTAAGCGTGAGGAGGCTTCTAAGGATTCTGAGGTCATAGGGAACACACGCGGGAATTACCGTCCACGCGATTTAACGTTTGCACACATGAACGCAGGATTTTTTATTGCCCATGCATTCAAAGGCCCGCTTCATCCCCACCGCCTTTTCCCAGGGCATAGCATTGTTATGCTAAAAAGCTTATCCAACTGATAAAACGAGCGGCCGAGGAATGAAAACGCCGGAAAAAACCGGAGTAAAA
Source organism: Alloplasta piceator (assembly GCA_946863875.1). Lineage (NCBI taxonomy): Eukaryota > Metazoa > Arthropoda > Insecta > Hymenoptera > Ichneumonidae > Alloplasta > Alloplasta piceator. Next base: position 60,835,036 of record OX333071.1, read on the forward strand.
CGAGAGTAATGGCACATTGCACGTATACAGGGTTATATCGACTCGTTGAATGGGAGAAATGGCGCAGAACTCAAGTCGATTTTCGTGGTAAATGATTCAAGCCCTTTTGACAGGTACTCAATCTATAAATATACAAGACATTCCAGTTGAGTTCGACCTGACTCTTTACCATTGTTTCGCCTTTGAAATGTTCTGCACACCTAGAAAAAAGATCTAGTCGTAGGTACTATAATCGTTACTTTGATTATTTTTTAGTCACTTCAAAGAAATTTTTCTTTCCATCAAATTTTGGGCGATATTTACTTCCACTATATATTTATTTATTTGAATTCCCTGTCATCGAGAAACAGGCGTTGACGAGAAATTCTATTCGTTGTTACTAAATACCTATTCACCCGTAATCTCATCCGATCATATCTGCAGATTTGTCAGTACCCCAAAAATCCGCCAGGTGGCTACCTCTCGCACAAGCGAACCTGCCTCTCGACGCTTATATCCTTTCCAAGCTCGTCTATGTGCGATATCCTTATTTTTCAGTATGGATATCAAATACATTGAACATTGCGGCAAAACGCACGATGGTCGAATCCCCGAAAAGGATTCCCATAAAAAAGGGTCTTTTTTCTTTTCCCTTCTGTTAAAGAAAAGGCGAAGCTTTACGAAATTGTAGACTTCGTATGTGTGCTATACATTCAGAGATTGAAATGTTTAAAAATATATATTGTGTAAATATTTAAAAAAAAATTATTTAATTTAAATACATATCTGTTCAGTTTGAAATAATATTTATTAATATTAAATAAAAATTTATTACATCGCAATTATATTTTCCTAGTAGGTCATTCAAAGAAAAAAAAATTTCGTTGACATGAATAGAGTTGTATTAGGCCGGCCTACAACTAAAAAAATTTATTTGGTTTGACTAGGATTTAGATAAATGTACTGGATCTTTTTTCTGGGTGCAAGAAATATTTTTATGGCTTTGTCCGGAGGTAGTTGAATCGTTAGGCCAAAATCATATTGAATATATGAGGCCTTAGGCCACTTTACAAGACCAAAAAGGACATTTTTCGTGAATTTTTTTTCAGCGAAACTATAAAGTAAATTGAATTTACAAAAAAGTGTTTTATTATACATCTAATTGGTAATACAAAATTATTTTTTCATGAGAATATATGTCAAAATGGCGACTGTGCAGCGTTTTTCCGATGACGCCTTCATTTCTGGAAGGTCAACGGCCGAACCAACAGCTCCTATCATTTTTGAATCACGATGAGACACCAAAATTTTTCGATTATATGTAAGAATAGCTATAGAAGTACTCAGGATTTTTTGATATGTTGTTTTTTTTTGTAAAAATGGCGCATTTCTAATTCAAAAAGTATAAAGTGCCATGAGAAAATCGTCAGGAAATTGTTTATAAAAAAGGAACTATGCAATATAATGAAAAAATCTTACGTAGTGCTTTAGAGAACGTTATTTTAAATGTATAGTTAAAATTTCAAAAGAATCGGTTGAAATTTGTTTGAATTACGAGTTCGGCCAACTTGAAAAATGTAGTTCTGAGACAAACGCGTTTAAAGTTTGTAGAAAGCTCGCTGCTGCGGATGAAGAGGAATTGCACTAGAATACTAGGGTGGTCCTTATTTATAGGGCTTAGACGAATTTTTTATCAGGTGCCCCCCAAATCAACTCCAAATAATTGAAAAACAATACAACAATTTTTTCAGTTTTTTATCTAGACTCTTAACCCTCCCGAAAAGAGGGTAGATTTCCCCATTTGAAATACAGGTCCTTCGGCTATATTCTCAGGATATATTTTATATTAAGTGTAATAATCTTCAAACTCATCTGTAACTGCAAAATTTTAGTGTTCATCGGTGCTACTATTTGAGGAAAAATTCAGATAATCATACGGGCCAATCTAGACGAATTGCAATTCATCTAGATTGACCCGTATGATAATGTGAATTTTTCCTCAAATCGTAGCACTAATGAACACTAGAATCTTGCAGTTACAGATTTTTATAAAAATGGGGAAATCTAACTTCTTGGTGCGAGGGGTTAGAGTCTGGATAAAAATCTGAAAAAATTAGGGTATTGTTTTTGAATTATTTGGAGTCAATTTGGGAAGCGTCTGATAAAAATTTGTTCAAGCTCTAAATAAGCACCACCTTAATACATACTAAGCTACCTTTTTAACAACAACAAAAATCTCGATTTTTAGGAAATCCTAGGGTGACCTAAGGCCTTAAAAACTTCAAAATGTTTCCTCTTGAAGATTTTATGTATAGTATTTTGACAATGCATACCTCTCGAACAAACAATTTTATATCTGTAGCATCATTTTGGTTTGACGACTGACCCACCTCAAAAAATATTATGTATGACGGCTTCGAAGTTTCAAAATTAAAAACAATATCAACGATCTGAATTTCATTTCACATTGATGAAAAATTGGCGCGGTTTTTTATAAAAATGGATCTCCTTGTGTTCATGCATTTGAAAAATGTTCTCCATATCTCGTTGGCTCTAAGTGTTGAATCCATGTTATTAGCTTGAAAATAGTAGAAACTAGGAAAAATCTGAAAAAATGAGTTTTTTTTGACCGGATAAAACTTCGCTGCTGTAATATATTGAAAAAGAATTCATAGGACGAGTCTTGGATTGACCTGGAATTCCCCATAGATACGATTGTGTATTTGTTGAACTATTGTGTCACCGGTGAAAAAGGCGGTGGTGGGGGGTGTGCGGCGTGATAAAGAGGGACAAAAAGCGTTAATGGAAGAAGAATGGAGCGAAAATATATGTGAAAGGGCATTAACGCGGGGTATTTCGCGAGTTTTTTGCACGCGAGAGAGGTCACAAAACTCTGCTGCTAGGCTGTACAATAGTAGTTTCGATATACATGCATGGTAAATTCAGCACAGAATGAAAAGTCGTAAGTTCGGTCAATTCAGCGCGTTAAATCTCACGGAAAGCGCCCTTTTTTGTCAACGATATGAGCAAAATGCGTTCTCCGTTGGGTTTTTGTCGCCCGCGGTATACATATGAGGCATTCCAGCTATAACCGAGCGGCCATTACTTCGACATTTTTTTTTCGTGTCGCCGATTTTTTTTCAGTCACTTTGCGACAAAAAAAAACATACGTATTTCTCAAAAAAAAATATTCTTCAACCTCTTCCGTTTTAACACCTTTCAAAGTAGAATTTTTGTTTTTTCGACTAGAGTGTATCCTCCGATTTTTTTCAAATAAATTGACAAAAAAGTACATTTAAAACCGCATCTTTTGATCGCCATCCCATCATGGAAAAATCATTTTTCGATTTTTTCGATGTGTATGAAACTTTGATAAATGTGTTTTCATTCGTAAAAAAAAGGAGTAAGTACATAGGTAACATTGTTCATGCTATTATTTATAAATATAGTTATTATATTTATGTACACATAAATAAAAAATAAACAATTGTTTTTCATCCTCTTCCGTTTTAACACCTTTTAAAGTACAATTTTTTTTTTTGACAAGAGTGTATCCTCTGATTTTTTTCAAATAAATTGACAAAAAAGTATACTTAGAACCGCATCTTTTGATCGCTATCCCATCATGGAGAAATCATTTTTCGATTTTTGCTATGTGTATGAAACTTTGAAAAATGTGTTTTAATTCGTAAAAAAGGAGTAAGTACACAGGTAACATTGTGGATGCTATTATTTAATAATACAGCAACAATATTTATGTGTACATAAATATTGTACACATTTTTGTATACATTGAAAACACATTTTTCAAAGTTTCATACACACAGAAAAAATCAAAAAATGATTTCTCCATGATGGGCTAGCGATCAAGAGATACGGTTTTAAATGTACTTTTTTGTCAATTTATTTGAAAAAAATCGGAGGATACACTCTTGTCGAAAAAACGAAAATTGTACTTTGAAAGGTGTTAAAACGAAAGTGGATGAAAAATAATTTTTTTTTGAGAAATACGTATGTTTTTTTTGTCGAAAAGTAACTGAAAAAAAATCGGCGACACGAAAAAAAAATGTCGAGGTAATCGCCGCTCGGTTATAGCTGGAATGCCTCATATGCAGACGGGTTTTCAGTCTCACGAAAACCACACACGCCCGGTAATCTGCCTGCTTTATGTGTTAACCGGGATATACAGGAAGGGGATATGAGAAATTGAGAGTCCCGCGGCGTTAAAGCAGCATACGTGAATAAAGCTCGCCACAGATTGTGTAAGAGAGAGAGAGAGAGAGAGAGAGAGAGAGAGAGAGAGAACACATTGTATATTTGGAACGAGCCTGCAGAGACCTCCCGAGGCGCTGGTGGTTATTTGAAAATTAACGACGAAGTAACAACGGAAAGTTGAAAAAAAGCAAAAAAATAATAATAACGAAGGAAATAAAAAAAGCAATGGAGCTCGACCGAGGGAGCGCGCTCCGGAATGAAAATTCACGTTTACACTACTATCTTCATTGTCAACATTTTTTTTTATGTTGCCTCCTTTTGCATAAATTTGTATTCCATCTAAAATCTGTTTTGCATGCATGGGCGATTTACCTACTCCTGTTGACGTGGATGGTACCTTTCGGGGGGGGGGGGGGGGGGCTTTATGAGATTCTTCAATGATCCTTTATTCTCAATATCCTTCTCAATATAATATAATGGGGATGAGGTTTATTCCTTCGGGAGGGTTGATGAGAAGAAAATCGATTGTATTGGGGTGTACGAGAATGTTGTGCGAAATAAAAGGATCTTTTGGATTAAGGGGTTTTGCTAGATTCGACCCACGTGTGTATATATATATATATTGATCTTACTGTGTGATACGTTCTTTTTTATTTCATCGTTCGTTTTGCATTTCTTTACTTTCCTCGGGCGAGGACCGTTGAGTTGGATTCTACTGAATTATGCACCCTGTTTCGACAAAGGGAGGGAGCCGTTTAATTTACACTGATGTCCAAAAGTTTGGAAACACTCGTCCCGATTTCGCGCCGCACAAAAAGTTTCACTGCTCTTTTAAAAATGAAGATATTTCAATTCAACAAGCGGTGCTTCAAAGAAGACATAGTCAGCTTCATTGCACTATTTCCAAAAAAAAAAAAATTTGATTTTTTTTAACCCGCTACGCCCTTTGAAACATGGTGGTTTTTTGGCGATGAAATTTTGGTGCACGATCCATGAACATTTTTTTGAACGGTTTTTCGTGTGAAAAAATTATAGGGGGGAGTATAAGCTTCAATTTCGTTTTTGAAAAAGTTTCGTACGATTTTTTTTCGCAAAAATATCAATTTTTTTGCAAAAAACGACCATCTTTATAAAATGGAGCGTAACTCTAAAACTACTGAGTTTTCGTGAAATCACTATGAGGGTAAAAAGTTGCATATCATTATTCTAGATACAATTTAATTTTTTTAAAAGATTTTTCTTCGAATATTTTATTTTCTAAAATTTTCTCCGTCAAGGAGATATTTTTTTATCTTAAACAATCGGGTCTCTGACCTCAACTACACCGGTTTTTCGATGAAAAAGTCGTGTAGATAAGGTTTTTCAACGAAAAAGCCGTGTAGATGAGGTAAAAGACCCTACTGCTTAAGATAAAAAAAATATCTCATTGACGGGCAAAATTTTCGAAAAAAATAGTTTGAAAAAGAATTTTAAAAAAATTTCATTGCATCCAGAATAATTAGATGCAACTTTTTACTCTTTTAGTGATTTGAGGAAAACTCAGTAGTCTTAGAATCACGATACATTTTATAAATATGATCGTTTTTTGCGAAAAATTGAATGTTTTTGCAAAAAAAAATCATACAAAAGTTTTTTAAAAACAAAATTGAAGCTTATACTCCCTCCCACGAGTTTTTTACACGAAAAACGGTTAAAAAAAATTTCATGGATGGTGCACAAAAATTTCAACGCCGAAAAAAAAGTCAAAAAACGACCATGTTTCAAAAGGCGTACCGGGTTTCAAAAAAATAGAAAAATTTTTTTTGAAAATGCGAAATGAAGCTGAATATATCCCCTTCAAAACGCCTCTCGTTGAATTGAAACATCGTCATGTTTACACTGAGAAAAAAAGTTTTGTTGAAAATGCAAAAATTTGTTTGACTCAACCAAATATTTGTTTCCGGACGTTCAACGAGATCATTTTGGTAATTCAACAAAGATACACTGGAAGTTTTAGTTATTTGGGTTAAATCGTTGCTTGAATGGGCAAAGTTTCAGTTCAATCAAATAAATATCTTTGTACCGAATAAATTGTATGATTGAAAATACGAATTGTTTTTTCGTTACAGCTAAATTTATTTAGTTAAAATATACTAGAAATCGACGAAATATTTCTGTACAGCAACTCAGTAACGTGTAAATTGGACTGAACCTCATCTGGAAATTGACTAAATAATTTCGTTCACCTCATATCTTATGGTTAACTAAATCCATTTGTTGAATTAATTATAGGTTCATCATTTCTAACAAATTAATATTCAATCAACTAAATTTTTTTCAACTAAATGGATTTAGTTGTTTTAACTGAACTTTTTTCTCAGTATAAAATAGTAGTGTAACTTTTTGCGGGCCGCGGAAACCCAAACGGAAATACCACCTTCGTACCTTGTAATTTCCGTACACATTTCGTCTTGAGGAGAAATTTGAAGATACTCCCCACACGGAAATATAATATACCGGAAAATATATTTTTCGATATACGTAAAAATATATTAAAAATATATTTGAAGTGTACATTATATATTCTAAATACATTTTAGATGTATGTAAATATATATCAGATATATATTAAATATTTAATATGTATATTCCATATAAGAAATATACTCAAAAATATATTCGTGATAAGTACATTTTCGGCAGAAAATATTTCTTTGAAATATATATTAAATATATTTTAGATATATGACTATTGTGCATAAAAATATATTTTTGGATATATGTAAAAACATATATTGTGTATATGTAAACATATATTAAAATTATATCGAAAATATATAAAACGTACACTCAATATATATGTTTGATGCATTTAGTATATATCTTAAATATTTTTTTTACATATATATTGTGTATATTTAAACACCAATTAAAAATGTATCTAAAATATATAGAACATGCACTCAATATATATGTTTGATATATTTAGTATATATCTTCAATACATTTTTTATATTTATATTGTAATATTTTTAAATAGATTTAAAATATACCTAAAATCATATTTGTAATACATACATTTTCGGACAAAATATACTTAATATATCCAAAAATATATTTTCCGTAATATTTGCCGATTTATTTTATTTCCATGTGGGTCGCAAGGAGCATCTCTCACTTTCTCTCCTTTTGGGCAAAATGGATGAACACAAAGGCGCACGTGTATCCCTGTCCTGTATATATGTTTGACCGACGTGGCTCATTCAGAAAGACGCCATCCGCGTTTGTGAGAGTCTTCGCCGTTTGATGGAAAAACCGAAGAACCGGAAGTAGATAGAGTCGCTGGTGAACAGACGTGAGAAAAAGAGTCTACCGGTAGTTGATACGTCGAGGAACGTAGAAAGACGGAAGGATGGACATTTTTTCGAGAAACGAATGAGAAAAGGAAAGAAAAGCGAGGGAGAGAAAGATGGAGGATGGAAGTAGGAAAAAGTCACAGTGACATGGAGCAATCGACGAGGGAACCGGGACGAAAGAAAAAAACACATGTGTATATGTATACAGCTTCGTTTCACGGCTTCAGAAGAGTTTACGAGAGAACCAGGTTCAATATTTTTTTTCTCCTTTTTCTGTGCTTGCACTCCTGCAAGCTTTTTCATCGTCTTGAGGACGCTTTTTCTTCTCTCTCACTCACTCTCACTCTCTCTCTCACTCGTTCCTGAGTACAATTGCTACTCTTATACCCCGGTAAATTCCAGGGGGTTAAAGAACCATAAAACCTGTCGATGGCATATTCTCGACTGTCACGATAAACCGATTTTATATATAAATCCCTTCAAACTCGTATTTTTTTTTTCTCCCTCTTTATCCCCGTGCGACACTTCAACGCGCCTGAAGTACTCAACTGAGATATTCTACTTAATTTTGAACAGTTTATCAGAACTGAAACATTCTGATATTATTTTCGCAAACTATCGGGGCAGGCCAATGAAAATTAAGGCATATCTGCGCTAATTTTGATCGGATTGAAAACTACCGTAAAACTACTTTGTTCGTGTTTCGGAAGTTTTTTGGTCGTAACTTTTTTTTAACGTCCAAAATTAAATTTTTTCTTTGCTCAAACGGAACAATGTGTCCTTTGGCTATAAAATGTATAACAATAGCAAGCCCCACCAGACCCTCACAATTTTATATAATTTGTAAAAAAAACCAAAGTAACCCCGAGTCTGGGGATACTTTGGAGAGGCATTGAAATGCAACTTACGTCAAATATCCAAAGCGTAAAGGCAGCTTTGACATCATTTTGATAAAAAACAATAATATTTTATATATTATACATGAAATTAAATAGGAAACAACGATTTTTGACAATCAATTCGTCATTTTTATTGAAGAAATATTTTACATAAAAATACGAAATACTTAGACCCGAATGTTAAGTTCTTAAGATCAAACTTGAGATCAAACTTTCTTTCGAACTCAAGTTGAAATTTAAAATCGAACTTAAGATTCATCTTAAATTTGAACTCAAGTATCATTATAAGTTCATACTCATGTTCAAACTTTAATGCGAGCTTCGAATCGATCTTAAGTTCAAACTTAAATTTGGTTTGAAGTTTGATCTTGAGATCCATCTTGAGCATGAACTTAAGTTCGATCAAATTTCTTTCATCGCCTCCCTCAAACGTGTTATTTTAAATTAGTTGTCACAATAATTAAGTACGATCAAACTTAAGTTTAAGCTCAAGATGGATCTTAAGTTCGAACTTTAAACAAAATTTAAATTTGAACTTAAGATCGATCTAAGGTTCGCACTAAAGTTTGAACTTAAGTATGAACTTATAATGGCACTTTGGTTCAACTTACGATTCATCTTAAATTGGAACTTAAGTTCGATTTTAAGTTCCAAATTGAGTTCCATGGAAAGTTTGATCTTAAGGTAGGACTTGTGACTTGAAATTTGGGCCTTACAGATGTAACAGACGTAATTCCAACAGTCGTTCTTCTTGCCCTTTTTTATTCCCTTCTTGCGAATGCCATCATCGACTGTTCGGACATCTTGGCTTGTTGGACGTATATCTGTGTACCTGGTTTATGAATGACTTTTTTTCTTCTTCTTTCCACTCCCCACACCCCCTCCCACCCCACAAGGTCACGAGGGTGCACTGCGCACACGCTTTTACCGTATTTTGCTGCTCGTCCAAAGTAGCCCCAAAAAACCACAAAGTAACCCCCAAAGTCAAAGTAGCCCAGTTTTACGGTAAGTATCTAAGTATGTGTAAATCAAATTGACACAAAATTTTTATCGCGCTTTCTTTCAAAAAAACTTTTCCAAAATCGAGTACGGCGTTTCTCGAAAACTGCTGCATGGATTCGATCAAAATGTTGTCAGGTTTGTTTAAACGTATGTAAACAAGCAATCCTTGAACGAATGATTTTGTTTTCTTATTTGATAGATTTTCTTATCGACGAAGATTTAACGTCTTTTTAAGGAAAACACATATTTGGCTGAGCACATGTTTCTTCCATTTATTGTTTCGAACGATTTTTTGTTCAAGGACTGCATCATTCAATACAAAGATTGAATTTGTTGTAAATTTTTATGTCTGATGATTACGTTTACGTTCTAGAAAAATGATTACATTTACAACATTTCTAAATATTTGTAGATACAACAAATTTTGGAAAAATACTGGGAAACATAGTCTTTGGATTATGAAAAATTACTTCCTATTAAGATGGAAGAATTTCGCAGGATTCCTCACAAAAAGTCCTCGAAAAGTACAATTTTCTGCTGCCAACTGGATAAAAAAATCCCTGCAAAAAAATCTGGCATAGAAAAGTTAATTATTTCCTTACCTTGCAAATTCCAAAATTACTCTTTCCAACACTAGAAAAATGATCAAGGATTACGAAGATAGTTTCTTTAAAAAAAAAATCATGCCAAAGAGTAACATAAACGTAGAATTTTATACAATGGAGATATGGCGGCGAGAAATATATCCCGACACGAAATCTTAACGTTCAGGTGGAACGAAATGAGATGAGTTTGAGAAGGGCAACCTGTGGATTTACAAGTTTAACTTTGACGTTGAGACCAATAAAAGAGGGATGAATTTTTAACTAATGATTCGCTCGCGCGGTCCGCTCTCCGCTATCTTTGCCCGCGAGGACCGGAGGGATTCTGCAGAAGCTTTCGCGTTGGATGGTCTTTGCGGAGCTCAAAGAGGGCTCCCAGGGGTAATAGCCAGAGAGACAGAGAGGCAGAGGGAAGGGCGAGAGGGTGTAACAAGGGGCGAGCAAACCAAGAGAAAAGAGAGAAAGGGGTATAGAGATAAGCGGAGTGGTTGGATACGAGTTCGCATCGAGCCCGACGTACAAGAAGATTACGGTAGTTCGCGTGGGGAAACGGAATGTATCTTCGGAGGGCACTTTTGGCCTCGCTGCCGCTTCCTATAGCGAACAAAGAGTGGACTGCACGCTAACCGTTTCCACCAAAAGCGCTCTTTGGTTACACGAGAAACGCTCTCGAGAGCGAGATAGATAACAAAAAATATATCTCCAAGTATTCTGAGCAAAAATGTCAAGGGACAATTGCGACGAATACGAATAGAGATAAAGGAACTTGCATCTATGCTAAGCGAGAGATTGTTCGCATAAAAAACTGCCATGCACTCTTACTTACCATAGTTCCATTCGCAATATAAAAAGAAATTTGCAGATCAAATGGTGGATTGTTATTTTTGTTTCAGTATACAAGGTGTCCCAGGGGTGAAGGTCAATACCGTGAGGGTAGATTGGTGACGTAATGTCGAGTAGAAAAGTCCTTTGCCATTTTTTGGTATTTTGAACCCCTGAGTTGTTATTCATTTTTTTAATCAGCCAATGAGGTGCACCGTGACCCCACCGTGCCTACCCTCGCGCTCGTCGGTGTGAGCAAGGTAAATGGGCGCATCTCATTGGCTGATTATAAAAATTAATAACAATACAGGGCTTCAAAATACAAAAAAATGGCAAAGAACTTTTTTACTCGATATAATGCTACGAATCTACACTCACGGTATTGACCTTCGCCCCTGGGACACCCTGTACGGAAAAGATGGAAAAAAGGAATTGTTCAACTCTGTGCACGGACTCTTCCGCGTCGGGTCAAACGAACCGCGAAAAGGGCGCACAAAGGGCCGGGATACCGCGCGCCTTATACGTGCCGTTGAATTCTACCAGCATCGAGAAAGAAGATCGGTTAAATCGTCTAAATAAAGAAGAAGAGGAACGATGGAGAATAGAGAGATACTAGAGAGAGAACGAGGAAAATGAAGAGAAAGAGGCGAGGCTCTGGCTGGGGAAAAGAAAAGTGTCGGGAAACTCGGGCATCGTACATTTTCTCGTCATATATAAAGCGTCTGGTATATATGTATATATTTGATATATATATATATATATATCTACATCTATATACATAGGGCCAGTCTCGATCGAGCTGGAGTTCGAGTTCAATCGTCCGGAATGGACCCCAGCATGGAATCGTTTGTTCCTGATACAATTTTTTTTTTTCTATTCCTTCCTCTGTTTTCTCTTACCCTTGTGTTCTTCGAAAATTTTACGGAAGGAGACGAAAAAACCTCGCATTTCGATCTCCTTTCAAACGAGGCACAATGAATAACACTTCTCTCTTCATTGAGCATACCTGCATCCCCTCGGTTCCGATATTCTGATGCCACTCCCTCAACGATTTTCTGGTTTTCACGAAATTATTGGTCTTTCCTTACCACCCCCATCTATTTCGATGGGGTAGACCGGGGACAATTGTAACAAGGGTCAGTTGTAACATGGCGAATATCTCGCAAACTATAATAGGTACCACCAGGTCCCGCAGGCACATAATGCTTCTAACAGTTCCTTACATTTGGTTACTGGGCTAGGAGACATCCACACCAAGCAGACTTGGCCAGGGTCCCCGAGTCAAAGTTTTAGGCCTCCTTAGAACCTCTAAGGTGAAAAAGTCTACTTTCCGCTATTTAGGAGCCCTAACCGAGGTCCTGACAATAGTTAGGACCTCGATTAGGCCTGGTTAGGCCTCCTAGATAGCGGAAAGTAGACTTTTTCACCTTAGAGGTTCTAAGGAGGCCTAAAATTTCGACTTGCGTCGTATTAGTATTCTTAGGCCCAAAGTAAACTTTTGCGACTTTCGATAAACATGAATATCTCGATTTCTGTGCTACATTATAGTCAATATTCTTTTTTCATAAGCTTCTTTGGATATTTTTGTGTCAGCTTTCGTGGTCTCTAAAGCCTTCAGCTTGAGACAATTCACCAAATTCTAACTTTGAAGTAGAAAAAACCATCTGGGGTCAATTGTAACAATCTTTCCTGGGTCAGTTGTAACAGTTTGTCGGCTGTCAGTTGTCATGAGAACTCCACATCTAAACATTGAATCTAACGTCAAACAGACCTTTTTTTAAGTTCCTGTGTGCAAAAATGCCCCTGTAACGCGTAAGAATGACGCAACGAGCCTGTACCTTCCTGTCGACGTACGAAGAAGCGTATAAAGGGATCAGAAATGGAAAATCTATACAGGCAACTACGCCCTCACAGAAATTTATATATTTTTAATATACGCAAAATATATGTGGATATATTTCGAATATGTGTACATATATTTTGAATCCACACATATATGTTGCATATATATTAGCATATATTAAGTATATATGTAGAATATATGAGAGATACATGTGCATCACACATATCTCACAAACGGAAAGAGAAAAAAACGTAAAAACATTGATGCATGTACAAACTAACATAATATATTTATTTAATTATTTAAGTTTATTGTATTCACACTTTTAATTATTATTTCCATTATCATTTTTATCCCGCGAGAACAAGCGATTGGGTGCCTGCCACATATTCGTAACGTAGGCAGCGTCGCATTAGTTTCCAGACTCGCCGCGAGATGTCGCAGAAGGGCAACCGCTGAACCCCCATACGGAGGATGCAAAGATATAGGCGGGCGCGAGAAAGGAATATTAACAGAAGTCCGTCGCAAATGAAGCCATATCAGGAGTTCTTGCAGGCTTCTCATGAACTCGTACTTTTATATTTGATTTTCCTAGAGACTTGCTAACAACCAATTATTTTACTAAAATAAATCATAGTATTTGTAACTGCATATGTTAACTCTACACTTCATATCGTAAATTACTATTTTTTTTACTGCGTTGCTGAAAAAAAAACATAATCAAGAAATGTAACGAAACAAGTTACTAATAAAGTAATGGATCGTTACTTTTCTGCGTTACATTGCTTTTTCATAACTTTTTCCAGAAATGTAGTAAAAAAAAATAGTATATTACATCACGAGGACGTAAAAACATTTTCTGACGAGTGATGTACGATATTATATATCACGAGGTGCAATATCGACGTTTTCACGTCCGCTTGCGGCTGTAAAAGCGTCCATTATTGTACTGAGTGATATAAAGGTCATTTATTATACAAACTGAAGTGCTAACATATCCAGGTACAAATTCTGCGGATTATTTTTGTAAAATGATTGGTTATTACCAATTAATGGAGAAAATTAAAAAAGAACGCGCTTTCAAAAGTAACGAGGGTTTGACATCTGTGCAACGAGGATATCCATTCCAGTAGCAAATTTGGGCTTCCCTCACCTGAACGCAAATGTCGTCATTTATGAGTATTATTTAGACGTGTCACCCATGAGCTCGGATCAATCGAACATTCATCGAATTGCTTATAGAATATTTAAGAGGTGCTGCTCACAACATTAATATTTAAACTGCTTTTTACACAAAATTGCATATATAAATACGTATGAAAAATAAAATTACGGTACGAGTGTTATTTTGGTGTATGTTATTTCACCGTTGGGTTATTTTGGAGGTTGTTAATTTAGCGCTGTGTTATGTTGGAGTGTGTTATTTAAACGTTGTGTTATTTTGGAGTGTGGTATTTTTGCGTGTTATTTGATCGGGTGTTATTTTTGAATAGGGTTATTTTAACGCGTCACCAAGACGAATTGTTACAAAATCGTTCCCGGTGTTTCCTACTTGAGGGTTTTGCATATTTTGTTATTTTTTTCGCTCGCTGATTTATCAAAAACGATCCGACGCAATCGCTTTGGGCTGGCAAACGCGCGAGAATGCGAGGGAGAGATAGAGCGACGGAGAAATGATTTTATCGCGATTGAACGAACCATCCCTCATTCGGAGCTTGAGGGAGTTGAACCGTTCGACCAAAACCCCTCGCCATCCCTTTCTCACGGATACACATCCCCGTCTGGAAACTATGTGTATACGCTGAACTGCAGTTTGTACGAGAGGAGCGTGTGCAACGAGCGAGAGGGATGAATGCACTCTCCATCCCTCGCTCCGGTTGGAAATCGTGTTTCCCGCGATTCATTGGCGCTCCACCACCGGACAGATCGATTACCCACGAGGCCACCTCTCGATATATCGCGCCCTACGGGCCCGTATAGCCACTTGCCGGACGAATAGTTCCCCTTTCCTCTCTGGCCCCCATCCCATGTCCCACTGTCCCACGGATAGCCACGCCTAAGCGAACTCTCCGCTTGCGATTTGTGAGCGTGTCCGCACTACGCGTATTCCCTGTATCTAAATTCTAGTTTCTCCGCGCCGAAACTATGGGTATAAATTAGACTGATTCAAAAAAAGCGACTATTTTTTGTTATTCGAAGAAACGCATTAAATACTTTCGGGAAGGTGAAAAAAGATGCCTGTTAAATTTAGAGCTCTTAATAAAAAATATTTAGAGGTCCCTCTTCGCATATTTTCATTTCCCATTTAAATAACACGAAAAAAAACATTTCAAACTTTGACATTTTATACCTCGGCTTCAAGTCAATGCACCAAAATGAACGATACATATTCTTGTAGAGAATTGAATGCTCTACAAAAAAGATCTCTTGTGATTTTTTGATAAACTCACTCCTTCAAAAGTTATTCAAGGTTAAATTTAAATACAGAGTAAATTTCACTTTTTGTTCAAATTTCCGGCAAAATGTTGAAACTTATTACTAAATATCGTAAAATCTTTCCTGAAACGAAAGTTTCAATTGCATTAACATAAATTTCGTATTTTTTAAAGAAATTACCAACATAAGTTCACCCAATTCACAGTCTAATATACATATATATTAGAACGTGAATAACTTTTGAAGGAGTGAGTTTATCGAAAAATCATAAGAGATCTTTTTTGTAGAGCGTTCAATTTTCCACCGGAATATGTGTCGTTTATTTTGATGCATCGACTTGAAACTGAGATATAAAATGTCAAAGTTTAAAAAAAAAATTCCCCGTGTTATTTAAATGGGAAATGAAAATATGCGAAGAGGGACCTCTAAATATTTTTTTTAAGAGCTCTAATTTTAACAGGCATCTTTTTTCACTTTCCCGAAAGTATTTAATGCGTTTCTTCGAAAAACAAAAAATAGAAAATATCAGAATTCTCACGAAGCAGTTTGAATCAAAATTCGGCGCAGTCATTCGCCGCTGTCACTGTATCCTCGTTCTTATAATATTATAATGATGGGTCATTCGCGACCGTGTTAAAATTGTGTATGTGAAAAATGTCTGCACGTCTCTACATTTTGCATGAAATTGTTATTAACTTTTTTTTCGGGTGCGACTAACTATTATCATTTAGTTGAGGATTCAAAGAAGGCCCATGAATTCTATCAGATTTTTTTAGAAGTTTTGAAATTGTGAAATCAGCGAAAGACACGAACGATCCATCGTTAGATGTAATAGTTGCTCAAACATCGTTGGCTGACGAGGGTTGAATGTAAAAAGTGAAAAAAATATTGCAAAAAAGTGCCAAATGTCGAATTTTTGGAATAATCCTATCCACGTTTCAGAATTGCTGGTAAATTCTTAACAGCAAATCACAATTGCCTGTACATTAAATATTTTATTCAATACACTGCCGTCCAAAAGTTTGGAAACACTTGTCCCGATTCCACGACGCACAAAATTTTTTACTGCTCCTTTAAAAATAAACATATTTCAATTCAACAAGCGGTGTTTCAAAAGGGACCTATTCAGGCTTCATTCCGCTTTTTCCAAAAAAAAAATTCTTTTAATTTTGAACCTGGTACGCCCTTTGAAACATAGTCGTTTTTTGACTTTTTTTTGGCGTTTAAATTTTGATGCACGATTCATGAAAATTTTGTTCAACTGTTTTTCGTGTAAAAAACTTGTGGGGAACATAAGTTTCAATTTCGTTTTTTAAAAATTATTGTACGATTTTTTTTGCAAAAATATTCAATTTTTCGTAAAAAACGACCATCTTCATGTAAATGTATCGTAACTCTAAAACTACTGAGTTTTCGTCAAATCACTAAGGAGGTACAAAGTTGCATATAATTATTGTGAATCCAATGAAATTTTTTCGGAATTTTTTTTAAACATTTTTTTAAAAATATTTTGTCTGTCAAGGAGATATTTTTTTATTTTAAACAATCGGGTCTCTTACCTCATCTACACGGGTTTTTCGACAAAAACGCCGTGTAGATAAGGTTTTTTGATAAAAAAGCCGTGTAGATATGCGGTAAAAGACCTGATTGTTCAAGATAAAAAATTATCTAGTTGGCAGAAAAAAAAAATTAAAAGAAAAAAAAATCGGAAAAAATTTCAATGAATCCAAAATAATTGTATGCAACATTTTACCATCTTAGTGATTTCACGAAAACTTAGTAGTTTTAGAGTTACACTACATTTTATAAATATGGTCGTTTTTTTACGAAAAATTAAATATTTTTATGAAAAAAATCGTACGAAACTTTTTAAAAAACGAAATTGAAGCTTATATTCCCCCCCACAAGTTTTCCATGCAAAAACCGATTTGAAAAAAATCCATTTCGTGCATCAAAATTTAAACGCAAATAAAGAAGACAAAAAACGACCATGTTTCAAAGGATGCGTACCGGTTTGAAAAAAAATCGGAAAAATTATTTGGAAAAAGAGAAATGAAGCTGAATATGTCCCCTTCGAAACGCCCCTTGTTGAATTAAAATATCTTTATTTTTAATAGAGCAGTGAAACTTTTTGTGCGGCGTGGAATCGGGGCGAGTGCTTTCAGACTTTTGAGCGGTAGTGTATATTTATTTGTGCATGTGCAATTTATTGAAAACCACATCACCACCGAATCCTTTGGCTGAATTGCAGCCGATTTACCAAACATTATTCATCATTGCTTACTTATCAAAACCTTAAAAAGCCTATATTATTAAGGATGAAACCACCCAAATCGCAAAAACTTCAAGAGAATCTTCAAGAGAATAATACAATAGTTACTCATGCCAATAGAGTATCATTCTTTGTATAACATATTATTCCCATTTCCCATCCTGATTCTGCGAGGATATATATGAGGTAATCCAGCCTAAGTGTGTAAACCCGTTTCCCTCACCCTCTCGGTTTGTGTCATTTTTTTTTATATGTACGGATTGAGTCTAAAATACACTCTCATAATTTTTTCAGATTTTTCCAAACATCCTTTATTTCTAAGAAAAATTTTTTTTTGAAAAAAACGCCATTTTTTAAAAATCCCAAAAAATTCTGAAAAAACCGTGACAATATATAAAAAATTTTAAGCTATCAGCCGTAGTGGGCAGATTTTTTTTCTGTGTTTTACGTGATAAATTTAAAAAAAATCTTTAAAACGCCATTTTTTTTAAATCTAAAAAAAATTCTGAAAAAACCGTGATAATATATAAAAAATTTCAAACTATCACCCGTAGTGGGCAGATTTTTTTGCTGTGTTCTACAAGCTTTCAACGTTCTGAAAATTCCAAAAAATTCTCAAATAGCTCACTTTGAGCAGATACTGAATTATTTTGGTACTCAAATTGAGTATCTGCTCAAGGTGAGCTATTTGAGAATTTTTTGGAATTTTGAGAAGGTTAATAGCTTGTAAAACACAGAAAAAAAATCTGCCCACTACGGGTGATAGTTTGAAAATTTTTATATATTATTACGTTTTTTTCAGAATTTTTTTTCGATTCTTAAAAAATGGCGTTTAAAAAAAAAAACAATTTTTTTAGAAATAAGGGATGTTTGGAAAAATCTGAGAATTATGAGGGTGCATTTCAGACTCAATGCGATCATATAAAAAATGACAAATTCGAGAGGGTGAGGGAAACGGGTTTACACACTTGAGCTGGATTACCTCATATATTTCAAATCTTTTTATACCTTTCGAGACGCATAGAAGTTTCCGTTTTCTTTCGAAAAACCGGAGAATCTGTCTGAAAGCGAAGAGCTAAGAGACACAGAGAGTGAAAGCTTCTTGAGACCCGGAAACATCGTGGAATACGAGCGTAGAACCGGAAGAAACGACACTGGAGCAGCGATCCTTCGTGCATTGAGCTCCGTATCTTATACGAGGAGAGGAAATGTCCTCTCACGTTAAAAAACAAAGAAATCGTACAAGAGCATTTGCACGAGAGGAGAAACATGAAACAGGGACCGGGTGGAGGGCGAGAGTGGCGAAAATAGGGTGAAAGGGTGTACGACGATGTTCGGAGGGGCAGAGAGAGGTGCGACGATAGCGGAGAGCCATCTTTGCACTTGGAGCGGGCACTTGTCCGCTCTTGAGCGTGTGGAACGAGGCGGGAAAGGGTCGTGTAAAGGCGCGGGTGAAGAGAATTTCGTGCTTGGTCTGGATGGAGCGGGGAAAGAGGTCGTCGTGAGGACAACTGAACGACGAGAAAAGCGAGACGAGGGTGAGAAAATGGAGAAACGCGCAGAGGAAGATAGAAAGAGAGCTTTGGAGAAAGGGCTAAAAATGGAGTGAGACACGGTGAGGGAAGGAGGTTGGCCTGCGAGTTGCCACGAGAAACGCGAGAGAGGGCATGCAAACGGAGAAAACGCGAGAGAGGAGAGATGGAGAGAAACACTGCTCGCGGGTCGAGGAAAATTAAGCAATTAGTAACTTTGCACCACAGGCGCTCTCAGCGAGATTTGATTATGTTTTCGGTTTAAGCTCGCTTCCTCCCTCTCAAGCGCGTTGCAGGGGCGAGCGACGTTTGGAAAGCTCTTCAAGAGTACTTCTCTCTGAACCCTTTCTCTCTCGCTCTTTTTCGCCATCTTCCAACATCGCTCGATTCATCCTCCTCAACTTTTCTTCCGGTTTCTCTCATTGCCTCGCGTTCGCAGTTTTAGAAAGACTTAGCCAAACTCTACACGCAATTCTACTTGGTCCGGGAAGGACGACAATTTCTATGTGCCACTTTCCTCCACTTCGGTTATTCAATTTCTTCCGACTTTCCTCGAGTCCTCATTTGTTTTATTTTTCACTTGGACTCACGTACCACATACGTGCTCATCTTCTGCCTCAACATATGTGTCTGGTGTCCTTTCGGTCACTTACTCTCTCGTGCAACATTTTATCCATGTTATTGTTTCAATGTTTTCCCTTTTCCGGATCTTCAACGGCCATTAAAGACACTTTACCGACCCTCTTGGCTGTGGCAATTTTTTCGGAAACAGTGAGATTCGAGAGTGGGCGAATTGCGAAAGAGAATATGAGAGTGACTTCGA
This sequence comes from Alloplasta piceator, assembly GCA_946863875.1. Lineage (NCBI taxonomy): Eukaryota > Metazoa > Arthropoda > Insecta > Hymenoptera > Ichneumonidae > Alloplasta > Alloplasta piceator. Next base: position 60,854,796 of record OX333071.1, read on the forward strand.
AGGAATTTCGGGCCATTAAGAGGAGTTTATTTGTGGTGAAAGAAAAATTCTCGTACACTCACGTGTGTAGGCGATTCGTGAGGAAGCTTGAAATAAATAATAAAAAAACGAAGAGAAATGAGAAGGACGAGACTAAGAGTGAGTTCCGCCTGGAGCCAGAGGGAAATTCTCGAAGAGAAGAATTTTATGGGGATATATATATATATATATATATATATATATATATATATATATATATAAAAAGGTTTCTACACAAGGAAGAAGAGTGAGTTGAGGGTGAGGTCAACGTGCTGCCCGCCTCTGTTCGTATAATTGAACGACGTCCATCTTCTCAGACAAGAAGAAAAAACCGCTCCGCCGCTGTTCTCCATCTCTTTTTAAATTTGCGACGAGTACGAAATTATTTATTTCGATTGGCACATTTACGGCTTTACCACAGTTATTTGTACTAGAAATTCGGTTATTGCCTAATGAAATTCTACCAAAATAATAACTTCATGGTATATATCAAACTTCGTTCACATATAAGCGTTCAAAAGTACCTGTGGAACAATAAGTCTACTAGAATCAACCTCTGTTAAATACTAATCCAAACCAACAAGCGCTAAGTTTCCCATAAAACAGCGCTCCAATGACACCCTGACTGCACCACCTCTCGTGTGACTAGACTCTTCAATTTTGCAAGCCAACCAAATTATAAAACTGGTTCTTGTCGTCATGTCGCTTATTCAATGAAGACAAACCTGGGACTTGTAATTTGTAAGGTTTGTGAAATGGGAGAACTTTAACGTCGAAGAGATGTCCTCGGAATCCTGTTTTCCAACACTTCCCGTGCGTGAATTTGATTGAGGCCCCGATCGGTTTTCCCTAACTTACTTTGGGCCCTTGACTGGAAGCCCAATAGGGCCCCTGAATGGACAGTCACGCTTTTTCGATGAGGGCCCTAGAAGGTTGTCAAATGAGGGCCTTTACAACCACCTCACGTCTGCCATGTCGAATCTACGACAAGCCCATGGTCAAGCCCTATCAGGACCCTAGTACGTACGTAGTATCTCTCTGCGTGTAGATTGTAAAATTAAATTATTTTAATAATAATAATAATAATAATAATATTATAATTGTTATTAATAATTCATTATCAATAATATACTATTAATAATTATTATTACATATTATATTAATATATGATTATTAATAATCCTCCAAGAGAATTTTCACGAAAAAATAGTATAAAGCAGAGGATTTCTATGTAGAAAACTTGCGGGTATGACTTCCCTCGAGGCATGTCTTCCTGAGAGGCCTGACTCTGCGGTGTCGATTACAACCCGTGCTCCCACTTTGACTATATAAGCATACCATTTGCATATTCCGTATGCGAGAGAGCCCACGCCGTATGCGACATCTCCCGGCGAGTCTCGGAACTAACTCCCCGTGAAGCCCGATTAGGACCTCAGAGGGTTGCCTTGTCAGTGCCATGATTGAAATAATTAAGGCTCCGATACTTTCGCCCTATTTGGGCCCGATTTGGTTGTGTTATAATTATACCGATTTCCTTAAATATGGGTTGCCCGATCGAAGCCCGACAAGGTCCTCAACGGGTTGCCTGGGGTCAGCCATATTATAAGTAAGCCTGGAAACCTTGGCATTGCCCTGTCACGGTCCAACCTGGTGGTGTTTTGACAATTCATGACAGGGCATCCACATTTAAGCCCGACAAGGTCCTCAACGGGTTTCCTCAAGTTAGCCATGTTGTAAGTAAGCCTGGAAACTTTGGCACTGCCATGTCGGGGCCCAACCTGGCGGTGTTATGGCAATTCATGACAGGGCATCCATGTTTAAGCCCGACAAGTTCCTCAACGGATTGCCTTAGGTCAGCCATATTGTAAATAGGCCTGGCAATCTTGGCATGGCCCTGTCGGGGCCCATCCTGGCGGTGTAAGGGCAATTCCTCACAGGGCATCCACGTTCAAGCCCGACAAGCTCCCGACTTAAGTCAGGGCTTCCCTAGAATTTTCACGCACGGGTTGTTTTGCCTTGTGATTGCGTTTCTGTGGGATTATTATTCGGTAACGATTAATTCTGCGACTTCTTGGTCGAGGAGTCATGAAATGGTTATGTCGGGCAGAAATTTTATGAAATAGAGATTTTAGTAGAGTTCTTATGTGGTAGAAATAGATTTTTAGGAGATTTGTGATTGGTAGACCTATAAGTATGGACTTGTGACATGCCTCTGAGTGAATTCCGGGTCTTAAAATATACCGTGGGACACCTATTTTTGTATACTTTATTTTTACGAATACAAACGTAATCGTTCAATGATTTAATGCGCACATCTGACACAGAATGGCAGAGAGGGCGGAGGGAAAAGAGGGAGAGACAAATCCACAGAGGTATTGGACAAGTCCGATTCAAACATTCAACGGTGTGCGCCTCGTTGTTCCCCCCTTTGGACACCATTCTCTGGTTCAGGGCACGGACTCTGCTGTAAACTCGGCCCAGTTGGAATCTCGAGCAACGAAGCGTGTCAGACCCAGAGCGAGGATCCATTAATTCGCCTCACGATATTTCCTGCTCGCTTTTTCTCTTCTCTCTCTCTGTTTTCCACTCCGGCTATGGCTTAAGGCTCCATCTTTGTCCCGTTAACGCGTAGTATCGTGCGATACAGCGTGTGATGTCGGGATAGAGAGAAATTCTCTCAGCGCCCGAGCTAAAGCTTCGTGTTCTCAGATTTCCGGACAATCGATTGTCCACTAGGTAGAGAAATCCCTCTTGGTCCTAACTCAACTGGGCGCTATCTTTCTTCAGTGTCAGATACCAGGAGCCATGGCACATGGTAAAGAGAGGGATGAAGAGAAAGCTCGACCACTGAGGTTCAAACGTTTCGTGGGACAGAGGCTACGACATTTTCAAAGATCGAACGGAAAGATCGTTGACCTTCCGCCAAGGGCAGACTTCTCATACAGAATTCAACCCCAGATATCGCGCTATCTCTCTGTTTGAATCCACAACGTGAGAGACCCAATTTCATCGGAATCGTTTCTAATTTTCCTCCGGTCGCGTGAATCGAATCCACCGGAGCACAAAAGAGAGATTTCTTGATCCTCAATCAGATTTTGTTATTTTTCACCCGAACATGTTTGAACGTGAGCTCTCTCTCGTCTTTCGTTCTACAATTTTCATTTTTCTGATCCCCTCATTTCTCATCCGTGCACCGTTTCCGATTTCGTTCGGAAAACTAACGACCTCCGCCATCACAGGTCGCCCACTCTTTCGTCGAAGCTTCGTCGCTTTTTGCAGTACAAAGCGAATTAAAGGGGTCGACTCACGGTCGATTCGACGATCGTTGAATCTACATGCACGAACATACAAAAGAGAAACTACGCGAAACATCCTCCCACCCTCGGTTTTCCTCTGGTCCAAAGCCAAAGGACCTTCACCCCAAAGGGAATCTCTCTTGTACAAAGTCCTTATCCCGTATGACCCTTTAACTATAAATATATTCATGCGAGCGCGGAGTTCGAAAGGCTTTTTTTCTCATATAACTTATTCATTGATGTTACGTTGGTTAAGCGTGTGAGATGTGAGTGTTGGTTCGAGTGCGGGAGAAAAACGACAACGATGAAAACACGACACAAGACAAGCGGAGACTGACGAATCGATCTTCACGCTCGTCACGCCCGTTTATTCGGATGTTGTATGAGGAAGAGAAACACGGAATGGTTGCGGAATAACGTTTCGTACTTCCGGATGTCCAGTTTCTGTTGATTCCCGTATCGACGAAGCTATCCCCGTATTTGTCGGGGTAGGATAGGAGACAGATGAACTTCCTCTCTCTCTCTGCTGGTCTTCGTTTTTCTCTTGCCCACCATCGATCCAGAGGGAGGATGCCAAAGCGGCGGACTGATGGAGAAAGAGACAGAGATTGTCCGATACAGAGCAGGAAGGGAGTTGGGTGACACAAACCGGGAACACCCCCCTACGAACTGCCACTGCTGGATGCCGAACTGCGTCCCATGTGGGTTTCGTTAATTAACCGAGTCTACCCATTTCCCTCTCTGACTCTGCTCATTCCTGTCTCTTTCTGCTGCTGCTCTCTCTCTGTATAATCATCAACGATTCCGGCATCCCCGGCGCGTCATGTACCACTAAATATTCCCTCCTTCGAATTGGACTCTAAGTCGACGCGAAGGCCCAAAACTGATCGAAAGAGAGTCGATGATCCAGAGACCCAAGTTCTCGCCATTGTGCTAATGTCACTGTCATGGAAATCTTTTGAATCAAGTGAGTCATGGGTTTAAAGCTTTCAAAGTGAGAGAGCTTCCGATAAAGAGTAAGGTACCCGCGGGTAATAAGACCTAGTCGCCAAAAATCATATTTACAATGACCGCTTTCGCGCAAGGCTACACTGACTGAAGCATGATGCATAAAAATGTCGCTACAAGTTCGCGGAAGCGTGCTACGCCGTTCTCCGTCTCCAGTGTTGCATCATCTATCATATGACGCGGCCGCGCAGCACGAATACTAAAAAAATGGTCCACGTAAATTGTGAGTATTTTTGAGAATACTACACTTAACGATCTAAAATCGTAGTCTCTATCTTCATGAATATCTACTTCGATGATCTTGACGATATAAATAACGTATCTTGGTCCAAATATTTGTTATTTGTTGTTTTTCTAAAATATGTGGTTGGCGGTTAATAAGGCCTACTAAATTTTACCATAAGAAAAACGTGTTGAAATTTTTTTTTTATTATGTTGTTTTTTACATTATAGGGAAGTGTATCCTCCACTTAATTTAATTTATTATTAATTGATGATTGATTTCAGTGACTCGATCGCGATGACTCCTAAACCAGCGTTGTGGTAAGAAAACGACCTGGTATCAGCTGTCAGAGCAGTGTAAAGAAGAATTTTAAGTTCTTATAAAGCTACAGAGAGGCATTAATATGATTATTGATCACAAATACCAAATGTATTAAGTATAGCTTAATTATTTAATCATATTAAAGCCGTAGGCCTTATTACCCTCCTATAGTAAAATAAGGCCTACTGATAAGGTTTTTTTGAATGTTTAATTTCGTTTTTGTTTATCGTAAAAATTACCATTTTTTCGTTTATATTTTATAGAAAATGTACTTGAATAATGATTATCATTAAAACTTATTGATTAAATTGTATATTTCATTTTATTACAAATCTCCCTTAGCTAGGCCTTATTACTCGCAGGTACCTTATTTATTCTTTTTGTAGACTTCCTTTGGAAATGAACCCTTGTATTTTACTAAATTTCGAGCTGATAGATGTCGGAATTTCGTTACGTGACTACTTTGTAAGAACAGATGTTTTTGATACACGAGAACTCGTCGTCATTTGCTTTTTCGGACGTGAATGCTAAATGCACAAAAATAATAAGACTGCAGATCTGCTTTATCTGGCGTATTTATTTATTCATTCCGCCATTCAACCGTCACTCGAACAGTGTGGTGAAATTTTGGATTCAAACCGATTTTGTATGAGGGTTTATGTAAGTAAGTCGATAAGGGGAGACTGGAGCTAATTTACGCAGCGGTTAATCGAAGCACCGATGATATCTTCGATGATTGATGGTGTAATATAAGCTGAAACAAATTAAGAAGCTGTATACAATGTGATGAAAATATGTTGTAAATTTGAGAAGAATTCATGAAAACTGTATAAAATAGAGCAAAATTAAATTTTCACTCGGGGGACAATAATTGTCCCTCAACGCCCCATTGAAAAAACCTATCGATAAAAAATCCATTTATTTTTATTATTTATGTGACTACGTAATGAGAATAATTTGTTAAAAGTTTGACTAATTGATGGAAACTTTACTGTCGTTGTTTTTTGGGTTTAGAAAACCGTTGTAATTACAACTAAGACCCATAAAATAACTTGTCTGATGTTAAGAGGTTAGGCCACTTTAGGATTTCCAATAAATGTTTTCTTTTTTGTTAAAAAGGTATAGAATTATTTTCTAAAAGGTTATGTATGTGCGCGAAAAATCCTCAAGTACTCGATTTTCGTATTCTAGTGGAACCCCTCTTCATCTGTAGCGAGCTTTCTACGAACTTTAAACGCGTTTATCTAAAAACTACATTTTTCAAGTCGGCCGAACTCATAATTCAAACAAATTTCAACCGATTCATTTGAAATTTCAACCATACATTCAAAATAACGTTCTCTAAAGCACTACCTAGGATTTTTTCATTATACTGCATATAGTTCCTTTTTTATAAACAATTTCCTGACGATTTTCTCATGGCATTTTATACTTTTTGAATTAGAAATGCACAATTTTTACAAAAAACAACATATATAAAAAAATTTTACGTACTTACATAGCTATTCTTATATGTAATCGAAAAAACTTTGGTGTCTCATCATGACCCAAAAATTATAGGAGCTGTTGGTTCGGCCGTTGACCTTTCAGAAATGAAGGCGTCATCGGAAAAACGCTGCACCGTCGCCATTTTGACATATATTGCCATGAGAAAATAATTTTGTATTGCCAATTAAATGTATAATAAAACACTTTTTTGTAAATCCGATTTATTTTATGGTTTTGATGGAATAAATCACGAAATATGCCCTTTTTGGTCCTGTAGAGTGGTCCTTTTTGATCTTGAGGCTTTAAAACTGCAGTTTCAGAGTCTCGTTTCCTGTCATGACTTAACGCAAGCATCGAATTGGAATAAATCAACAAATCAAGTTGCAAATCGTCATCCACGAACCAATTCCGTGTGCCAAAGATCAAACAAGTTTATAAATTGAGAAAAAAAAAATAACCAAAGGGTAAGAATTTCGTGGAAAAACCACAGTCGCATAAATAATTTCTAAAGAATTTACAGGATAAATAGAAATCTCTTTAAAATGTTCTTTGAAATTTATCGTGAACCGTATCTTCCTACAATAACCACTTTACCTCTTTCTTACATTCATCTATTTACGTTTAATTCTAATTCGGGCAAATACGTCGTACAATGGAGTTGTTTCTATTGTGCGACGATATTACACCGTTGTACATGTGCACAAAGCGTCGGTATTGCCCAAGGAAATTTCGCTAAATTGCTGAAAATACGGTATAGCATTGAAAGATATCTCATGGTTTACTGGAAGGGTATCGCGTGGATTTCTCTATCGTTTACGTTTCCAACGCGTTAAGCTTTTACACGGACACACGTTTTACGTGTTGGTGTGCACGAGGACATCCACCCACACACACACACACACACACACACGTTGTATCCTGTATATTCGGTATATGCCTAAGTGCCATTTATACGTGTGTATATGCCGATATAACGGAAGGTAAATTCGTAGCACACTGGTAAGTTCGTAGCAGTACTCTTGCTGTGTTTGCATTTGCGACAAAGCTCTCTTCGACTCCCTCCCTCTCTCCATCTTTCCCCCTTGTGTATACGTGAAGCTCCACGCTTTACGAAGGTAGAAATTCTACTCTACAGAAAGACTGGAACAATTTCCCTCTCCCCCCCCCCCCTCTCTGTGTGTGTGTCGAGTTCTCACATACTGTACACTTTAGTTGTATCCATGTCTAGTGGAATAGAGAGTGTGTGGGTGTACTTTCAGTGGAGCGTAAATCGAGGAAGACCTTCGTGCGACAACCCTAGGCTTGGCATTTCCGTCCCTCTCTATCCCTCTCTTTCAATCCCTTTCTTTATGTTATATTATGGGGCATTTAACGTCAAATCACGCGGTCATCGGCCTGACCCCTTCGGATTTTGATGTCCGATGAATTGTGGGTTTCGTTTGGCCCAAAATATGACTTCAAATTTTTAGAAATTTTTATTTCATTTTTTAGGGGTTGCCTGAGCTAAAACATCATTAAATTCCAGTGACAACATAGAGAGGGGACTTTTTTAAATTAATGCAATTTTTTTTACAGACACTAGGACCCAAAGCAGATGTTTTTGTGATAGTTCGATAATGGGCCAAAAATAAATACTAGTTTTTTTGTATTTTAATTTTTTTTTAAATAATTTCTTATTTTGATTGTTTCTTGTAGTGAGAATAACATCAACAACAATATTTTTTTAGTGAAACTTGATTTTTTTTCTTGGTTTAAGAGTGAAACGACTACATTTTTTGAGAATTTATTAGCCTCGACGATCTGAAATAAAACGGATGATCCAAACACAATAAAAACATTAGAAAAAAAAAATAGTAATTATTTTTGGCTCATTATCGAACTATGATGAAATCTGTTTTGGGCCCTAGTTTGTGTGAAAAATTTCATTAATTTATAAAAAGGCCCCTCTTTATATTTTTCCTCAATTTAATGATTTTTTAGCTCGGGCAACCCCTAAAAAATGAAATAAAAATTTCGAAACATTTGAAGTCATATTTTGGACCAAATGAAACCCACAATTAATTGGACATCAACATCCGTGGGAGTCAGGCCGATGACCGCGTGATTTGACGTGGAATGTCCCATACACAGAGGAAAGTCCATATATATATGGATATATCTAGTTGACGTAACAGTGTCGAGCATACCTTGCGCTCGCGTGTGTATGTCAATGTCGTACTCGGTAGTGAGAAAAGTAATGGCACGCTTGGTTAAACCGCACTGGCGAGATCGACGATGGGAGAGGGTGAATTTTTCCAGAAGAGTGAGAAGTAGCGAGTAAGTGTCGAATCCACGAGAATAAATGTATCTGTACAAATATATATGTGTATCTGGGTACTAGGGTGGTCCTTATTTAGAGCTCGGACGATTTTTTTATCAGACGCCCCTCAAATCGACTCCAAATAATTTAAAAACAGCACCCTAATTTTTTCAGATTTTTATCTCGACTCTAACCTCTGCCGAAAAGAGGGTAGATTTCCCCATTTGAAATACACGTGTTTCGGCCATATTCTCAGGATATATTTTATTCTAAGTGTAATAATTTAAAAAAAAATCGGAAACTGCACAATTTCAGTATTCAGTGGTGCTACTATTTGAGAAAAAATTCACATTATCATACGGGTCAATCTAGACGAATTGCAGTTTGCCTAAAATTCTAATACGGGTCAATCTAGACGAATTGGAATTCGTCTAGATTGACCCGTATGATAATGCAAATTTTTCCTCAAATAGTAGCAGCAATCAACACTAAAATCTTGCAGTAACAGATTTGTTAAAAAATGATTACACTTGGAATAAAATATATCCTGAGAATATGGCCGAAACACGTGTATTTCAAATGGGGAAATCTACCCTCTTTTCGGGGGGGTTAGAGTCTAGATAAAAATCTGAAAAAATTAGGGTATTATTTTTGAATCATTTGGGGTCGATTTGGGGGGCGTCTGATAAAAAATTCGTCCGAGCCCTGAATAAGGACCACCCGAGTGTATACATAAATGCATGGAGTAGACATACACTCGACGTTATAGCAGAGAACCCTTTTTTTTCAACAGACATATATGATTCGTAACATCGCGAGGAAAAGGGCGTAATTCGCGTTTACTTTGAGAAATAAATTCGTCGATTTACGCCCTTGCGATTGTCAGGTGTTTGATATATCAGAAAAAGAACTCGTTCCATCGAGTGTCGTTTCGTATTTACGGTGAGAGTAGGTGGAAAATGGTTGGTTCAGATTGGTACCCCACGAACGACACGAGAGATGCGAACACCCACCATACAGAGACTCTTCGAGCTTTTTTTCCGCATCCCGCCTCTTCATCCGCCCTTTTTCTCCATCGTTTTTCTCCTTGGTATGGGTTTCTCTCTGTATGTGTCTCTTTGCGAACTAACGGAAATTTATCTCCGCAATCTGGATCTCTCACGCGAGAGCCTTTGCGGTATTCTCGGTTAGCCCGAGTCAACTCTTCCCTCAACCAAAACTACCCCGATTTATAAACCCATGTTGTTGTCTTCTTTCAATAGTTTTTGATATTGCGTGATTGACAATATCCAAAATTCTATAGTTTGAAGTTCACAGAATAGTATTCACTGATTGATTTAGGGTAAAAGCCGGATAGTTGCCCCGGGGGGATAGTTGTCCCGGTTTTTAATACACTATGTTAAAGATATCTTTAGCGTTAGCGCTTTTCTGTAATTATTAATATGCCCTCGCAGGCCTCAGTGCCCAAAAGACATAGGACAGGGCCCACAAGTTTCGTTTGTGTGAGCGAAAATCTTCCGCGGTTAGACCTCGACGAGCGTTGTACTAATACTGGTTACTAATTTTTATTGAATAAATAATGTTATGGTTGAGGATTCAGTCAACTATTTGTTTCCTCGCATGCATTAGAGTTTCAACTACACGGTCTGATACGGTATATTGTTAAATAGCTTTTGTTTATTTTTTTAATAAAAAGGGCAAGTATCCGTATCGAAAAGAATAGTCGCCCCAAATTCTTTTCCGATTAGTTGCCCTAACGGCAATATGACAAAAACCCAGGCGTAGTCCTTGCTAGACCGAAGTTAGTTTAGCACTAGCGTTTAAAGAACTAGATGACAAAGAAAAACTGTTGATTAAAGGTATTTTGAAAAATAATGAAATTCCTAATAATAAAATAATAAAATTGATAATAAAATATCTAAATAAAAAAATAAAATTTAAAAAATATAATAAAATAAAATAATCTGTAACTCAATATTAATTATAAACTCCGTCGAAGTATTTTCGACGTGAGGCGACTATCCGCCACGTTCGACAACTATCCCTCTTTGAAGCGGTCAAATGAAACGGGATTTACTCAAAAACAATATTGTAGTAGAGTCCCAGTATAACGAACAGAATTGGGGTTTATTGCCCATGGTCATAAACCCCCACTTGCTATACTGGCGTTATACTGGAACTCTGCTGTAATTGGGTTTACAAAAATAGTGCACAATGAAAGATTAAAGGCCAATGTTTTAATTTACACGCAGCATATTGTCAGTAGATACTTAATTTTTAAGTAATAGAGCTTTTTCCTTAAGTGTGGCAACTATCCGGCTTTTACCCTATATTTTTTGTGTGATATTTACTGTGTGGTCAGGAATTTCGATGTTACCACAGATTTATGATTTTGTCCTTTAGACTAACCGCTTCGAGCTCCTGACGAACATTGCCTGATTTTGTCAGTCAAAATTAGTTTTACGATTAATACTTGTCGCTTTGAGTTGTATCGAAATGCTGACTGCGCAAAACGGTCAACGAACTCGCGGCTATTCCAGAAAATAACGCTTAGCGATTGAACGTTTTCGAAAAGAACATGTTGAAACGCTATTGCCCAATAGAGCTTTAATTTGGGGACATTGCGGACATGACATTTGTCGCACCCCGTGCAGAAATTATGGTAGGGATCTAGCTGGATTCCTGTGATTCACCTTAGTCACGGATCAGGATTGTTCTAAAGATGGGACCAGATTCCATGATCGGAATAAAACGTTTGTAAAATGGAATCTGGCAGAGACTCCCGAACGGATCCGTGACTGTGTCCAGGGTAGATTTTATTTGATGTCTGAATGGTCCATAGCGGATTATTCAAGAATATCCTATAGGATCGTTAAATAAATTATATTGATCAAAATGGGCATTTTCAGAAAAGCATCTGAACTACACACATTGTCTTTATTAATGACTAAAACATTGTGTGAACGTGCGTTGCCCAAATGACTCGCTGAAGCGCGCCCTATAATTAGTGGTAATTAATGTAATCACAAAAAATGTGGAATCTAAAATGTATAGTTTTATCGTTCTAATAAGTAATCAACCTGGGGTCAGCTAGGGATCCAGTAAGGACTCCCTTATTAGGGTATCCCTAAGTAATCCGGATTGAGATTTTACAGGAAACTGAAAGATCCCATTTTTGCACAGGAATACTCACTTCGGGGTTGTCTCAACAAATTCTGATCGAGATTTAATCGAAATATGAATTTTTAGATTGCAGGTTAGCTTTAATAAGAACACCACTGGCGACCCACCAGGGATCTAGCAAGGAATCTACATTTAGGGCATCCATGAAAAATCCCGATCGGGATTTTACTGGAAACTGGGATACTCCAACAAACTTCTGCACGGGACGTTTATAAAACGACTCTTCAGAGAAGTTATATTCAGTACAACTCTTTTACATTTGGCTGATGAATTTGAGCACGATTACAGGTAAATTGAATTTTTCCAAACGTTCAAACGGTCGCAAAATTTCTCTGCATTCAATTCGGGAATTGTGAAAAATCCTTTGTCTAAAAAGTAATGAAAATCCCAACATAAAAATAACTCCACTCTCCGCTGTCCAGAGCTGAGTCGTTTGACTCTCATCGAAGCGCTATATTTTTTTTTTTCGAATGCCAATAGCAATTAATCGATTCCCCGGGGAACATATCATTGTTACATGACACTCGATATTCTGGAATCGTGATGTGGACAATAATGGTGTTATATTGCACACAATACGATATTACGTATGCATTTGATATTTAATTGAGTGCCAGCAAGAGTTGGGGTTGCGATGGCTTTCCCACTCCCTCATTCTCTCTTTCTCGCAAGTTTCCATCGTATATAAATTAATGTGTTTGCGTCATTCCCCGATTGCCGGGAACGGGTAATGAGGGAAACCGAACGAGGGAGTGAGTTCGAGATATTCTCACATACGATGTCAGCGAGCTCGTGTTGCGTAAGACAATGCAGGGTTCTCTTCAATGTACCGGGTTTATTTACGTATATATATATTAGGGTGGTCCTTATTTAGGCTATGTTGTTTTTTCTTTTGACGATAGTGCTCAATTGGTTTTAAATAAATAAATAGAAACTCATACCAAATTTCAGCTCGATATCTCAATTTTAACCTGGCCCCCACGGCAGTCAAAGTTTTAAAGGGGAAAATACGTGTATTTTATACGGTCAATGATTTTAACATTTTTTCAACTTAGTTAATATTGATTTAAAAATTTGAAACTTGGCTCATATATTGCTCATAGTATAAGGTAAATTTGTAGTATTTTATCGAATTTTTCATCTTCGATTTTCGACATACCCTCCCGCTAAAAAGTTTGGGAACATTTGTCGAATTTCGCACCACACTAAAAGTTTGATTGCGAAGTCAATAATGAAGATAGCTACATTTTCCGAGCGACGTTTGAAAGAGGACATATTAACCTTCATTTTGCTTTTTCACAAATTTCTCTACGATTTTTTTTGAGCCCGGTACGCACTTTTGAACATGGCAATTGGCCATGTTCAAAAGTGCGTACCAGGCCAATGACCATGTTCAAAAGTGCGTACCGGGCTCAAAAACGTCATAGAGAAATTTATAAAAAAGCAAAATGAAGGATAATATGTCCTCTTTCAAACGCCGCTTGGAAAATATAGCTATCTTCATTATTGACTCCGCAATCAAACTTTTAGCGTGGTGCGAAATTCGACAAATGTGTCCAAACTTTTTAGCGGAAGGGTATGTCGAAAATCGAGGATGAAAAATCTGATGAAATACTGCAAATATACCTTATACGATGAGCAATATATGTGCCGAGTTTCAAATTTTAAAATCAATATTAACTAAGTTGAAAAAATGTAAAAATCATTGACCGTATAAAATACACGTATTTCCCCTTTAAAACTTCGACTGCCGTGGGGGCCAGGTTAAAATTGAGATATCGAGCTAAAATTTGGTATGCATTTTTATTTATTTATTTAAAACCGATTTAGCACTATCGTCAAAAGAAAAAACAACATAACCTAAATAAGGACCACCCTAATATATATATATACGATTAACATTGTACGCCCGGAAACCGGTCGAGGGAATGAGATTTATATTAATTTCTGTGCAGCCGTCGCAAGAGCCTGTCGTCTCGCAACAACGGGCGCGCGTATATAGAAACCAACCCTCCAGCTTGAAGGTAGTCCTCCACTTTCCTCGGCTTACTCCACGGACGCGCAGACCTCAAGAAGATTTTGCAACCTATTCTCTCTATCTCTCTCTCCGTCGCTCTCTCTTGTTCTGGGCCCTTCCCTTCTCAGCGTGAACTACCGGAAGGTCGTGCAAAAGGAACCGGATAAAGTGTGGAACGTAACTCTCGCGTGCATTCCATGTAACTACAAGAGAATGGGAGAGAGAGAGAGAGAGGGCGCGGATGCGCGTCCTGGGTGAGTCGAGAAAGCGGAAGAGGAAGCGAACTGGGGTGACACGAAGTACAAGCATGAATTACTTAGAACACCGTCTGTTATGGGATTCTCTCTCTCTCTCTCTCAATCTCTTCCTCCTTCGGCATCGTCTGCTGATAAGCAAAAGGACGTAACCCACAAAATCGGCCCAACGAAAGCTCTGTTGTTAACGTCCTTTCGGTCGTCTATGCACTAAGTACGTTTAGATATATGGGTCATTCAATTTCGATGAAATTATGTCAGAAGTTTTCTTTTATCATAAAATTATCATAAAACGAAATTCTACCAAAGGAAAAAAATTTAAAAAAAAATTTCGCAAGTTATGCAAAATTTAAAGAGTCACTATTTTTTCAACTTTTTAAATATCTCAAAAAGTATTTTAGTTACGAAAAAATCCTTCTGTGTGCTTTTTAAAGAGTATACTTAGGGCTACGAGAAGAAAAATATCCCGAAGAAAAATTTTGAAAAATGATGTATTTGGAGAATTTTAAATCCACTATCGACATTAAATTTGTTGTTTAATTTTTTTTATATAATACCTTGTACTGATCTTAAAAGATCCTGAACTTTTCAGAATTGCGTATTTTTTTTCAAAAATATGAATTTTCGAATTTTGGTAATTTTTTTTTTTATTTCACCTCTAATTTAAGTAAATTTGAGCAATCATCTAATTTTTACTGCGCAATATTACAAAATTACATGATTGCTCAACTGTAGTTCTTAGGTCCAAATTTTAAGTTCTTAAGATCCATTAAGATCGCCCTTAAAATCAAACTTCCCATTGAACTCAAGCTGGAACTTAAGCTCGAGTTTAAGTTCCAATTTAAGATGAACCTTAAGTTTGAACTTAAGTATCATTGTAAGTTCACATTTAAGTTCAAACTTTAGTGCGAACTTCAGATCGATCTTAAGTTCAAACTTAAATTTGATTTGAAATTTGATCGTGAGATCCATCTTGAGCCTAAACTTAAGTTCGATCAAACTTCTTTTATCGCCTCCCTTGACCGTGTTTTTTGACATTGGTTGTCAAAATAATTAAGTTCGACGGAACTGAAGTTTAAGCTCAAGATGGATCTTAAGATCTAAACTTCAAACCGAATTTAAGTTTGAACTTAAGTATGAACTTATAATGATACTTGAGTTCAAACTTAAGATTCATATTAAGATCAATCTTAAGATAGATCTTAAGAACTTAAAATTCGGGCCTTACATTAGAGGAGAACAAAAGTTTTTTTTCACCAAAATTCATATTTGAAAAAAACACCATTCTGAAAATTTCAGGATCTTTTAAGATGAGTGCAAGGTATTATACAAAAAAAATTGAACGAAAAATGTAATGTTGATAATAGATTTTCACTTTTGAAAATTCAAAATTGATGATTTTTCAATTTTTATTTTCGGAATTTTTTTTTTTCGTAGCCCCAAGTATAAGACGAACCCAGAACAATTTTTCCGTAACTATAATAACTTTCGATATATTTACAAAATAAACTTGAAAAATTGAAAAAATAGTGAAATTTTAAATTTGCGAAGAAAAAAATTAATTTTTTTCCTACCGTAAAACTTCGTTTCATGGTAAAAGAAAACTTTTGAGCAAATTTCATCGAAATTGAAAGGGGTTGATTCCAACTATCGGTCGATTTGACATAGAATTACCCACGTATAAACGTGTGGTGACTGTGGCAAAAGCGAGCTTCTGGTGAATGATCGAGAAATCGAGCATGATTAACCAACTACCGAGAATGAGGAGAAGCAGAGTCTCACTCATTTCCTCTGCTGCTATCCCTTTCTCTCTCTCTTTCTCTCTCCCTCTCTCCCTCCCTCTCTCTCTCTCTCTCTCTCTCTCTCTCTCTCTCTCTTTCTTCCAACACGCTCGACTAGATCAATTGGATTGCTCGAGACCCTCGCGAGGGCGTTATAAACCCAGCGGGGTAGCTTTTCCTCTCGTATCGACTTCCCTTTCCTGGCCTATATACCACCATAAGCCGCTGTTGCTGCTGCTTGTGCTTGCTTAAACTCAACTTCAAGAGTCAAGTCTTGCGCAATCAGTCAAGCTCAGAGGTCCCCTCTCTCGTCTATCCCTGGATCCTTCTGTCCCCCTTTCTCTCTCTTATCTAATTGCCGGTATTATTCTTGCATTAACTTTCTCCTGGCAATGTGGATAAACGCGGACTCTGCCAGGGATATTCCGGCCGAGTAAATGCTTTGGAAAAATTTTATCGTCTTTCTCCTCAGGTTGGTCCCATTTCAGTGTACAAGGGAGAGCTTGCAGCTGCTGATTTAACTAATTTTCTTTATTCTCGCCGAGATCCATTTTTTTCTTTTATTCTCCGACCATCTCTTTCGCATTTGCCAACGTTTTTTTTCATATCAACATTGCACCCGGAGAGCGCGGGACACCTTTTTTTTCTCTCGTCGCTTTTTACTCTTCTCGCTTTTACTCTTTTCCACACGCGCTTTTTTTAAACTGAACAGGCGCGAATATGCCTCCTTCTCATCCTCTCCCTCTCTTTTACTCCCTCTTTCTACTTGCCGGGACCGCTTCTTTCTCTTTATATTTCCACTTCGCACGACAAATTGTCGCCAATTCGTTCCTTCCCCGCACGTACAGAGCTCTGAGCGTGTTATATGCGAAGTCGTTCGTCTCACTTCCAAGTAGATTAACCCTGGCTGGCGATACTCTGTTCTCGTTTAGTTCCCCCTCCCTCCCCTCTCTCTCTCTCTCTCTCTCTCTCTCTCTCTCTCCCTCTCCCTCTCTGTTTCTCTCTCCCTCTCTCTTTTCACCTCTTTTCCTATTTCCTCCCTCACCCTCTCTGCTTTTGCCTTGATAGTCGACTTTGGGTGCACGGTTCACCGTAAAATTCAACGCACAACCCCTCACACATTTACCCACACGTTGCTGACTTTTTGTTTCCCTTTTCCGTAGAAAAAAAAACAACCCTGCCGTAGAACCTCCCTTCTCCATTCACGCACGTGCGCGTCACTCAATTTGTCGATACAAATTGAACATTGGAAATTATCAAGGCGAAAATGTGGGTGCGTGTTCGAGCTCGACGAAAACGTTTATTTTTTTCGGCTGACAATTTCGCAGAATGAATTTGATAAATATCGTAATTTTAATACCATTTTTTACCCCTCCTTTCTTTTACTTTCCCCTCAAGGAAATTCATTCGAAGAAATACGAGACAAATGAGTCTGCTTTTAGTAAGAATCGAATACACTTTGATCAACGGTAATAGAGTCGAAGTCGTATTTCATTCGAGAAGTCGAGTTTCGCCATGTTTTTTTGTGAATTAAGAAAACAGTGATTCGCTGCATATAGAAAACTCAGGGAATTTTTTAATCAACCGACCTTTCCAAACGTGATAAAGTTTTCCGAGGCGGATTTTTCTTCTCTATGTGCTTATACCTGGAAATTTAAAAAAACGTGATGTGCTACAGCCAGAAAAAAGATCTAGTACATTTAACTAAATCCTAGCCAAGCTAAATCAATTTTTTCAGTTGTAGGCCGGCCTAATACAACTCTATTCATGTCAACGAAATTTTTTTTTTTAAAGACCTACTAGGAAAATATATTGCGATCTAATAAATTTTTATTTAATATTAATAAATATTATTTCAAACTGAACAAATATGTATTTAAATAAAATAATTTTTTTTTAAATATCTACACAATATATATTTCTAAACATTTCAATCTTTGAATGTATGCTACACATAGGAAATCTACAATTTCGTAAAGCTTCGTATTTTCTTTAACAGAAGGGAAAAGAAAAAATTCCCTTTTTTATGGGAATCCTTTTCGGGGATTCGACCATCTTGCGTTTTGCCGCAATGTTCAATGTATTAAATATCCATACTGAAAAATAAGGATATCAAACATGGACGAGCTTGGAAAGGATATAGGCGTCGAGAGGCAGGTTCGCTTGTGCGAGAGGTAGCCACCTGGCGGATTTTTGGGGTACTGACAAATCTGCAGATATGATGGGATGAAATTACGGGTGAATAGGTATTTAGTAACAACGAATAGAATTTTTCTTCAACGCCTGTTTCTCGATGACAGGGAATTCAAATAAATAAATATAGTGGAAGTAAATATCGCCCAAAATTGGATGGAAAGAAAATTTTCTTTAAAGTAACTAAAAAATAATCAAATAAACGATTATAGTACCTACGACTAGATCTTTTTTCTGGCTGTAGAAAACGATTATCAATAAGCGCCATATACAATATTAAATCAATTGTCACGATTAAAGTAATCGTCTCGTGATAATAAAATCCAACTTTAAGATGTGATTATTTTCACATTGGTACTCCGAGACAATTTGAAACTCCCGAAGTGTGAAGTCATGTGTCCGACGACTTCATTCGAGTAAAAAAAATCCTGAATATCTTGAATCTTTAAATCACACATTTACCTCGGGTTTCATTGAAAAAATGTACTTTTTGCATATTCTGACGTGTGCAATGATGGAAATCTGAGTTTTTGGTCTTAAAAAATTCAAGCATATTCATGACAAAATTGTGAATTCGTATCCGTTAAAAAAAGATTGTCAAAAATAACATTTTATATTTTATTATAAATTCAGGTCGTTCTAATTTCATGAAATTTAGCAGAGGTGGGCAGTACTTGAAGTACCCGGAACTTGCGACGTACTTCAAGTACTTAAAAAGTACTTAAAGTATGAAGTACTTGGTCTGTATTTTAAATATTGTGCTTCAAATTTCAAGTACTTTTTCAAGTACAAGGATCAAGTATTTTTTGAATGTGTCTTGCTGATGGTTGCACATACAAAGCCTTTGAATATGTCATTGAAAATAATATTTTATGACGTATGGACTGTACCTCTACTGTCACCTACAACAGCTTTTCGAAGACGAACACAAAGTTGGAGTAGTTTTAACAATCCATGTATTATATTCTTCATTTCTTCTTTTTCAAACCTGTATTAAAATAAATCGCAATTACAATCGTCAATACTATTTTTGAATTATTTTTAATTCTTTGTTCAAATACTTCTGTTCCAATCTGCCTAATAGCCTAATCTCAGTGTATTGCACAAGGTGAAAATATGTTTTGATACAAAGAGTACTCGGATAAAAATCGAATGAGAAAAAGAAATCAAATGTAAGTACTAGAACTTACAAGATATACCTCAAATATTGAAAAGTACTTGATACTTGGTACTTGATTTTTCAAGTACTTAAACTTCAAGTACTTTGAATCTTAAGTACTTCAAGTAATGTCGGTACTTTGTATTTCGTACTTGAAGTACTTTCCAGTACTTTGCCCAGCTCTGGAATTTAGACAATCATCCCATTTGACTAGCATGTGGCAGACGATCACCTTAAAGATAGTAGATATAAGTCAGGCATGATTCCAGGTGTCTCATTAATTCGAAGTGAAAAAACCAAAGCCAGTCGAAATTAGTATGACTTTGGTTATATCAGCTACCACTGTAAAAATGATATGCATCATAAATTTGAAAGAATTTTGTTCAGAAAATTGAGTTCAAAGATCTGTCAAAATTGGAAAAACAGGTCACGGTCACCAGACAAACATACTCTCGAACTAACGATGTTAAAAGTTCGCTGATTTTGGGAATCAGAGAAAATCTTTTTGCAAACATAATGACAGTGAGTAAACAAATAATTGCAATAATAATAAAGACAAATCAGATTTTTTGATCCGTCAAACTTGATTACTCATAAATTGTTACGATCTTGGCTGATTTAGAATTAATATTCATCTGGAGTCAACTAATTGCCAAGTGGTTCAAGTGGTCGCCAAGCTCGCCGAATGTTTGAGGAATATCACGAGAATTTATGGACTGCGTCCATCTACATGTGCATGTCAGTGCAGAGTATATCGAGCATATATCCTTGACGGAGCTACCATAATTGTCGGTACACACTTGAGTACACAGTGTGCACGTTCAAGCTGTCATTGTGTTCGCGTGTCTTCTCGGTTCGCACCTGATTATATACGTGTCTCCAACTGGTTATATTTACTCACGCACGACACGTCTGTGCATAGCATGCGAATTCTAAGGGTCCTCTCTCCGTGACGATCAGTGTCGCATGAGACGCCATCTACGGATATGCAAATACCGGTGAGACAGACATATAGAGAGCGATAGAGGAAGAGGTCTGCAGGGGTAACTCTGATTTGCAAATGTGTACTACGCAGATATCCAACATGGTCGTACACAATGTGACAGAGAGAGAGAGAGAGAGAGAGAAAGAGAGTGTGTGTTAGAATTTAGGTAAGTGGGTACGTGTACACGTCTACGATGTTTGCAAATACGAGGTAACTGAAACTGCAGGTTTGCACCAGCCTTTGAGGTACTTCGATGTGCATCGATGTTCCTGTGGCAATATAGAGGAATCAGTGCGACGTACAATGATGGTTCAGCCTCTATATTGTGGCTTGAAGCAACACAATACCTAAAGATTTCCTCGCTCGGTGTAATGGGCATGCCCATAACAAGTGTATAGCTCGATCATGACCATATAACAAGGCAATACACATTTTGGTTGGCATATAGAGGGGAGCCATCAGCGGCAGCAGTGGCAACAGAGATGAGCTTTAACGCGGGAACATCATCGTCACCCAAGTCTGTAAACCCGGATTCTCCGGCGCTTCCCGCGTCGACATAAATTTCTTCTTACTGCCGTATATGACAGTATGTACACACATTGAGGTAGTTTACCCTACATGCATGGTTCATTGAGGGAAGGAGGATGGGATCGGTAGAGATGAGAATGGAGATGGAAATGGAGGTGCGGGATTACGTATAAGCATGTATGTATTGCAAGTAGGGAGGAGCGGAGGATATAGTAGGGTGGTATTATATATATGGAGGGATGTATAGAAAGGCTTCGGGAAGTGGTGACAATGGGCTTGTGCCAGGAGCCCCGTTACTGCCGGTGTGCTCGCCACATAACCGCCATCCCTTCTGCGGCCTCTGCGGTTGCCAGCGTTACGTAGCCCGGTCACGTGTTCATCTGGTACTGGCTCTCAGGAGCGTAGTCGAAGCCCCGAGGCCTCCAAACCAAAGAGTAGAATGAAGAAGAGCACTTTTTCTCTCTCCACTCCCTCCTTTCTCCTAGCTCTCTCTCTCTCTTTTAGTCTCTCTTTTCTCTCCGAAGCTTTTGCACCCTCCAACATTTTGCGCTCTTCCAGGCTTCTCGCATCTCTATTGCGTTGAAAAAGGGAGATGCTGTAGGGAGCAAGCTCTCTCGGCATTATGGTCACGTGTACGGTGAGCCAGCAGGACGCGCGCCAGGTACAGAACACGTTTACAGCTTAAACAGGTTCTTCCGGTCCTACGTCACGGCGTTTATATCTTTTTTTTTCTCCCTTCTCTCCGTGTTACGTTTCTCCTCCCTATCCATCGGTCGAGCCTTCTCGTAAAATCACAATTCGCATGAAAAAGATTTTTAAGTCAGCACACTTGTTCTTGTCGGACCTGTTCGCGCATCTTCACCAGTCACTTCGTACATGGAACGTTTTAATAAATACTCGTCGCCGTTTGTTTTTGTTGCTTCTTCCTTATTCGCCATCTACACGGAAAAAAATGGTTGGTTGAGACAACGAACTGACTGTTAGTTGGGTATGTTGGTTACCGTAACCATCTGTTTCGTTACAATAGCCAACCAGCATTAGTTCCATCTACTATTCATAGTTAGGTGACGCGACTGGTCAATACAACTGATTTGACTAGTCAGTCTAACTAATAAAATAGTATTCAGGAGGGTTAAGAATGGACAACGAATTTTATGGGCACTGTAGCAAACTATACGATCATATCTGCAGATTTTTCAGTACCCCAAAAATCCGCCAGGTGGCTTCCTCTCGCACAAACGAACTTTTCTCTCGGCGCTGATAACCTTTCCTCGTTCGTCTATGTTTGATATCTTTATTTGTTAGTATGGATATTTAACACTTTGCGGCAAAACGCGAGATGGTCGATCCCGAAATGGATTCTCATAAAAAGGGTCTTTTTTGTTTTACCTTCCTTTAAGAAAAAGACAAAGCTTTACGAAGTTGTAAACTTCATATGTTTACCGACATTCAAAAATTGAAATGTTTGAAAATATTTTGTAGCGATAAAAAAAAGTTGATCCAACCAACTTCTCGTCTGGCGCTCAGAGTAATAACATAGTTGGTTGGATCAACTATTATTTTTTGTTACCACCCGTGCGTGAAAATTCTAGGGAAGCCCTGACTCAAGTCGGGACCTCGTCGGGCTTGGACGTGGATTCCCTGTCAGCAATTGCCCTTAAACCGCCAGGTTGGGCCCCGACAGAGCAATGCCAAGGTTCCCAGGCTTACTTACAATATAGCTGACTTAAGGCAACCCGTTGAGGACCTTGTCGGTCTTAAATCTGGATGCCCTGTCATGAATTGCCATAACACCACAAGGTTGGGCCGTGACAAGGCAATGCCAAGGTTGCCTGACGTGAGGTGGTTGTAAAGGCCCTCATTTGGCAACCGTCTAAGGCCCTTGTCGAAAAATCGTGACCGTCCATTCAGGGGCCCTATTGGGCTTCCAGTCAAGGGCCCGAAGTAAGTTAGGGAAAACCGATCGGGGCCTAGTCGGGGCCTCAATAAAATTCACGCACGGGCACAGCTGAGACATATTTTCCGTGTGCGACCAAGACGTCTCGATTTGAATATACGCATGGAGAAAGGAAGAGAGATCAAAAGGATTTTACAGTGAGACGAGCGTGTATTTGTCCTGTGCGTGCTTGTTGATATCGAGTCAACGAGTGTACAGATGTACGAAACTTTTTTCGTCTGTATCGCTGGGCAAAGTTTACCGAATGCGATAGAGGAATGTAAAAAAAGTGTCAGTTTGTCCGGGCAAAACTGGTGACCGTACATTGATGAAGTATTCTCAAGGATTGCTTTGGCTACAGGATCGCGTCGACTCGTTTACACTAGAGGGGACGCGAGTCAATCAAGGCAATCGTCGTGCAACCTCGTGAAAGGGTTTTGATAGGAACAAGGATGCAAAATCAACGACGGCACTGAGAGACGAGAGAGAAGGGTCTCTTTGACCGAAGTGGTGACTCTGTCTCGTAGAACGCTGATGTTTCTTGTCCTTGAAATAAACTTCACGAGCTCGTTGGATTCGTGCCGCGTTGTCGTCGTAAGAACAAACGACACGAGTGCGCCCAGCAATGTCCTCCGGGCAACTTTACATTGGCTTCTGTGACCAACGGTAGTCCTTGAACCCAAACTCTATGTGGATACACAAGTGGTACCGGAAATGGTATGTGAAGAGAAAGCGAGAGGGAGAAAGCTTCGAGTGTGGTTGAAGCGAGAGTAAACCGGCGCTGGTGGATAACAATTGCGCATTCATCGGGAATGGTGCTCCCCAGAAGCCCAAGTATACGCAACTGTGGAGAGAGCAAGAGAAAAGGGAATACGTTGGACCACGGTTATACGGCAGCAGACTGGCTTCTCTAATTAAAACGCATTGTTTATATATTCCCGGCACGGAAGATTCAACTCTCTTCTTCCTGCGACCTCTCTCTGTCCCTTCCTCTCTCCGAGAGAACACACTCTTTCAGTATTCAGGCTTGCTCTATCCAAGTGGCTATCGCGTAGGCAAACTTTGCAGTCTAACTGATGCCCGAAGCTCTGGAGGAGGCACAGTTTATACCCAAACGCGAAAGAATTCCTGGTTTCTTCGCTCACGTTTAGTACTCCGAGCTATCTCCCACATTTTCACCCTTCACCCTAACGCAATCATTCGAAACTACATATATGGGTGATTCTCCCGAAATACTCATTTTCGAGAGTACAAAAACAATTTTTTTTTTAATTATCATTTCGACTTCTATAAGTGTTGATGACCTTAGTATAAGATATTTAAAAGTCATTACCACTTGGACAAACTGGTCTTTATATTTTGCGGGATTTTTTGTACTTTGAAGAAATTTTAGTGCGGGAGGAGTAAATGCGAAGGCAGAGACATGATGCAAACTTTTTGTTATAACGTTTTTTATTAGTTTATTTCAGTATTTTCAGTGTTATCAGAATATTTAATATCGGAACACTTATAAGAGGTTGTAATAAAAAATGAAACGCAACTACAAACTGAGTATCTTACTTCCTTGCTCCATCGGCTCAGCGGAATGAGCCGATGGAGCGGAATGCGGAATTTATCTGTACTCATTATTATTATTTTTTTTTCAGGAGGAAGTTATAACCAGCGTTCAGTTTCAGAAAATATTTTTTATTTGCAGTTTTCTAAATTTCAAGTTTCAAATTTCAAATTTCTCTAGACTGTTACAGTATGGGAAGATGCGAAGGTTACAGGCCAGAGGAATTATTTTTAGGGGTCAAACACGAGAAAAAAAACGATCAAAATGATTTTTTTTTTAAATCTGTTTCGACACCCTGTTTCAAAACATTATGATCTAATATATTCTGGTAAAAAAATCTAAGAAATTAGAAGAATTATTGAAAATCAACTAGGTTACAGCGAAAATGAGTATTTCGGGAGAATCACCCATATATGAGGGATTCTCTGTCAATTCAGCCACTTTTTTTCGACCATCTCAGATGTGCCCCATAATTCGTTATATCAAAGTGCTACTAAAAGGCACTCTATGTGAATTTTTTCAGATTTTTTAATTCAAAATTTTAGAAATCGCAATTTTTTTCCAAATGAATATATCTCGGAAACTTGAAGTAACTGAAAAAAATGTCTGCACATAAAAGTTGTAGTTTTGTATTAGCATTCAAGTGGAATATTTGAAATAATTTTTACGTTCCGGTAACGCTGATTTTTTACCAAAAAAGGGGATAATTATTTTTTTTTAATTCAAAATAGGCCATTTTTTTTTGGCTGAAAAAATTACAGAGTCTTCCAGTATATCTGACGATATCGCAAAATAATCGTCAGAGTGGCACGGATCGAGGTTCTGGGGTAAAAAAATGAAACCACACAAATTAATTTTTTTTTCTACCAGAACCTCCCTAACATATCTCAGAAACTTGAAGTTACTGAAAAAAAATGCCTCCACATAAAAGTTGTAGTTTTGTGTTAGCTTTCGAGCGGAATATTTGAAATAATTTTTACGTTCCGGTAACGCTGATTTTTTACCAAAAAAGGGGGAAATTATATTTTTATTCAAAAATAGCCCTTTTTATTTGGCTGAAAAAATTATAGAGTCTTTCAGTATATCTGACGATATCACAAAGAAATCGCCGGAGTGACACGGATCAAGGTTCCGGTAGGAAAAATAATAATTTGTGTGGTTTTATTTTTTTTACCCTAGAACCTCAATACGTGCGACTCTGGCAATTTTTATGCAATATCGTCAGATATAAAGGAAGACTCTGTAATTTTTTCAGCTAAATAAAAACAGCTTTGTTTGAAAAAAAAATTATTTCCCCCTTTTTTGGTAAAAAAACAGCGTTACCAGAACGTAAAAATTATTTCAAATATTCCGCTCGAAAGCTAACACAAAACTACAACTTTGATGTGCAGACATTTTTTTCAGTAACTTCGAGTTTCCGAGATATGTTAACGAGGTTCCGGTAGAAAAAAAAAATTCATTTGTGTGGTTTCATTTTTTACCAATTATGGGGCAGATCTGAAATGGTCGAAATAAAAGTGGCTGAATTGACGGAGAATCCCTCATATATTCTTGTGATAAGGGAGAAAGGCACAAGTGCAAAATTCTTTCTGGCTCGCCACATTCATTTTTTCCGTTCTCCTCTCTTCTGGCGTGTGCTCCCTTCTCTTCCGTCCCTTTCGCGAATGGAGGTAGATGGTTAGAGAAATAAAATGAAAAGGGCCATGAGAGAGAGAGAGAGAGGGCGATATATGGCGGCGAGCGAGAAGATAAAGTGTAGCGCGGGCGACGCGAGGATTCGGACTCATTCGTTCTCTCGCGCTCGCCCGCGGGGGACTTTCATTTCGCGCCGTAACTCCTGGGAAACGAGCGCGTCGGCCGAGAACGCGAGACACGGGGGTAAAACGTGACGGGGTAAGGTCTCTCTCTCTATCTCTCTCTCTCTCTCTACGTTCTCGAAACTGTACGTAACGATATAATGGTACTATACGTAGTGGCAATACACCCTTTCGCCTTCATATAGAAACAAGGGAGAAATGAGAGTCTGGTACTCCGGGGGTATGGAAAATTACGTGGTGACCTCGCGTTCCGCGTTCTTTCTCTCTCTCCCTTAATTCCTCCCCCGTCTCGGCCATCGTACGCCATATACCGATACAAATTGTAATTGTATGTAAAGTGAGAGACATCGCGATATCGTGTAAAAGCGACCAGGGGAAATATAACCATACGAGAGTACTTTCGCGTATTCATGTATATATGGGGCATTCCACACCAAACCGACCAATCCGTGACCTCGACCATTTTTAATTTTATTAAAAATTTTCTATTTTTTTTGTACGTACCGGAAGCAGTCTTTCAGAATTTTTTTACAATTTTGTCTCAACTCTTGTCACCACAATAAATTTTTCAAAATTCAACACAATTTTTTTTTAAATGCTCGTAACTTTTTAAAAAATGGAGATGTCAAAATAAGATATGAGATCATTTTTTTCTGTCTTGAGTTGTAGTTTCATGAAAAAAATATTAAAATTGATTTTCATATGTTTTTTTCAGATTTAAATCCAAATATTTTTATTTTTAACTTGGACCATTTGGATTTTTTTGAAAAATTTCATCACTTTTTAAGAGATATTTTTACAGGTACGAAAAAATTGGCAGCTTGTGATATTTATAACTTGTATTTTTTTTAAATCTATTTTTGAAGTTATAAAAAAGATTACAAAAGTAAAACCAATTACCGCTGCGACGCCTGATCCATCTGCCACGTCATGCCAACTAGTTTGAGCTATATAGTTGGGTTGAGATTGGGAGACTATTGAATTATTATTTTGCGTTATTGGCATCAAGCAATCGCCTATGTGCTTTACGTTACAAAAAAATATTAGGAGGAGTTTTTTAGTACTCGTGAAAATGTCTCTAGAAAATTGGTGAATTTTTCCAAAAAATCAAAATGGTCCAAGTTAAAAAAAAATATTATAGTTTTAAAACTGAAAAAAACATATGAAAATTAATTTCGATATTTTTTTTTGTATTTTTTCATGAAACTACAACACGAAACGAAAAAAAATGATTTTTTATCTTATTTTGATATCTCCGTTTTTTAAAAAAGTTGCGAGCATTACAACAAAAATTGTGTGAAAATTTGAAAAATTTATTGTGGTAAGAAGAGTCGAGAAAAAAATCGAAAAAAAATCGGAAAGACTGTTTTTAGTACGTACAAAAAAAAAGAAAATTTTCAACAAAATTGAAAGCGGTCGGGGTCACGAATTGGTCGGTTTGGTATGGAATGCCCCATATGTATATAAAGAGCGAGCACGAATGAGAAGAGAAAAAAAATTCCCCTCGAATAATACAGATATGAGAGAATTTCGTGGCAATAATTCACGTTTAGAGGAACGTTTAGTGATGGTAAGTAGTAAAGGTCGTTCATAGTCAGACCTGCATAAAGTACTGGAGCTTCGTGTATAATTTATGGACGGATATTTTTCTTCCACTGTGTTATCCTTTATCGAGACTCTTTAATCACGTTTTCTTTCATTCCCGAATCTTTTTCAAGTTGGGAATCGTCACTTTTTGCTAATTACACAAAGTGCCAGGCAGTGAATTCCGGAACTTTTGCTGCTGTATCCACTTGGGGGACCTTGTATTTTGTGACTTTTCGTGGCGGAGACATAACGAGTGAAAGAAAAAGACGGTGTGGGGACGCGGTAAAAACGGAAAAAGAGAAAGTTATGTGAAAAGGCGAATGTATGGCGAGCTCCTGATAAAAGCATCCAGACGAGTCTTTCGCGGGTCGTTCTTGGTCACATATCATATCCCCGACGCCGGGGTTGCAACCAAACCCTCTTCTTTACACTATATTATGTACACACAAGCTATATGTGCCTCCAACCACGGCGTCGTTCGCCTCAGAAACTCGACCGCTTTGGCTTTTTTTTTTTATTTCTTTCTTTTTTCGTCTCCATCCGGGCTTTTTTCCCAGTTACATTCTGTACAGGAGAGAAAGAGAGAGGGCAAACGAGTTTTCCACAACCCCGCGAGTCTTGCTCGCGTTAACAAGCATATTTTACATTTCATTGCACCACTTAATGCAATATACCCAACGCCATTATCGCGAGAATAAAAATTGAGTCGAGCACACCTTGGAAGCAAGAAAGGAAGAGAGAGAGGGGGAGGAGAGCTTGAATGGACCCTACACACACAAGGCCAACTTTTCGAATGTAAAAAAACGAGACAAAGAAACCTAAAAAAATGAGAGGGAGATGGAAGGGGCGAACGAGTGAGAGGGTTCGTTTTCCCACAACGTCGCTTTACTTCCATGTTTTTTTTCTCCCCAAAGTGTCATAACTTGCGCTTTATCGGACGGTTGTTATCGCGGTTATTTACCACTCGCAACGTTACACCCGCAGGACGCTCTCGATAACGGCCAAAGGGAAATATAATAATAATAATGACGAAAAATGTAGATGATACCGTCCAGCAACGTAGAGAACGATTGTGAAAATAGAAGAGGGCTGGAAAAAAAGATCCTCTTCATTTTGGCACCATAATCGACACAGTTGAATGAGCTTTGTCCGGATGTCACGTCGAAATTGCGACGAGGCATAATAAAGAAGAGGGAGGGCAAAAAGTTAGAAAGTGAACGACGTGTTCAGCCCCAAAATCGAATCGGTACGACGAGCTTTTATTTCGCTGTGTCGCGATGAAATCCGTCACCTTCCTCGTATGGAATTTCGCGATCGATGAACAAGAGGTTCGTAGAGAGGAGGAGAGAGAGAGAGAGAGAGAGGGAGAGTCCACTGGAGCGAATACTAAAAGTTGAAAATGTGTCTCTGAAAAATCGTGGATGCTCCTTTCAAAAAGGCTCTACAGGCCCATATTGATATACGTTGGGATATTGAGAATGAAAGTACGGGAGAATTTTGCGGGAGGGAAAAGCAGGAGAACGAGGGAGCGCGAGAATCAAGGATCACTGCCTCACGAATAGTTTTGTTCATAAAGTGGAACCCCTTCTTGGATGACCATAGGCACGTTGTGTGTAGCTATATGGTTTAATTTTCCAGATGAAAAAATCAAATCTACCATTCAGTTGTTGCTCACTCTCTTAAGATTTTTCTGATAAGCATTTCCTAAAAATGTTCGTCATAGCTCTTTTGTCCCGTTTCTAGAAATCTGGGAACATTTCGAGAACCTGACTGTCAAATAATGAAATAACGGTAGGTACGCGGAGAAAAATGGTTGGTTGGGACAACCAACTGATTATTGGTTGGGTATATATTGGTTACTGTAACCATCTGTTTCGTTACAGTAACCACCTAGCATTATTAGTTCCATCTGCTATTCATACACTGAGAGAAAAAATTACTAGAACCAATGAAATAAAGTTTTGAAGGCAAAAAATCATTTTTTTTTCATTATTTGCCAAAACACATTAGATTGGTTCCCTTATATATTTACTTGGTTCATTTTTTTCAGTCAATTCCACAAATTTCTGTTTCAATAAACGAATTTACTTGAATCTAACAATATGTTATCAATTATATGTAATATGTTGTTTGAATCAAGAACACATTTTATCATTCAAAACATGCATGTATTTTAATACAGGAAGCACTGAGAAAAAAAATTTGTTGAATCAACAAATTAATTAGTTCAATTAACAGGAAAAATGATCGATTCAATCAAATGCGTGTTTGTTAATTGTTGCTAAACATTTTATAAAAAATATATAGCCCTTGCCAAATAATTTAATATGCATAGTTTAGTGACCCCAAAAAAAGATAAATAGAAAAAAAAAGACAAGTCTGCGCCAATTCTCCGATCTAATTTCTCTGTCCAAGCGAGATTTGAACCCTCGACCCTACCTACCATCATACCTATCCTACCTAACTACCTAACACGCTACCTATTACGCTATCGACTCCTACTATGCACTTGAAAAAATGTAGGAGTTATGAAGATTCGAATATAAGAAAACATTTAAAAAACCAGTTATTTAATTTTTAACAATTTATGTATACTATTAAAGTATACTATAGAAATTATAGTTCTTTGCTTGAAGGAAATAAAAATTTAATCATTCCAAACAAATATTCTATTGGAATAAAATAATGTGTTATTTATTTTACTACAGCTTCTTTACAAATAATCACAATCAATTTTATATCCAATAAATATTGAAAATACTACAGAAATATTTTTAGAAGTAAAATAATGATGAATTTATTGCAAAGAAATAATTTTGTTCGAAAAAAATAATTACTATTGATATCGTTTTTCGGATTCAAATAATCTCATGTTTATGATGCAATAAATCTTATTAATCCAATGAATGCAAATTTATTTAAATCTATTTAAATAAAGATATTTTTAGAAGTAAAATGATTATGCATTTATTGCAAAGAAATAATTTTTTCGAAATAATAATATTGTATTGAATTCGTTTTTTAGATCCAAATAAACTCTATGATGCGATCAATGTAATTAATCCAATGAATATAAATTTAATCAAATCTATCATGCATTTAATTGTTACTATTAAATAAGAGTTTAATATAATGGAGTAATAGATCCGTGAAAATATTTTTTTAAATGAAGCGTGATTTTTTTGGTTCAACAAATAAATAATCGAATTAATACTTTCATTTAATAAATAAATTCATGTTATCAAATTCAATAATTTTTTCTCTCAGTGTAGTTAGTTGGCGCGACTCGTCAACATATCTGACTTACTTGGTCAGCCTAACTAATAAAATAATATTCAGGAGGGTAAAGGGTGGACAACGAATTTTATAGGTCCTGTAGTCAACTATACGATCATATCTGAAGATTGTCATGTACGCAAGAACTCCGCCAGATGGCTTCCTCTCGCGCAAACGAACGTTCCCCTTGACGCTCATAATGTTTCCGAGTTCGCCTATGTTTGATATCCTTATTTTTTACTATGTATATTCAATACTTTGCGGCAAAACGCAAGATGGTCGAATCCGAAATGGATTCCGATAAAAAGTGTCTTTTTTATTCAGCAAAATAGTTGTCACAACCTTTCCACTCGTGGTTCGCCAAACTAAAAAGTTAGTTGGTCTGGCATTTATGAATCAACCATATAAAAATCGTCGATCCAATCAACTTCTCGTCTGGCGCTCCCAGCGCTAAGATAGTTGGTTGGGTCAACTATTTTTTTTGTTACCACAGCTAAGTCGTTTTTTTCGTGTAACTATTCGAAAAAAGTCACTATTAATTCATGGACAACACAGTGATAATTACTGGAGTGATACAGTAAGTTATTCAAATTTATTCTTCAACCCGTTTTATTATTTAATAATTTAATATTTATTAATATTTTCGTTAATTTATTATTTGTTATTAAATTTTAATTTATACCCGTTGAAAATTCATAATTTTTACTGTTGGCTCCGCATGAAAATCACTGAGTCAACGTATGAATCACTCGACTTTTTTCCGTGTATTTTAAAAGTAAATTGAAATTTCCTACGATCTTTTGTTTATAATTTTTTTTCTACATTCTTGAAGATCCAATTAAAAAAATATTCGAAAGAAATATTTGACAGGAAACCCACATAACTATTCTTTTTGATGATGTGGAAGGTTGCATCGTTTGAATGCAACAGGTATAATTTATGTTTAACAAAATTCATTTTCTCTAAAAAGTTTTCAGAGTCAAAAATCATTGAATATATTTTCCGGTATTTGTTGAGTAATTGGGATATTTAATGCCTGAATAAAAAGTAAATCTCACAAAAAAAAAACTTAATTTCGTTACGTTGTAACGATGCAAACTTCAGCATCATCTTTTTTGGAATATTCTGCTGGATCGCTGAAAATGTTGCTGGATTGTCGCAAGTTCATACCATGCCCATACATCTGTTATCAATGATTGGCTTTTTCTCTCGTACGAGCAGAGGAGCCGACAACAAGACCCGCATACCGATCCCAATTTTACTTCCGTGCGGAACGCTTTGCAACGCTCGTGCACGTACGTTGAGAGTAGTACATAAATCGATATATATATATATATATATATATATATATATATATATATATATATATATATACATCATGGACGTGGGGGTTGCCTGTTAGATTGGGTCCATAGCAATATTTGTATACATCCACGCAAGGAGAGAGAAAGAGGAATAGAGAGATGCGATATATCGCGATATATTGATGGTACGTGCGCCGAAACTATGGAGAGGATTCGCGAATGCTTATCCCTCTCGATAAAGTACATTATATTACATATCGATGCCTGACGATCATAAAGCCATATCCACTGTTATTTGGGTTGCCTTATAATGCTGGATACGCCCTTTTTACCGTTAGAACTCGATTCATATATAATATATGGGGCATTCCACGTCAATTCACGCGGCCATCGGCCTGACCCCTTCGGATTTTGAGGTCCAATGAACTGTGGCTTTCTTTTGGCCCAAAATATGACCTTAAATTTTTAGAAATTTTCATTTTATTTTTTAGGGGTTACCCGAGTTAAAAAATCATTAAATTGAGAGAAAACATAACGAGGGGCTTTTTTCAAATTAATTAAATTTGTTTCACAGAAACTATAGGGCCCAAAACAGGTATTTTCGTCGTAGGTCGATAATGGGCCAAAAACAATTGCTTTTGTTCTTTGTTTAAATTGTATTTGAATCAAACCTTTTATTTCAGGTCGACGAGGCTGATAAATTTTCGAAAAATATTGTCGTTTTACTCTTCAGCAAAAAAAACTCAAGTTTTCCTAGAAAAATATTTTTGTTTTGTTATTCTCACTACAAGAAATAATCAAAATAAGAAATTATAAGAAAAAATAAATTAAAAAACAAACAAAAATAGTAATTATTTTTGGCCCATTATTGAACTGTGGCGAAAATATCTGTTTTAGGCCCTAGTTTCTGTGAAAAATGTCATTCGTTTAAAAAAGGCTCCTCTTTATGTTTTCCCTCAATTTAATAATTTTTCAGCTCGAGCAACCCCCAAAAAATGAAATGAAAATTTCTAAAAATTTCAGGTTATATTTTGGACCAAACGAAACCCACAATTCATCACATCAAAATCTGAGGGGGTCAGGCCCATGACCGCGTGATTTGACGTGGAAAAACCCACATATATATATATATATATATCGTAAACTCTTCTAGCGTATACGCAAATCGTATATTTATTTATGCCAGGACTCTCACTGGTGAAAATATATATCTTAACCCAGTGAGAGAGAGAGAGCGATAGAAGGGTGGTTGATGTATCCAACCATCACTACCATCGACCAGACCCAGCTGAAATCTACCACTATTGCACATCCCACTACCTACGTTTTATCCACAGTCAATAAAGGCAACCTGTCAGCATGAATACCAAAGCGGAATACGCGCAACCCCTTTTGGTGATGGTGGCTTTCCAGCACATCCCTCGAGAGAAATTCTCTCACTGCGCGGAGTCTCTCTCTCTCTCTCTCTCTTTCTCTGTGTATGTGTGTGTGTATGCGTGTGTGTGCGGGCGAGATCCCTTTCAATTCCATCCAACGTCAACGTTTTTTCACATATCTCGACTATTTTCTCGTTGTGATTTCGAACGAGTTTCTACCGCAATGTCGAAACTCACTCTTGCTTATATCTTCGATGAGATACACGCAAGTTGGGTGTCAGTGTCATTACCATTGTTATTACCGTCATCATTGAAGGAAGGAACGGGATTTTTTTAGCATATTATCGAGTACTTAGGGATTTTTTACGTACACAACCTTTTGGCATATAATACTATACATACTTAAGCTACCTATTGAAAAAAAAAATCGATTTTTTCAAAATCCTAGAGTGGCCTAAAGCCTTAGGTACCTTTCCCATAATACTTATTTTTATACTTTTTTCATTATGTATGACTCTTTCATCGACAATTCTGTACTTCTTCGAAGGAATACAGAGTCTTCCTGTATATCTGACGATATTGCATAAAAATCGCCAGAGTGGCACGGATCGAGGTTCTAGGGTAAGAAAAAATGAAACCACACAAATTATTTTTTTTTCTACCGGAACTTCGATCCGTACCACTCTGGCGATTTCATTGTGATATTGTCAGATATACTGGAAGACTCTATAATTTTTTGAGCCAAATAAAAAGGGCTGTTTTTGAATAAAAAAATAATTTACCCCTTTTTTGGTAAAAAATCAGCGTTACCGGAACGTAAAAATTATTTTAAATATTCCGCTCGAAAGCTAACACAAAACTATAACTTTTATGTGCAGGCATTTTTTTTCAGTAACTTCAAGTTTCCGAGATATGTTAACGAGGTTCCGGTAGAAAAAAAATTAATTTTTGTGGTTTCATTTTTTTACCCTTGAACCTCGATTCGTGCCACTCTGGCGATCTTTTTGCGATATCGTCAGATATACTGAAAGACTCTGTAATGTTTTCAGCAAAAAAAAATGGCCTTTTTAAAATAAAAAAAATATTTATCCACTTTTTTGGTAAAAAATCAGCGTTAGTGGAGCGTAAAAATTATTTCAAGTCATCCGCTCGAAAGATAACACAAAATTATAACTTTTATGTAGAGACATTTTTTTCAGTTACTTAAAGTTTCCGAGATATATTTATTTGGAAAAAAAATGGTATTTTCTAAAATGTTGAATTCAAAAATCGGAAAAAATTCACATAGAATATCTTTTAGTAGTACTTTGATATAACCAATTATGGGGCAGATCTGAAATGGTCGAAAAAAGTGGCTGAATTGACGGAGTATCCCTCATAAATGAAAGATACCAGAAGGTGAAAATAGGAGAAATATTATCGGATAAAGAACAAACAGAATATGGAGTACCGCAGGGCTCAGTCCTAGGACCCATATTATGTATACTGTATATAAACGATATTGAAAAAGCCAAACCAGAAGAAGCAGAAGTAAGATTATTCGCGGACGCAACGCTGATATACGTTACAGGAGACAGTATAGAAGAGATAGAATTGAAGATACAAGAAGCAGTACAAACACTAGAATACTGGTTGGATGAAAATAAACTAAAAATGAATACAATGAAAACGAAATATATGGTAATACGAAGCATAAGAAGGAATTTAAGCAGGGAACTGAGGGTACAAACAAAAGAAGGGGAATTAGAAAGAGTAGACGTAATAAAATACTTTATTGCACTCCGTGCGCAAAGTGCCACTTTGCACACGGAGCCACTTTGCGCACTCACTTCGCTCGTGCGCTCAACTTCGCTTTCGTGGGCAATCGACAACTTGCCGCAATAGTTGCACAATATACTATTGTTGCACTCCGTGCGCAAAGTGCCACTTTGCGCACGCTGCGCGTGCTCAAACTGGCACTTTGCGCACTCGTACAATAAAATTTCGTACGATACTATAGGCGTACAAATAAACGATAGACTATTATTTAAAGATCACTGCGAGTACGTACTAAAAAAAGTAGGGGAAAAAACGAGTTTTTTAAATAGGATAGGTAATAATATAAGTGGATATACTAGATGCGTAATTTATAAAACAATAATAGCGCCCCATTTTGAATACTGTGCGACAATAATGATAAATATGGGAATAACAGAAATTGAAAAGCTACAGAGAGCGCAAAATAGAGCTATGAGAACGATCCTACAAGTTAATAGATATACAAGGGTAAGGGATATGTTGGAAGCACTTAGTTTTATGTCAATCAAAGAAAGGTTAAAATACAACGTATGTCATATATAAATGTATCAAAAACATGGTTCCTAGCGAAATAAGTGAGACTGTACAAATGGTAGGAGAAGAAAATATAAGAACAAGACTAATGTACAAAAAAGTCTAATGTACGAAGGAGTACAAATGTATAATGAACTGCCGCGAGGAGTAAAAAATAGTGTAGACTTAATTAGATTTAAGAAAGCTCCAATAGAGCACATCAAGAATCGATGAAAAATGTATTAATCGAATAGCCGAGAAGGCTAAATAAACTTGTATCAATCAATCAATCGCCTGTTGTTTGACGGATCGCTAAAAATGATATTATCGGCAAAGATTTTTCCTCAGCTTCGTTTTCCAATAATATTCATTTTCAGAGCTCGTACGATAATTAAGTGGCGACTGTTGCAATGAGACTCTGTATTTTTGCACAAGACTGTTTGTAGTGGTAGAAATAGGCACGATAAATACTTTAAAAATTATCGCTTGATCATTTTGCGAGTTATATTTTAATCATAATTTTTTGTGCTTATATTTTTTCCATGATTCCATCTACTTGTACAAAGCGTTAAACGATAATTCTTTCTCTTCGGAGAACGTTAAAGAATAAAAACTAAAGTAAATGCGAAAAGTAATCAAGCAAAGTAGTCAGCTAATTACTCCGCTCAATTACTTGAGTTTTTATGATTTCTCAACATTTTTTAAAACAACATTATCATCGTGTGACAAGAAAGTAAAGTCATGGGCTACGAATCTGAAAAATTGTAAGGGTAAAAAAAATGACTTGCAAAAGACATCGGCACAAATGATCAAAAAATGATTTTATCGCACTCCGTGCGCAAAGTGCCACTTTGCGCACGCTGCGTGTGCTCAAACTGGCACTTTGCGCACTCGTACAATAAAATTTCGTACGATACTATTAGATGATCCTTGTGATTATTATCTCTGCTTAGAATTTTGTTTTAAATGTCACTTTCAAATTTTTTTTTAAATCATTGATAAATTTGTTATCAGCGTGAAAGGGGAATGTGGCAAAAAATTTCTGGTCGAAAAAGTTGCAGTTTTTTCTAAGTATTTTGATTATGATTTTATCATAAACATTATTAATATTTTATGAATGCGAGAACTTGCAAGCTCTCTGTGAACGATCTTGTCCTACGCCATGTGGATACGTATAAATATGTATGAAAGCAAAGGTGCGAACTGTGTACATAGATATAGATAAAGAAAGAAATATTGCCCGTGTGTGCTTCATGTGTCCGCGGTTATAATTCATGCGGGATATAACTTATACATATGGGCCATAAGGACGTCTGGGGCAGCAAGCTCTGGTTCTCTATATTTTGTCTCTCTCACTTTTTCTATATATTTTTCATTTTCTACCTCTCTCTTTCTCGTGGCTTTCTGAAGTCTGGCTATATAACGCCAAAGCTTTTCTTCATCCGTTGCCCAACTCGCCCATCTTTTCCCACTGGCATACACGCATAGCTTTTTCACTTTTTTCATCTCTATCCCTGGAGAAGTACGCTTTTTTAACGCAGCACGTTGACTTTCATTCGTTTCATCCTCTATTCCCGATCTCTCGACGCCTCAATTCTCTCTCTCTCTCTCTCTCTCTCTCTCTCTCTCTCTCTCTCTCTCTCTCTCTCTCTCTCTCTCTCCCTCTATCTCTCTCCCTCTCTCTTTCATAGAATTATACTCTGGGCTCTGAACGCAGCGACGAATTAGCAAAAAACAATATTTATTCATGGATCTTATTTTTTCCTCGACCTTTTCATAATTTTTTGTGTAGGCGAGCGAGGGGCTTTTTGTAACTGTTTTTGGAAAAAGGCCTATATCGTCTAAAATATGTATACTTTTATTATTGTGATTAAGAAGGTTTGTAAAGTATACATTTGAGCTCTAATTCCAATTTTTAAAAAATTTAAAATCTTTACCAATCTTTTACACCAGACACTATTTGAAAAAATGAGAGCTGTTACGATTTACAGCATGTTTGGGGCTAGTTGTAACAGGTTTGGGGCAAGTAGTAACAATAAAAGGACTGGCAATATTTAAGAGAAAGAACACGTTTTTAATGGTCATCAGTCTTGTATTATTCATGAATTATCCACATCATGGTTCATTCTTATGATGATCATAATCTTTGACTATAAATAATCAATATGACTCTTATTATAAACGTCATAAATCCTTTTTTTTTATCACAGCGTTTTACTTGAAAAAATGAACATGTCACTTTTGACTTATCTCTGAGCTTAATCTTCATTAACATCTTAATTAACTTCATTTTTCCTCTTTTTTATATATCAAGATAGTGAGACTCAAGTCGAAATTTTTTGCTGCTTTTCGTATGCTGACCCTTTTTTCCAAAACTTCTGTTGCTGCTGACTCATATGCATTCGGGGTTTTTAATCCTCCCTCGGATTTTCTTTTGTAGTCTCTCATTAAAAAAAAAAAATAGAGTACAATAATTTAGCATATTCTTCTGGGTAATATTAGGATAAAGAAGAACAAAAGAATGCACAAAAAGTCGCAAATGATTTGTAATACTATGCAATCACTATCCAGTGGGCACGGTAATGTTGCAGCAATGGAACGGCCATGTTACCGATTGTAAGACATGTAATATTACATAGACGTTACATGTAAGTTACAATTTCCCACTCAGCAATATAACATTGTTATACAACATGGTATATAACAATTATATTGCAAGGTAATATGTAACAAGGTATATAACAGCTATACTACTACAATGTAACAGTTATGTACATTGGAATGTAATGTTACATTAATGTATCTGTTATATTGCACTTATATAACAGCAATATTGCAATGATATCACTTTAATATTGTAGTTATACAACTGAAATATTGAGATTATATTGCTGCAATAT
Source organism: Alloplasta piceator (assembly GCA_946863875.1). Classification (NCBI taxonomy): domain Eukaryota; kingdom Metazoa; phylum Arthropoda; class Insecta; order Hymenoptera; family Ichneumonidae; genus Alloplasta; species Alloplasta piceator. The sequence continues at coordinate 60,893,610 of OX333071.1, forward strand.
TATCATTACATTAACGCAATACTGCGGCTATTAATTTACTGCGGGTCCTTAATTTAAGGACAAATGACGACAAATCACTTCGTTACGCCCCATTAATCTTACATGAATATAATCAAAGTTACAAGCATGTTACGTAACGGCTTCAAAATTTTTTTACATCGCTGTTATGTAAAAACGTCACATACCGGTTATGTAACCTGCATACAACAAATGGTACATAACATGTTACTTCCACGTTATATACCAGTTATGTATCACAAGAATAACATTGTAACATTACATGTAACTTCCATGTTATATTGCCGCAATATAACATATGTTACATTATTGTAATGTCACTTCGTTGTTACGTAACGGATACAAAACTTTTTTGCATTACTGTAATATGTAACAAAGTTGTATTCAAGTTATGTAACCTGCATAAAACAAATGTTACATAACACCTGTTACTTGCACGTTATATAACAGCCATGTTACACAGGAATAATATTGTAACATTACATGTAACTTCCATGATATTGCCGCAATTTAACGTGTTTACTGGGTATACCGTATACAACTATTTGTAATAATATTATAGTTACAAATAACATGCACACTTATTAGAAAGCAGAAAACAACACAAGCACACGAAGCATTTTGTAACATGTTACAACATGCCCCTGCTTTTTGTTACAACTTGCCGCATGAGCTTATTATGTATACTTAATGAAACATATCAAAAACTACAAACTTCAGAAGAATATTTAAAAAAAAACCAAAGCCGGTTAAATTTATATTGTAACAATGAAAACACAATGAACAATTAATTTACTTACTCCTGTTGCAACAAGCCCCCTACTCCCCTACACAGAAACTCGAAACTCCACACTGAGAATTTTTTTTTGTTGAAAATGCAAAAATTTGTATGACTCAACCAAATATTTGTTTTCGGACGTTCCACGAGATCATTTTGGTAATTCAACAAAGAAACAGTGGAAGTTTTAGTTAAATCGGTTAAATCGTCGCTTGAATGGGCAAAGTTTCAGTTCAATCAAATAATTATCTTTGTATCAAATAAATTGTGTGATTGAAAATACGAATTGTTTTTTTTTTGTTACAGCTAAATTTATCTATTTAAAATATACTAGAAATCAACGAAATATTTCTGTACAGCAACTCAGTAACGTGTAAATTGGACTTAACTGTATCTGGAATTTGACCAAACAATTTCGTTCACCTCATATCTTATGGTTAACCAAATCTATTTGTTGAATTAATTATAGTTTCATCATCCCGTAGTAAAAAACTCCATTCATCGCCATTAAAAAATCCCCATTCATTCCCTATTGCCAAAATAACCAACGGAGATGAATGCCGAATTGCCTAAGGGGATTTTCGCCATTGAATTCCCCATTTGAAATCGAATGAGGATTTTCCAATGAGGATTGACTTCCCCATTTATAACGGAATAGGGATTATCCTATGGGGATTCAATGAAGAAAATCCCCATAGGCAATTCGGCATTCATCTCCATTGGTTTTTGTAGGCAATGGGGAATGAATGGCGATAATCAATGGAGATTCTTTCATATAGTAAAAAACTCCATTCGTCACCATTGAAAAATCGCCATTTATTCCCCATTGCCAAAATAACCAATGGAGATGAATGCCGAATTGCCCAAGGACATTTTCGCCATTGAAGTCCCCATTTGAAATCGAATAGGGATTTTCCAATGAGGAATGACTTCCCCATTTCAAACGGAATAGGGATTATCCCATGGGCATCAGTCGGCAAGAACTCCTTGCATGGATTTTTTGGACACCGACTTCTGCTAATATTCAATGCTCACACTCGTCTAGATAAGCATAATCTTCGCATAATCCGTATGGGAGTTCAGCGGGTTGCCGTCCTGCGACATCTCGCGCCAAGTCTCGGAACTAACGCGACGCGGTTTCGAATGGACATCTTTGGGTAATGCTGATCATTCAGTTCATCCGCATTTACTTCCCAATGGACACCATTGGGTAAAGCTGATCATTTCGTTCATCAGCATTTGCCTTCCAATAGACACCATTGGGCAATGCTGATGGCTCGGTCCATCAGCATTTGCTTTCCAATGGGCATCGTTGAGTAATGGTGATCATTCGGTTCATCCGCATTTGCTGTCCAATGGACGTCATTGGGCAATGGTGACTTTTCAATGGATATCCATTCACTGATCAATGGTCGTTCCTATACGCCATTGAAAAATGCGGAAATCTCAATGGGTCCCCATTCATTGTCCAATGGAGTCGTATGAGGATCATTGGTTGCCATTGGCGATTCAATGGAGTTTTTTACTACGGGATTTCAAACAAATTAATATTGAATCAACTAAATTTTTTTCAACTAAATGGATTTAATTGTTTCAACTGAACTTTTTTCTCAGTGTGCATAAGCTCTCACTCTCTATTCTCTGTTTCATTTTTTTCGTCGTCTGAGCATTATTATGTTGAGCATAAATGCTCAACAAAAACAAACATCGAGAGCAAGTAGAAAGTTTCCCTTTTTCTAGCAGGAAAAATTCGCTCGTGACGCGAAATCTCGAGGAATTTCATTCTTCGTTTTTTTTCTTCTATTTTTACCCCTCTGGGATAACTCTCAACGCAAAAAATCCACCCTCTGCACGCTTCTGTATACATACCCTCTCGTTCGCTTTTCCATCTATCTCTCGACTTTCACAGAAGCTTCGTCGAGAGGAACTCTCGATTTTTATTTCTCTCTTTCTCTTTCAATCCCTCTCTCTCACTCTCTCCATCCGTAGTGTGTAGATCGCAGACTCTTCCGCGAGCCGACATCCGGCAATGAATTTCAAGTTTCGCGACGCGCTTGGAAGCGACTGGTGCGCGCTCGACGATGGAAAATTGCAAAGCCAGGAGAGGGAGGCAGATACCGAGATTCGAGAACCGTACTGGTCTCGACCTTTGCGACGAGTGCAAGATCCCATTCCTTTCGCGCCCGATCCGAAGGCAGACATCTATGCTCGACACGGCTTCAACCACCTCGTCCTCTTACTTGCCCTCTCCCTCTCTACCTCTCTCAATCTCGTTTCTTTCGCGAAAACGCGTTTTTCAACGAGATAAAGAAAACCGTTTCAATTTCCCTAATGGTCCTCGTAATAGTCAGAAAAAACCACCGGTAGCAATCGCTTCTTTTCCACAATATAATGTCACAGCTTCAATTCTCCCCTTCATCGCTCGGAAACTCGATATTTTTACCAAACTCTTTTCTATTAAAATTAAATATGAAAAAAAATACGTGCAATTGTTTTTAGAGTCTTGGTTAGCGATTTGTCTTTCAGAGAGCGCGGAATTCCAACGAGGTCTCTGACAGCATTTCTCTCGGACATGAGGATACGCTTCCTTCACTGAGAAAAAAGTTCAGTTGAATCAACTAGATCCATTTAGTTGATAAAAATTTGGTTGATTCAATATTAAATTGTTTGAAATAATGAAACTATAATTAATTCAACAAATGGATTTGGTTAACCATAAGATATGAGGTGAACAAAATTATTTGGTCAATTTACAGATACAATTTAGTCCAATTTATACATTACTGAAGTGCCGTTAGGAAATATTTTGTTGATTTCTAGTTTATATTAACTAGATAAATGTAGCTGTAACAAGCGAAAATTTCGTACTTTCAATCAAACAATTTGTTTGGTACAAACATTTTTTATATTGCCAAATCAAACAAATATATGTATTCAAAACAATCCATAATATTGTGTCTATCGCGAAATGTTTTTTTGAACCATCATATAATGATGAGGAATGAAAAAAATCCTTTGGTTTTCCATATTTCACAACCAAGAAACGATTTAGTTGTACGAAATTTAATTTTGTTGAAATACAAACTTATTCATTTGAATACTATGAACAATAATTTGATCACTGAGAAAAAAGTTCAGTTAAATCAACTTGATCCATTTAGTTGATAAAAATTTAGTTGATTCGATATTAATTTGTTTGAAATAATGAAACTATATAATTAAATCAACAAATGGATTCGGTTAACCATAAGATATGAAGTGAACGAAGTTATTTGGTCAATTTACAGGTACAATTGAGTCCAGTTTATTTATTTATTTATTTATTTATTTATTTGTTTAGTCTATTTATTTAGTCTATATCATTATTTTTTCGACACACCGTACCATTCATATACCACAAAAGTTGAGAAAGTTCTTAAGCAGTCCGTAGCTCAGTAGGTAGCGTGTTAGGACGTCAAGTAGGATAGGTAGGTAGGGTCGCAGGTTCGAGTCCCCGTCGGAGAGAGCGTAAAATTAGATCGGATAATTCGCGCAAATACTAATTTTTTTTATGTCGCTCATTTTGAGGCTGGTAAAATATGCATTTTGAATTATTTTTCAAATACTACATATTTTTTATACTATGTTTAGCCATAATTAATTTCAGGATTAAAAATTTAATTGCACCAACTAAATAATTATTTGTTTGACAAAATATTGTTTCATTGAAACAATCCGATAATTGCGTGAACCAAATATTTAATCCATCTATCACATTACTCATATACTTGAAATAAATAATGGGTTTTATCAACTATTTATTTTGATACATAGAATATACATTTATGGAATCAACTGATAATTAGTCAGCTCAATCGTTTATTTCTCTGTGTGGATTACTTTTTTATTCGAAGTAACAAATTTTTATTTGATTGAACTGAAACTTTGCCCATTCAAGCAACGATTTAACTAAAACTTCCACTGTATATTTTGTTGAATTACTAAAATGATCGAGTTGAACGTCCGGAAACAAATATTTGGTTGAAACAAATTTTTGCATTTTCAACAAAAAAATTTTTTCAGTGCTGTAGCTAAACCTCATTGAGGGAAGCCCTCATCAAGGAGGCGAGTCTCGGAGGAGTGAACAAGGAGATGGCGTCGACGTCGTTCCCGTTATGCGAGTAGCCAATGAGTTATATATATGTACCGCAAACTCAGTAAGCATGCAAGCTAAGCCCGGGCTAATGAAACGAATATATCATCGTGCAGTGTGGCAAATCCGTTTCTCCTATTATGGGGAGAGGGAACTCCAGTGCCATTACGATGTTCCTGACGGGTACTGAGATAGGGAAGGGGCGCAAAGGATGTTTGAGACAAGAGGCGGTAGCGTTAAGCGTTCCCATTAACCCAAACGCGGCGGGACCTTAAGCTTCCAGGACATCGTGCGCGTATAAGCGCCATTCTGACATCCCTCTCTCCCGGTCTCACTCTCTATCAGGAAGATTGAGTGGAACGACCAGATTTTGGAACTGAACATGACTCTCCTCAATGTGTTATCCTGCTGCAACAGAGAACCTAACGATACCCCTTATCTGTCAAATGGAGTGTCGCAATATAAATCAATGCTTCCATTGTTTTTCTTCTGCCAGGAACTCAGTTTGTACAGGCGTTGAATTGTCACTAAAAACATTGTCATTTGAAGGAAATTATCGGTATTTTATTATCAGAGCTTTAATAACATACACTGTTGTTTAAAAGTTTGGAAACACTTGCTCCGATTCTGCTTCGCAAAAAAATTTCACTACTCTTTTAAAACTGAAGATATTTCGATCCAACGAGCGGCGTTTCAAAGGGGACATATTCAGCTTCATTCCGCTCTTTCCAAATTTTTTTTTTGATTTTTTTCAAACCCGTACGTCATTTGAAACATGGTCGTTTTTTGACTAATTTTTGAAGTTAAAATTTTGACGCACGATCCATGAAAATTTTTGTACACCGTTTTTTGCATGCAAGACTTATGGGAAGGAGTATAAGCTTCAATTTCGTTTTTTAAAAAGTATCGTACGATTTTTTTGCGCAAAAATATTTAAATTTTTGCAAAAAACGATCAAATTTATAAAATGAAGCCTATCTCCAAAACTACTGGGTTTTCGTGAAAGCACTAGGAGGGTTGAAAATTGCATACAATTGATCTGGATTCAATGAACTTTTTTTCAGAATTAAAAAACAATTTTTTTTTAATTTCTTCTGTTAACGAGACATTTTTTGCCTTAAACAATCGGGTCTCTTACCTCATCTACACGAGTTTTTCGATAAAAAATCGATGTAGAAGAGGTTTTTTGATGAAAAAGCCGTGTAGATGAGGTAAGAGACCCAATTGTTTAAGATAAAAAACAATAGCGTTGACAGGAAAAAATCTAGAAAAAAAATGGTGGAAAAAAAAATTGAAAAAATGTAATTAAATCCAGAATGATTGTATGAAACTTTTTACCATCCCAGTGATTTCACAAAAACCCAGTGGTTTTAGAGTTACGCTACATTTTATAAATATGGTCGTTTTTTGGAAAAAATTGAATATTTTTGCGAAAAAAAATCGTACGAAACTTTAACAACAACGAAATTGAAGCTTATACTCCCCTCTACAAGTTTTTAATGTGGAAAACAGTTTTAAAAAATTGTATGGGTCGTACGTCAAAATTTCAGCGCCAAAAAAAGCCAAGAAACGACCATGTTTCAAAGAGCGTACCGGATTCAAAAAAAATCTAAAACATTTTTTAGAAAAAGGTAAATGTAGCTGAATATGTCCCCTTTGAAACGCCGCTTGTTGAAGTGAAATATATTCATTTTTCAAAAAGCAGTTAAACTTTTTGTGCGGTACAGGATCGGGGCGAGTGTTTCCAAACTTTTGGACGTCAGTGTATTCGTAAACAGTAAAAAATTTCCTAAAGCTTTATCCTGTTAAAGTCGTTAAAAACAATTTTACGAGTCGAGATTTATTTCGAAGACTCTGAACATCGCGAAAATAGATCTGAAGAGGTCTACCTGCAGAAATAAAATAAAAAACGACGGAAACAAAGAAGGAAGCTATGTGCAAATTTCAAATTTGCATGATTTTTTAGCAATTCCGTTCAATTACATTATTAATTGTTTTTGTCGTCCAGTGTATTGGTGCTAAACAAGTGAAGTCGATATAGCTGCTAAATTAGGAATCTTAGTGTTACCAAGTATTTTTCGAAATTTTCAAAAAAATTTTGCAAACGAACATCTCGAGCGTTTTTCACTAAATTCAACCCTAATCATTCTTGTCTATTTGTCTATTCGTGCAAAAAAATTTAGCTTGATACCTACTTCTAAAAATGTGAACGTTGGAGTGTTAACAAAATTTTGTGAAAATTTCAAAAAAAAAAATTATTTGAACCTCTTACGCGATTTTTATGAATTTCAGTATTATTTTTCATTGTCATTGAATGTATCGTCACAAAAAAATTCAGCTCGATAGATGCAAAATTACAAAAGTTAGAGAACTTACAAATTTTTTGCGAAAAATTAAATTTTTTTTTAAGCCGAACTTCTTGAGCGATTTTTCCCAAATTCAATCCCAACCGTCCTTATTATAAAGTCCTTGTAAAACATTTTACAAAAAATACCTAATCTAGCCAAAAAGACAATTATTTTGAAATTTAAAAAAAATTTGCACTGAGAACAGAGACATACGTAGTCTACTTGTATACCAAATTTAAAGTCAATCGCTCAAAGCGTTCTCTAGATATATTCATTTTAAGGAAAGCACAAAGCGTACACACACACACACACACACGTACATACGTCCGGACATTTTTTCTAAATGTGATTTCTCGACGTTTTGGGACATTTTGAACATCTGACATGAAAATTGCGAAACAAAATTTTTTCGCGAAAACAAAGCTTCCTTTATGAGGAAGCAAAATCAATCTAAACGGTGGTAAATTAATCAAGAAAAATGAAAAAATATTTTTCAGTCAAAAACTTGAAATCGTATGATCATGTTTTTCCATTGGCGGTTTTTTTTCGGCAATCAGGAATTAAAATAGTTCTGCAAGGCCTCTAAATACACCGAGAAAAAGTTTTGGTAAAGTAAAAAAAAATTGGCTTGAATTAACTAAACCCGGCGGTTACGGTTGGCGAACGAAATGTGTAATTCCGTTAACTCAAAACGTGTATCAAAACAGAAACAAAAATTGCATTCCCATAGATACATATATCCTTGACCCAACAGAGTAGAGAATCCGTTTAATTGAAAATTACATTGTTTTGATTCTATATTTGGTAAAATGCACTCAATATGCGATTGCATAACCAAATGGTTTAGTTGAATGAACAGTTTATAGTTTCTACGCAATTCAGATGTTGTTCACAGGAAAAAAAATGCATTCAATATAAAGCTAGGAAATTTCAATTGAATTAACAAAACACTTGATGATATGCAATATTTGTTTAAGCTACGGGGGCTTTTACTTAACTAATTAATCGTAAGATTAAACAGTTGAGTGAAGGCTTAACTTATTTATCCTTGCACCCATAAAGAGCACGAACGCCACCAAAGTGCAATGCTGATCTCATTCAAATATGTAGTCTTTAGTCCATAGAACTGCGCGACCCTAGAGCGCGGGTAATGTTCCATCAATTTAAAGATAATCGAGGACTCCGATGCTGGTAATACACTGGTACTTATCGGTGCTCAGTGGCTGTCTCGCTGGCGCGAGAGCGCGCGCCGATCGTCGCCACCTTACGGATCTCGAGCGAAGTGCCGAGATCGTGATAGTTACTATACGTACTATCGACTAATTGTGTTGTGACCGCATTGAAATATTTACTCAAATTTATCAAACAATTTGATCGACTTGAAAGCATTTACTATTCTTTTTAACTAGATGATGAATAGCTCAAACTAAAACTATATTTTATTGATTAGACGAAACATACAGTTAAAACAACTTTATTTACTTCCAGTAAATGACTAAATATTCGATTGAATGAGAAAACAAGTTGTTGAATCAATCTTGTTTGAAATCATTTTGATCCAATGTTGTAATTGCGGTAAATGCAGTACACATTCGAAACAACGACACACTGAGAAAAAAAAATCGTTAAATATGCAAAATCGTTCAGCTGAATACGGGCAACTAAATATTTAGTTGTACAATCCAAATTTTTGTTGCCTGAACAATATTTTGCTCAACCGAAGCGCGGAATTATTCAAGAAACTAATTATTTAGTTAGACCAAATAAATATTTAGTTGCCCGTATTCAACAAACGATTTTGCACATTCAACCATTTTTTTTTCTCAGTGCACCAGTTTTATTGTTTCAACAACGGGGTAATCAAATCAAATATGTGACGATTGATTCAAACAAATTTTCCGTTATCGCAGCTGGGTAGTTGTTATTACTAAACCTTTTTTTCGGTGTATCTTCCCGATTAAAATTTTAGAATCTCTAATTTTGATTTATGCCAACTTGACCAATGACAAAGAACAAAAATGTTTAAATTGCTCCAATGTTTGTCCTATCGAGTGTCATTGATAAAAGGAAGACCCGAACTATTCAAAGTTGATATCCCAGATTGAAAAAACTTCAAGACTCCAGCTTTGAGGATCTACGAGATCGTTTACAGCGTCTCTGTCGAAACGAGTTGACTGCAGATGGAAGAGTTTGCGCGTTTTCTGCTGGATGATACATCTCCGGCTGAAGAGACTATTCAAAAAAAAATGCTGGGTCTTGGAGACACGGGAGTACTTTTGGTCCAGCTTTATATATCCCGGGAGATAATCCTCGGCTCACCTCTTTAGAGTCAAATCCCCCCGGTGAAAGGCGACGGTTCAACGGAGTTACGACAGCAACCCTTTTTTTTGCAGTCTTTTCTGGACTGCGAAAAAAGAAAGGGACTCGCGACGATGGGGTTTGAGAAAAAACGTGAAGAACAGTAAAGGGACAGGTAGAAAAATTTCTTTATCAAAAAATTTTCATTCCTCTTATATTCATCACGGAGATGGAATATCCATCAGGCACCAGACGTTCTACAACGTGAATATTATTTTGTTTGCGTCGATAAATATTTCAAGCTGTTTTCCTCGTGAAAAAGTGGAACTCTAATGAATTATTATATCACAATGAATAATCAATTTCGTACTGAGAGAGTGCAATTTGTCGAGACCGATCTCCCGCGGTTCAATATAAATATACACGAGAGAGTTTACCCTTCTTATTCTCCAGAATATATCTTTCGAGATTCTGGCGTCTCGTGAATGAAGGAAAATCCGACTCGCAATATAGATATATCGTGGCTCGAGAGGCGAGGAAAAAAAATAACAAGCTTCTCTCTTTCTACCTCGATGGAGCTGTTCCGTTTCGGTAGTCTGGCTTCTAATTAGAAAAGTCAATATCCAAGGTACACGCGCTTCCCAACCCCACTTGAGGATCCATTTTCTCGTCAATCCCACGCGACTCGTTAGCATTACGATATTCAAGAAAGTGCTCTTTCCCAGTTGCTCCTTCGGGAGGAGAAAGAAGAAAAAACGAAGATAAGAAAATAAGATAACGCCGACGGTACCTGAAAAATAACCGAGCCATCCTGAGGATGTTAGCCGTCGTGAGAGCTTTCTAGCCAACGATTTTAATCACGAATTAAACACTCTTCCCTACACTGAAAGAAATTTTATTGCACTATTTGGTTTTTCGTGTAACGAAAAGTGCAATAAAATATAGCAATTTAGGGATAATCGAGTTTCAGTTGCAAAAATTACAATAGTGAGTAACGAAAAACAGAGTTTAATATCTTCTGTTGCAATAACTCATAAGAATGTTGGAGTTTTACCTAAAATAATAACAGTATTTCTAAGTCTGTATATCATAATTTGCAATAGTCTCGGATACCGAAAATTACAATAGTTCTTTACAAATAGCGAAATAAAATATTTCACGTCTTGGTCAACTTATAGCAATCGTTTTAGCTCGAATAGCAAAAATTACAATAGTGCTTTACAAATAGCGAAATAAAATATTTTACGTTTTGGTAAACTTACAGCAATCGTTCTGAGCTCGAATAGCGAAAATTACAATAGTGCTTTGCTATGAGTAAAATAAGATCTTGCGGGAATTGGTATCAGGGCATTGCGATCTCACTAAACCACCATTCTTAAAATGACATCCGTCCCGGGAGGCTCATAGGTACGACTATGAGCCATAGCTATGAGCCGGTGGTACCATGAGCCGGAGGAACCATAGCCGGTGGCTCATAGCCGTAGCTATGAGCCACCCCGTAGTAAAAAACTCCATTCGTCGCCATTGAAAAATCCCCATTCATTCCCCATTGCCAAAATAACCAATGGAGATGAATGCCGAATTGCCTAAGGGGATTTTCGCCATTGAATTCCCCATTTAAAACGGAATGGGGATTATCTAATGGGGATTCAATGGAGACAATCCCCTTAGGCAATTCGGCATTCATCCCCATTGGTTATTTTGGCAATGGGGAATGAATGGGGATTTTTCAATGGCGATGAATGGAGTTTTTACTATACGAAAGAATCTCCATTGATGTTCGCCACTCATTCCCCATTGCCCACAAAACCAATGGATATAAATGCCGAATTTTCTAAGGACATTTTCGCCATTAAATTCCCCATTTGAAACGGAATGGGGATTATCCCATGGGGATTCAATGGAGACAATCTCCCTAGTGAATTCGCCATATTCACCTCTATTGGTTTTTGTGGGCAATGGGGAATAATTGGGATCATCAATGGAGATTCTTTCATATGATTGCTATATATACATGGAATTACGCATTAAATAATCAAGTAAGTTATCAGTAAGTAAGGTTAATCATAATGCTAATATTAGCATAACGACCAATAATCATATCATATATCATATATAGCAATCATATATATATATATGTATATATATATATTACATTTAATAGAAATTATTGAAGCTCAGAATTGAGAAAATAGATTGTAAGTGTATTCAGATGACGATTGATAATGAAAGTATATACGTTTCTCCTCTCACAAATCGAGTTGAGAGGGACTGATAAAATTAAGTGTATATGTTAAAAATAAACGGTTTTAAAAATCATTTATCCCAAACGTACGCGCACTTGATGAGCAGTATATAATATATTTTTTTTAAATATATTATATTATATTTTATTTTAAACTATTATATTATATTTTAAACTGATTGACCATCGATATAATGATCAGCATTTATTACAATTGAAGAAAATATTTTGTTCATATATGAGAATCAGCGACATCTACTCTTACTTAATTTTATTAATTCACCGCCGTTTGAGAAATATCGCATTCGGAAAAATTCTCATCGATCGATGGGTTCAATTGTTCTGCATTGAACCTCGAATATGGATTGCAGCATCGTTAATGAATGCTGCTCATCATTCGATCAGTCGTCAATGAAGTGACATTATTGATAAATGTTGATCATTGTATAATTCGTAGTTACTTATTATTCAATGGGTATCCTTGGTAAATGCTGATCATTTCATCGTTAGCCGCATTTGGGTTCCAATGAACATCTGTGGGAAATGCTGATCTTTCAGTTCATCCGCATTGACTTTCCAATGGACATCATTGGGCAAAGCGGATCATTTCGTTAATCAGCATTTACCTTCCCATGGACACCATTGGGCAATGCTGATCGCTCGATACATCCGCATTGGCTTTCCAATGAGCATCATTGAGTAATGATGATCATTCGATTCATCCGCATTGGCTTTCCAATGAGCATCATTGAGTAATGATGATCATTCGATTCATCCGCATTTGATGTTCAATGGATACCCATTCACTGATCAATGGCCTGTACGCCATTGACAAATGCGGAAATCTCAATGGGTCCCCATTCATTGTCCAATGAAGTCGTATGAAGACCATTGGTTGCCATTGGCGATTCAATGGAGTTTTTTACTACGGGACCGGCTTTTACTTACCTAATTAATCATGAGATTGATCAGTTTTTACTTAAATAATTAATCATGAGATTAATCAATTTTTACTTAACTAATTAATCATGAGATTAATCAGTTTTTACTTAAATAATTAAGCTTAAGTTATTTATCCTCGCTCCCATAAAGAGCACGAGCACCACCGAAGCGCAATGGTGATTTGATTTAAATAAGTAGTCTTTGGTCCATAGGACTGTGCGACTAAAGAGCGCGGGTAATGTTCCAACAATTTAATGTTAATTGAGGACCTCGTACACCGGACTTTATCGGTGCTCGGTGACTGTCTCGCTGGCGCGAGAGCGCGCGCCGACCGTCGTCACCTAGCGGATCTCTGGCGAAGTGATGAGATCGTGGCAGGCCCCAGGTCGTCCCGTTACAATATATATATATATATTAGGCTGTTTCAATAAAAAAATCCGATTTTTCAACGGGCCACACCTGAAATAGTTAGTTTAGATAGAAAAAAAATGCTGTCAAAAGATGAACATTTTACATTGATCTTATGATTCGATTCTTTAAATAATGTATAGAAGGCGCTAAAGTCAAAAATGTCTTGTCCCATGGCAAACAGTTAATCTCAGGATTGGCAAGTCTGAAAGAAAAAACTAAAAAAGCATTTTAAAAAGGAAAGTTTTTTAGACAACAATCTACGGCTGTTAATGAAAAATCGATTAAAAACAAAAAATAGCGGATGTTTGAAATGAATCGTGAAAAAATCAATTTTTATTTTCATTTCAAACATCCGCCATTTTTCGTTTCTAATCGATTTTTCATTAACAATGGTAGATTGTTGTGTAAAAAACCTTCCTCTGTAAAATGCTTTTTTATTTTTTTGTTTCGGAATTGCCAATCCTGAGATTAACCGTCGGCTCTGGGACAAGACATTTTCGACTTTGGCGCCTTCTATAGAATATTCAAAGAATCAAAATAAAAAATAAATTTATGTTTTGTACTTCCAAAGAATGAAACAATGTTGTAATAACAGTTTTATAGTCATATCTGATGGAGCTGAATTTTTTTTTTATTTGCTTTTTTGGCCTTCTAAAGTAGACTGGTACCTCAATTCTTCGGGAATCCTGAATAAATCAAATTGAACGAACTTCAGCTACTTAACTCATTTTTTAAAAGGAGTTTATTTAAGATTCTATTCGATTTTTAAAAGCATACCCATAACGCAAATAGTTTTTTCACTTATTATGAACCATCCAAAGCTGTTCATTATTATAACTAATAACAGATCATAGTTGTAAAATAAAGAGAAAAACACTTATTATAAACAATAAATTTTGAAAAATAGTGAAATAATATAGTGAAAATGCGTTTGGGACCCGATTTAAAAATAAATAAAAATGATGAAATTTAAAGCTTATTTTTTAGGATGCAATCTGACATTCTGGGAGCTGTCAGGAAGAAAACTTTTTTTTCCAATAATTATCCGTCTTGAATTCAAAAAAAAGGAAAAAAAATGAAAAATCAATAGCAGCGTATCTTCCACTCAATATAAAATGCTCATCTTTTGACAGCATTTTTTTTTCTATCTGAACTAACTATTTCAGGTGTGGCTCGTTGAAAAATCGAATTTTTTTTTTGAAACATTCTAATATAAATATATATGAATTTTTCCTCGGCCGAACTGGGGTCAGCTTGAGAACATTCGGCAACTTTTGCAATAGTGTTTAACGATTTTCCTCAAGTCAGCGTTACAGAAGGTACAAGTGCTTCTCAATTGAAAGTGCGTTCTTATCGAGAATAGTAAATTTGGATATATTCACTGCAACTTATATTATTTTAAATAACAAGTTTTTAAATTATCCTAGCAAAATTTCCAAAGAGTCACTATCATTATTTACAATGTCAATTCTCCAAGAGTAGAATAGCAATGTTTCCGAAAGTCATATAGTAATTCTTGCTTTTCAAGATAATATTTATATCTATAGAGATAGCATTATGTGCTATTATTATAGGAATGTTTAAGATTGTACCTTGTTTGTCCCTAAATTGCTATATTTTATTGTACTTTTCGTTACGCGAAAAACCAAATAAAGCAATAAAATTAGTTTCGGTGTATAATACTCCTCGTCCTCCTCTTGCCCTTGACGTCTTCAAACTGCAAAAAGGGAAGGAAAAACCGAATTTCCCATGGATGCTAATTTTAAACGTCGCCAGCAGGTTGTCTCTTGCACGAGATCCGAATGCCCCGGAAAAATGAAATAGCGGAATAATAAAAAATGTAAATAGGAAAAAAAATGGTGCACATTTTTTGTTTTTAAATGGACGCGTGGTATCCATGGACCATCCGTCCGTGTCTGTCGTTCCCGGGTCGGACGTGTTCCATATACCGATGGACATCGAGGGTAGGATATATGGAATGAGGGATAGAGTGCCGGGACACGCTCGCGAGAGTTTATAGTCTCGACAAAACGACGGGACTCGTTAACGCCATAAAATATACGGGGGCTATCCATAACGAAGGGAGAGAGGTCCTGGCTCTCTCTTTTGCAATTTTTATAACGTCAACGAATCGCGTCTCTCGTCGTCGTCGTCGTCGTCGTCGACGTCGTTCGCTCTGGTGAAATATATATATATATACACACAACACCCTTCAATAATATATATCTATGGGGTATTCCATGCGTAGCGAGACAGGTTTTGGCCGCGGATCTCAAAATTTGTTGTCCGTTAATACATCGTTTTCTTGTATCATATAAAAACATTTTCATGTAGTTATGAACCCCAATTAAGACTTGGTTTTTCTTACTGATCGAAAAATAAAATATTTTACATACCTTTGTCCCTTAAGTGTCAGTACAGCAAAAATTAAATCTAACCAGCGCTTTTTAACCGAAAAAAAGCACTCTTGTCAATAAAGCTAATGGAATATTAATCCGATTTGTAAAGAAAAATTTATAGCCAAAAAACGGACAAAAAACCCGTTTTTTCGGCCTTTAGGGTCTACTGAATTTTATCAAAAATTTCACTGAACGTAGTTCAACACGTGAGAAACGTTTGGTAAAATTTTCAGCTTGCCTTTTTTCTTTGTTCACTGGCAATAAAATGTGTAGTTACTTCGTAAATAGTCGACGCTTCCTTTCCATCGAAGCTCGTTCAAGACAAAATTTATTAATTTCATTGCCAATGAATAAAAAATAAAGGCAAACGGTTTTTTCTCAGGTTTATTGGCCGTCAATTTTTTTTTACATATCGGATTAATATTCCGTTTGTTTGATTGAAAAGAGAGCGTTTTTCCAGTTAAAAAGCACTGGTCAGCTTTTAATTTTACTGTATTGAAACTTGAGAGACACTCAATTGAAGGTACGTTAAATTTTTTATTTTTTTATTTTTCGACTAGAACTCAACAAAAACCCAGACTCAATTGGGGTCCATAACTACATGGAAATATTTTTATACGATATAAGAAGACGATATATTGATGGACGAAAAAATTTTGAGACCCGAGGCCTGTCCTGCTACCCGTGGAATACCCCATACATATATTGTTCTCTAGCTCTCTTTCTCTTTTACTCGAGCTTTTTCAACCCCTTCTCTCTCCCTCTCTTTTACCCCCTGATTCTTTGTACATGTGTGGGCAAGCTCGAATGAACGGCACACGCCACGCCAACAGTCGGCCCGAGAGTTATGGGGCTTTTGAACGAGCTTTATAATGACCGGTGGGCAACGTTGATTAAAAAAGCAAACCCGTTGAGTTGCCGCTCTCCTTCCCTCTTTCTCTCTCTCTCTCTCTCTCGCTTGCTGTAGGGGTTGAAAATCGTGGTTCAACCCTTTTGAAATAGGGAAATGAAAGGGCGTGATGAGCTACGCGAATATCCATCAAGCTTTTACTCAATCTACCCCTCCTTTTTCTCTTCAATTCTTTGGTACTACCGCACTTACGGAACGTGTTACCTATGACGCGTATTTAATTAGCGCACCTTGCAGCGTTCGTTGACAAGCTCCGAGCACCGAGTCATTCCCAAAGTTTCGTCTGGACCCGCACGCCGCACAGGATCCATTCATTCGGCTGTAATATTATTTTTTTCCCCTCATTCTAGCTCGTTCTATGCGTGAGATTCAAAATGGTTTTGATGAAAAAAAGAAACAACTATAGTCGCGATTCCCGCGGAAAATATCAGAGCAGAAAAATCGCTTTTGGATATGTACGAGAGAAATAACTGAGTTGCATGGACCAGCGAACACGAGGATTTTCATTTCCTGCAGTTTAGTTTTTTTTTTCAAGTTTTTAATAACGTTATATAGAGTTGTAATCTCCGAGTCTTCGATGTAACCGGATGTTTCTGTCGTTCTTTTTCGTTGCCTTTCTTTCTCTCTCCCTAAAGAAACCGTGCGTGAAAATTCTAGGGAAGCCCTGACTTAAGTTGGGACCTCGTCGGGCTTGGACGTGGATGCCCTGTCAGGAATTGCCCTTACACCGCCA
Organism: Alloplasta piceator; assembly: GCA_946863875.1. NCBI lineage: Eukaryota > Metazoa > Arthropoda > Insecta > Hymenoptera > Ichneumonidae > Alloplasta > Alloplasta piceator. The sequence goes on from OX333071.1 coordinate 60,910,824, forward strand.
GGTTGGGCCCCGACAGGGCAATGTCAAGGTTGCCAGGCCTATTTACAATATGGCTGACCCAAGGCAACCCGTTGAGGACCTTGTTGGGATTAAACGTGGATGCCCTGTCAAGAACTGCCATAACACCGCCAGGCTGGGCCCCGACATGGCAGTGCCAAGGTTTCCAGGCTTATTTACAATATGGCTGACTTAAGGCAACCCGTTGAGGACCTTGTCGGGCTTAAATCTGAATGCCCTGTCATGAATTGCCATAACACCGCCAGGTTGGGCCGTGACAGGGCAATGCCAAGGTTGCCAAGCTTACATACAATATGGCTACCCGAAGGCAACCCGTTGAGGACCTTGTCGGGCTTCGATCGGGCAACCCATATTTAAAGAAGTCGGTATAATTACAACAGAACCAAATCGGGCCCAAATGGGGCTAAAATATCGGAGCCCTAATTATTTCAAACGAAGCACCGACGAGGCAACCCTTTGAGGGCCTAATCGGGCTTCACGGGGAGTTAGTTCCGAGACTCGCCATGAGATGTCGCATACGGCGTACGCTCTCTCGCATACGGAATATTCGACACCGCAGGGTCAGGCCTCTCAGGAAGTCATGCCTCGAGGAAAGTCATACCCACAAGATTTCTACATAAAAATCCTCTGCTTTATACTATTTTTTTGTAAAAATTCTCTTGGAGAATTATTAGTAATATATTATTATTAATAATGATGTATTATTATAATATATAATAATAATAATTAATAATAATAATAATAATAATAATAATAATAATAATAATAATAATAATAATAATAATAATAATAATAATAATAATAATAATAATAATAAATAATTAATAATAATAATAATAATAATAATAATAATAATGTTGTCATTATTATTGAAATAATTCAATTTTACAATCTACACGTTTAGCGATACTATGTACGTACTAGGGCCCTGATAGGCCTTGACTATGGGCTTGTCGTGGATTCGACATGGCAGACGTGAGGTGGTTGTAAAGGCCCTCGATTGGCAACCTTCTAAGGCCCTTGTCGAAAAAGTGTGACCGTCCATTCAGGAGCCCTATTGGGCTTCCAGTCAAGTAAGTTAGGGAAAACCGATCAGGGCCTAGTAAAGTTGGCAACTGACGTACAAAAGTTGGTGACGCAGCGAGATAAATACGTTTTTTATTATGTATTCGCCATTATTTAATTTAAAAGCGTTTCTTTCAGGTGCATTTAAGCAGTCCGAAAAGGTGTTACGATGTCTAATTTTCTTCGTAACACCTTTCCGGACTGCTTCAATGCATTTTTGATGTCCTTATTATAGAGTTACAGGCCACTTTTTGAATTTTTGAAACAAAAAAGGGGTTAAAAATTCAAAAAGTGGCCTGTAACTCCATACTAAGAGCCTAAAAAAATATGCCACACTTAAGGATGTTGACCCCTTACCTCAAAAAAAAAAGATTTTCATGAAACTGTGCATGCACGTAGATAATGGCTTTGAAAGCATACTTGCCAAATTTGACGAATTTTAGGAGGATATTTTTAGAGATATTTAATAAAGAAGTTAACACGCATTCTTATGGGATTCGCACATTTTTCAATAAAAAAAAGTACGACAATGCACTTTTCGCATGCTTACAAAAGACGGATTTTTATAAAAATTGGAGGTACTATTCTTGAGATATTAAGCAAAGTACTCGCAAAATTCCAAAGAGATTAGAAGCGTCGTTTTGGCACAATTAAATGATAAAATTTATAAAATAGCTAGTTTATTACAACAGCATGAATATGGATTGACAACGTGGCAACGTCGCTCACGGAGGTTAGGGCGGGAAAATTCAAAAGTATTTTATTCAGATATAGTGAAAAAAAACTCTTGCAACTCAAAATGGTAAACTTTTTCATTTCTGTCTTTCATTCTGTATATATTATATACACATAAAATTGAAAAACAAAAATAACAATATGCAAGCCTGACAAAAAAGTTTCTTCGTCATTGTTTCAATGTGCACAATACGATGCCCGTCAATTTGGAGCTTAGATGGATCATGATCGTTTTTTTGGTATTTTCTTAATTTTTTCCCGACTCCGACTAATCTCAGTCGATTTTGATACGCCTTTTCCGTCATTCTCTTTCTTTTCCATGTACGGTATTTATTTTCACTCATCGCGAATAATGTTTTCGTTCACTCGATTATTTAACTCGTAATTTTAATAAACAGCTGACTCCCATGAGTACCAACATAAAATTTTCGCAGTGCTGCACAATTTATCGTCATCAAACAGCAATAACAAATAATCTGTTTGTTAACAATATTTTTATCTTTTTTTAAGTAAAAGTCATTGGAAAAAAGTGCACTTTTTTCTAAATCTTTTTCATCAACGTTTATTTCTTTTTTTTCAAAGCGCGTGTTTTCCTCTTTCCAAAGTTGGCAGCTGACGTACAAAAGTTGGTGACGCAGCGAAATAAATACGTTTTTTATTATGTATTCGCCATTATTTAATTTAAAAGCGTTTTGTCCAGGTGCATTTTTGCACAAACTTAATGTTTGGGACTATTTTTTTCCAATTTGCAGCTGGATCTCAATTATAAAAATTTTGATACGTCATTAACTTTTGGTTGAGAGTGTATGGGGTCAACATCCTTAAGCAGTCCGGAAAAATGTTACGAAGAAAATGAGACGTTGGAGGATAAGATCCGTCAAGCGGTCAAGCGTAGTGACACTTAAAAATTGTTTTATGACAGGACCGCTGCACCTTAAGGGTTTTAACTAGCGTCAAAAACTTCTTCATTGGATACGTCAAATGATGGACCATTGGTCGGTTTACACGTATTCAACGAACATTTATATTTATGTTCAAAAATGGGCGTTTTGACGCTGACTCGACCCCCTTAAAGGAATATGTAGTATCAACAGTACAATGAGATGTAATTACATGTAAGGAAAAATGCAACCCTATGTACAACAAATAGCTGAGGAAGCTAATAAACATCAATCAAGAGAAATCTTTCTCTCGTATCTGTTGGTTATGGTCACTCTCGTCTCAAACGGGAATGGACAGAGGGAAAGAAGAACGAGGAATAAGAGGGCAAGAAACGCAAAAACGGCACGTGAATTATTCGATTTTCGTGGGAGAACACGGGGAGGAAAATGGGGACGATGGTAGGTGACGGGGTATTTATAAGGGGTGAGGAATTTAAGCCGCGAGGATAATCCGAGCTTTAACGCACATTCAAGCGCGCGACACGGTCTCCCTATTTCCCTTTCACTCCAACACTCGCTCTCCCTCGTTCCTATCATTTTCTCTATCGCCACGTGTACAGAATACGTGTCTTCGATGTGTGCACAATTTCTATCCCGATGTCAGCATGCGTGACGCGTAATATGTCCGTCAAATTCGCTACCGACAGCTTTTTCTCCGTACTAGATTGAAAAAAAAAATTCTGCCCCAGATTGGTGAAACAGAAAAAAAAGAAAAAACGAATGGAAAAGAGACAACGTAAAAGTGATAAATTCAAGAGTTTTCGAAAGCCATGGATAACCGAACAATTAAAAATTATTTATATCCGGGCAAAATGAAAAAAAAAAACAAACATAGAAATCGTACCCAATCGAGTTGGCGTATCGGAAATGTAAACTCGATAAATTCCAGGGTGCCTCGGTGACCCGCGATATGACCAGAGAATCTCCGGTTTAGAATTCCATGCAAATACGAGTCGGGCTGGTCGAATACCTCGTGAAATATGAAAAAATCCCTGAATTCATTGGGTCGAAAAAAAAAGTCAAACGAAAAAAAAGCCTGCGAATTAAAAGTGGGTCCGGTGATGCTGAAAATCCGCATGAAAGCCGTGAGAGAGGGAGAAAGAGAGAGAGAGAGAGAGAGGGGGGGGGGGGGGAATTCTCTCACATGTCTTCTCAATGCGGATTCGAGAGGCCAAAAAAGGGGTCAACGAAACGATCTGACGCGACTCGTCGTCGTCATCGTCATCGCTGTTTGGAGGGATGCTGGTGGTAGTTACGAGCCTGAAATTCGTGGGATATTTTGCTCCCGATGGTGGTGGTGGTGGTGGTAGATGACGGCAGTTTGCTTGGCAGAGGAAAAATTCGGGGTTTCTGCGAGGCAGCGGGGGATTTGATTGGCGCGACGAGGGGCTGGGGATAAGGGGCGCGGGGTTGGGGTTGGGGGTGGCGTTGGCCGGGGAATAATCGAGGGGATGAGTGGATCGATGTGCTGATGGTGGTTGGGGAGTGTGTGCGGCTGAAAGCGCAGTGTGGTCGGTATAGTGGAGAACAAATGATTTAATGAGAGCGCAGGGGTGGAAAACGCGGTCCCCGCGAAGAGTGGCAGCCAACCGGGAAATGGGAAGGAGAAACGAAGGAACAGGGGTAGGAGGATTTATATGTATTATATACATGTATATGGGGCATTCCACGTCAAATGGCGCCGTCATCGGCCTGACCCCCTCGGGTTTTGATGTCCAATGAATTGTGGGTTTCGTTTGACCCAAAATATGACCTGAAATTTTTCGAAATTCTTATTTCATTTTTTGGGGGTTGCCCGAACTACGCAATCATTAAATTGAGGGAAAACATAAAGCGGGGCCTTTTTCAAATTAATGAAATTCTTTTCACAGAAACTAGGGCCCAAAACAGATATTTTTGTCATAGTTCGATAATGGGCCAATCATAATTACTATTTTTTTGTTACATTTTTTAATTGTGTTCGAATCAACCATTTAATTTCAGGTCGTCAAGGCTAATGACTTTTCGAAAAATGTTGTCGTTTCCACTCTTAAACCAAGAACAAAAATCAAGTTCCAGTAGAAAAATATTTTTGTTGTTGTTATTCTCACTACGAGAAACAATCAAAATAAGAAACTATAAAGAAAAAAAATTAAAATACAAAAAAAAATAGTACGTATTTGTGGCCCATTTTTGAACAATGTCGAAATATCTTTTTTGGGCCCTAGTTTCTGTGAAATTTTTTTATTAATTTAAAAAAAGGCCTCTCTTTATGTTTTCCTTCAATTTAATAATTTTTTAGCTCGGGAAACACCTAAAAATGAAATTAAAATTTCTAAAAATTTGATATCACATTTTGGGCCAAACGAAACCCACAATTCATTGGACATAAAAATCCGAAGGGGACAGGCTGATGACCGTGTGATTTTACGTGGAGTGCCCCATATATATGCGTGAAGAGAAAGGGATAAAGAGGGTAGATAGAATACGAGCACGTGGCAAAAGCATATAGAAAGGGGTCGCGGAAAAGTACTGGTTGCAGCAGAATTTTCATCCTCCGCCGTACCCTCCTCTTTGGTGCCTCTCGTTTCTCGCACCCCTTTATCCCCATTTACTCCTGATTCCCGGATCGTATTTTATTATTTTTCTATTTTCATTTTTTCACTCCTCTCTGATTAATTTATCGCCGCATTTTTAGGTGAAATTGTTTTTTCCCTTTTTTCCATGTTTTTCTTCCCCTCCCACTCTCGAAACATTTGTGGGTCAAATTTCGCGATTTCACACGACAAGAGGGATCCACAAATTATCGCGAGAGCAGCATAACGCGCTGAATATTTCTCGTCCAAAAAGCCTTCCGGGGCTCTACGTTAAATTACGTCGTTTACTCGCGTCCGCGCGTCAAATTTGCTGCTGGTTTATATTCCGACGTTATATATACACTTTACGGACACACACATACACACACTGACATGTTCATTTCTGTGTATGTGTATTTGTGTTGGAAAATTAATGTGCCTGCGAGTTTCTGATGTGCTTAGTCCCTTTCCTCGCTTTCGCCATCTGTATAATATATCTTGGGGCTCAGAATCAGAAGGGCTTTTGCAAAATTGCTAAATTCGCTATTTCGTGACATTTAAGCTTCAGAATTTGTGAAGATTACAAGAATACACTTGAGAGGCTAACTTTTTTTTTTAGATTCATAGAAAAAAATTTTAGAGAGTTATGTTCTTTCAAACCATTTTTAAAGTCATATTTTTTTTCAAGAAACAATTCCAGAGCAATTTTAGTAAAGATAGGGTTTAACCGGATAAGAATGGTGAATCTGCCCCCAGCGAATTTTGTAGCGCCGATTTTTTCCAAAGTTCCTAAACTAAAAAAACACTTTGTGCAAAATTACAGCTTTCTACATCGATGCCGAGGGGTCTTCCCACTAAAAAAAAAGTGTTTTTTCGATTTTTACAGTTCATAAATACCAAAAGCGGCGACCGAAAAATCTTAATAAATTCTGAAAAACCAGAAACATGTCGATGCCAATGGGAAATTTTTTCTTCTTTTTAAATGCTGAATTCTATTTTTAATCATCGAATCTTCTTTTAAGAACATTAGTTTGTAGCGAAGAGATTTTTTTACTGTTAAGGATGTTCAGTACCGAATCGCAAATCATGAGAAAATTCTGAAAATTTGGTATGTTTTTGGATGAATTATTTAAGAGGTCGTGTAAAAATTTCACGACGATGAGGAAGCTCGTTATCGAACAATTAACATTAACAAATTAAATTGAATTAAATGTAGTCTTATGGAAACTGATATACCTTTGCGATAAGTTTTTTTTTTTTGACCTCTCAATTTTTTAATATCTACACTATATTGAAAGCAACGGAAACAAAACGAAGTTTATTGATAAACATTTTTTTTTATTTGTTTAAAAAATTGTTCTTAACAAAATGTTAATATTTTAATAACGAGCTTCCTAATCGTCGTGAAATTTTTACACGACCTCTTGAATACTTCATATAAAAACATGTCAAATTTTCAGAATTTTCTCATCATTTTTCATTTTAACCCTTAAGGAGGTTGAAGTAATGATGATAGAATTCTGAAAATTTAATATGTTTTTACATGAAGTGTTCAGAAAGTCGTGTAAAAATTTCACGACGATTAAGAAGCTATTTATTGAACAATTAACATGAAAAGATTTCATAGCGACTCAACATCCTTAAGACAGAAATTGACATGATTTTGCTCTTCATTCCCTACATTAAAAAAAAAAAGTCTCTAAATTCGACCTGCAACACATTGAAAAAAAATGATAAAATTTCTTATTTTCCATTGGAAAATCATATGTAAATCATTCTTGGGTTTAATTAAATGGTGATCATGACTAGAGTATTTGTGAGACAAAACGAATAGACGTAAACAATACGATTTTATTGCTTATTTTAGTTTCTTCGCCCCAACTATCTATATTGCAACATATTGATCTTTATCGGTATCCCTGTTGATCATGTCATTGACCTCTTCAACATCGAAGAGTCCAGCTTCCCATTTTCCAGCCATGAGCACCCATTTATTAGACTGGAAGAATGATTTATTTATGGATTTCCTATAAAAAATGAGAAATTTTGTCGCTCTTATTTTTTTTCAATGTGTTACAGGTCGAATTTTGAGACTTTTTTTAAATCTAGGGAATGAAGAGTCAAATCAGAAACATGTCAATGTCAATGGGAATTTTTTTTCTTTTTTTTAAATACTAAATTCTATTTAAAAAAAGAGATTCAATGATTAAAAATAAAATTTAGCATTTTAAAAAAAGAAAAAAAAAATCCCATTAACATTGACATGTTTCTGATTTTTCGGAATTTTTTAAGATTTTTTGATCGCCTCTTGGTATTTGAAAAGTGCAAAAATCGAAAAAAAACACTTTTTTAGAAGAAAGACGCCTTGGAGTCGATGTAGAAAGCTGTAATTTTGCACAAAATTGTTTTTTTAGGTTAGGAACTTTGGAAAAAATCGGCGCCACAAAATTCACTGGGAGCCGATTCACCATTCTTATCCGGCTAAACCCTTTGATTAACTTTTTAATTCAAAACGAAGAAGACGCCGTAGGTAAATTTTGAGAACTGTTTTTGCCCTTTATCGATACATCTTTTTCTTTGGAAAATTCATATTCTGGGATAAATATTCTGGGATAAAATCTCTTTTGTTCCAAAAAATAATGTATGAGACTATTAAACGGCCTCTAAAGTACTCTTCTCTTCCGAATATAGTAATGACAAGTTTTTCATGAAATGCTCATTATGCTGTTGGCTTCCGGAGAAGATAATAAATGCATTGCGAGGAGAAAAAAACAGTGTTCAAACTTTTTCGTCACATTGTCGAATATTATCACTGGGCTAGGGAAATTCACGAGGTAACCCATGTGGCGATATTTGGGACGTCCATTGTGGGAAGCTTTTTTCACGGTATTTGAGTGATGTATGAGAGGAATACGCGTTGGTGGAAGAATATAAGGGCGCAGCTGAAAACATCCCCGTGGGTTTATTCGCATGTTGCTGGAGAAACGCGAAGGGTGGGGGGGGGTGGAGATTACGAAGGTATGAGAATCAGGAGAGTGGAGGAGGGACAGGCAAGAAGACGAGAAGAGATATGAGGGAAGAGAGAGAGAGAGAGAGAGAGAGAGAGAGAGAGAGAGAGAGAGAGAGAGAGGAAGAGCGAGAGAGAGAGAGAGAGAGAGAGAGAGAGAGAGAGAGAGAGAGAGAGGAAGAGCGAGAGACTAATGGGAAAACTAGCGTCGCCCGACTTTTTGCCGGTAGATTAAAATATGCAAATAACACGGAACCCGACATACAGCTTGCGCAAGCTTCGCCAAGCTCCTATCCCAAGGATCTCTCTCTCTCTCTCTCTCTCTCTCTCTCTTATACACACACACACACACACTTTTTCCCTATATTCCACGTTTGTCTCGTACACATGGACGAGAAAACGCGAACGAATGGGAGAAATAGAGGAAAAGAGAAAATCCCTTTCCTTCGTTTCATCGCCTCTCAACCCTCGTCCGCGTTTTCTCCTCCCGCGATCTCTCTCTTCCATCTGTATACGGATTCGCCGACGCGACACTGTACAGTGTAAATCCACGAGACCGGATAGTGCAGTTTCACTGTGGGGGAGGAAACTCGCGCGGATATTACGAGGGTGCGCAATGCGAAGAGGGTAAGTAAGAGAGGTGAAATTACATTTTAATTTCATCAGTCTGTCTCTCATTGCTGTAGTCTCACCCACGTGCGTTCTATATGTTACTTTAATATTTCGCATTTAATATACATTTGTGAGCTTAACCGGTGGATAGATAGCCCGTATTTTGAGTACCAAACTACTTTTCAGATATTTCGAGTACTTTTCAGGCATCTCGAGTACAAAGTAGGATTTATATATATATATATATGGGGCGTTCCACGTCAAATCACGCGGTCATCGGCCTGATCCCCTCGGATTTTGATGGCCAATGAATTGTGGGTTTCGCTTGGACCAAAATACGACCTCAAATTTTTAGAAATTTTTACTTCATTCTTTAGGGGTTGCCCGAGCTAAAAATTCATTAAATTGAGGGGAAGCATTAAGAGGGGCCTTTTTTAAACTAATAAAAAATTTTCACAGAAACTAGGGCCCAAAACAGATATTTTCGTCATAGTTTGATAATGGGCCAAAAATAATTAGTATTTTTTTTGCATTTTATTTTTATTTTTTATAATTTGTTATTTTGATTGTTTCTTGTAGTGAGAATAACGTCAACAAAAATATTTTTCTAGTAAAACTCGATTTTTTTTCTTGGTTTAAGAGTGAAACGACAATATTTTTCGAAAATTTCTTAGCCTCGACGACCTGAAATCAGGGATGGGCATAAAGAACTTAAAAAAAAAATAAGTGATAAATCATTTTTGACTCGTGATTTAAACGGGCTCGGAGTATCAAGTACTTTCGGACTTGTGATTTAAACGGGCTTGGAGTATCAAGCCTTTTTTGACTTGGGATTTAAACGGGCTCGGAGTATCAAGTCTTTTTTGATTGGTGATTTGAACGGGCTCGGAGTATCAAGTACTTTTGGACTTGTGATTTAAACGGGCTTGGAGTATCAAGCCTTTTTTGACTTGGGATTTAAACGGGCTCGGAGTATCAAGTCTTTTTTGATTCGTGATTTGAACGGGCTCGGAGTATCAAGTACTTTTGGACCTGTGATTTAAACGGGCTTGGAGTATCAAGCCTTTTTTGATGTGGGATTTAAACGGGCTCGGAGTATCAAGTCTTTTTTGATTCGTGATTTGAACGGGCTCGGAGTATCAAGTACTTTTTTACTCGTCACTCCTTTCGATTAAGAGTGACAAATTCTTTTTAATTCTGAGTATATTTAAGCTTTAAATTCATTTTAATTCCTTTTTTAATCGAATTAAACGACGAAATTCATATTAATTCCTGAATATTTTTTAATTGTACCATGGTCAAATCGATCCCGGTACAACAAATTATAACTACGCATACGGAGAATAATAATTAGTGACAAATAAATAAATAAATAAATAAATAAATAAATAAATAAATAAATAAATAAATAAATAAATAAATAATTAAATAATTTTTTTTTTTTAATTTTTTTTTTTTTTTTTTTTTTTTTTTTTTTTTTTTTTTTTTTAAATACGGGCCAGTATCGACCAAATCCGGATTTGGTTTGGTTGAGTCTACGCGCGAGCATACTGGCCCGTATTTAAAAAAAAAAAAAAAAAAAAAAAAAAAAAAAAAAAAAAAAAAAAAAATTAAAAAAAAAAAAATTATTTAATTATTTATTTATTTATTTATTTATTTATTTATTTATTTATTTATTTATTTATTTATTTATTTATTTATTTATTTATTTATTTATTTATTTATTTATTTATTTATTTATTTATTTATTTATTTATTTATTTATTTATTTATTTATTTATTTATTTATTTATTTGTCACTAATTATTATTCTCCGTATGCGGAGTTATAATTTGTTGTACCGGGATCGATTTGACCATGGTACAATTAAAAAATATTCAGGAATTAATATGAATTTCGTCGTTTAATTCGATTAAAAAAGGAATTAAAATGAATTTAAAGCTTAAATATACTCAGAATTAAAAAGAATTTGTCACTCTTAATCGAAAGGAGTGACGAGTAAAAAAGTACTTGATACTCCGAGCCCGTTCAAATCACGAATCAAAAAAGACTTGATACTCCGAGCCCGTTTAAATCCCACATCAAAAAAGGCTTGATACTCCAAGCCCGTTTAAATCACAGGTCCAAAAGTACTTGATACTCCGAGCCCGTTCAAATCACGAATCAAAAAAGACTTGATACTCCGAGCCCGTTTAAATCCCAAGTCAAAAAAGGCTTGATACTCCAAGCCCGTTTAAATCACAAGTCCAAAAGTACTTGATACTCCGAGCCCGTTCAAATCACCAATCAAAAAAGACTTGATACTCCGAGCCCGTTTAAATCCCAAGTCAAAAAAGGCTTGATACTCCAAGCCCGTTTAAATCACAAGTCCGAAAGTACTTGATACTCCGAGCCCGTTTAAATCACGAGTCAAAAATGATTTATCATTTAAAGCATGTATTTAAATACTTTTTGATTCGAGTCCGCCCATCCCTGCCTGAAATAAAACGGATGATTCAAACACAATTTAAAAAAAAATAGTAATTATTTTTGGCCCATTATCTAACTATGACGAAAATATCTTTTTTGCGCCCTAGTTCATGTGAAAAAATTTCATTAATTCGAAAAAGGCCCCTCTTTATGTTTTCCCTTGATTTCATGATTTTTAGCTCGGACAACCCCTAAAAAATGAATAAAAAATTTCTAAAAATTCGAGGTCATATTTTGGGCCAAACGAAACCCACAAGTCATTGGACATCAAAATCCGAGGGGGTCAAGCCGATGACCACGTGATTTGACGTGGAGCACCCCATATATACTTTTGCATTAATCTTCTTACTTGAGACCTCGTTAAAAATGTGGGAAAAATTGGTGTTACAAAAAATATAAATCTCGATAAATTGGTATGGCTGATATGCAAGAGAGAGGTACAATTCATCGATTGGACCATTAAATTACGAAAATGCAATTTGTAATCTTTTGTCCACTGATAAAAGTTGAAAGCTCCAAATTTCAGTGAGATACTTCAAAAAGTACATAATCAATAAGTAATCAGACACTTTTAATATGAGCACCAAAAGTACTCCGTAATTAAGGAATCATTCTACTTTATACCAACTTCAAAAAAATCGATTTTATTTTGCATTTTTCGAAAGTTAATGTATTCGAAAATATTATTTCAAAATTCTAGATTAAGTAAGGTTTTTTCACGATTTTTCAAAAACAAACTTTAAACGCGTTTTTCTCGAAACAACGTTTGTTAGCCTTATGTTGTCCGATTCTCAAAAACTATACTGAACCGATCCTTTTGAAATTTTAACCACATATTTCAAGTATATATGGGTTTGATCGGAACTAGAATAATTTCAAAATATTAATTGTCACCAATTTTTGTATATAATTAATTTTTTTTTTAAATATTCCCCTGTTAATTTTTTTTTTCGAAAATAGTGCGCCATTTTGTTAATCGTGTATAAATATTAAACTAATGCTATTTGATTTTTTTGATTTAGGTGATTCTTTTCCGAGAAATCGACAACAACACCTACTTACTTTTTGGTGAGTTACCTTTGCCTAACATTTTTGTATATAAAAACTGTGTAAAATAAATTTTAAAAATTGTTTCATATATTTTAAGCATGTATTTATTGAGCCCAATAATTTTTATATCAATATCTATAATACCAACCTCAAATAAAATTTTATAAAAATAGCCTTTTTTGAGTGTCTAAATTTTTCAGTATTTTTGTTGCATTTGCCATGCTGTGGATCACTACACTGCCAAATGTTTCTCATTAGAAAAGAAACAAACATTTGAGCTTTTCATAATTTTATAATTAATTCCGACACAAGTATCAAAGTTGCTCTTCGAAGGTGTTTCTACTTGCATTCTCTCAAGAGTTGTAATAATTGTCACACATGACATACGTTTTTTTTTAATCTCTAGAAACCCTAATGCACATAAAGATTAATACATTTCCGTCCCGGTATAATTTTTTGGCTGTGTCAAAGACTGCGTCAGGATTATTCATATGACTCGAGAACAAGTGAATTCCACCTGCCGTTTCGCTCAGAAATGCGGATTACTCCCAGGCGCATTTCATATACGCCCCTTGACGCAAGTGCCATATTTATATAATATATGCATGTATATGTTCATGCAAACCTCATACGAGCTCAAACATTTTCGTAACTCCGCGCAATTAGTACGTACAACTCGAGCTGGGTTTGTCCCGAGGCGAGTTTTCCCACTTTCAAACACGGTCCTCTAAATGTGTACTCGGTCGTCGTTGTCGTTGTCATTCGCAGTTTCTACTGTTTCTTCGTTCCCGTATTCCCTCCTGATTCAACAATTTATAATATCACGTTGCGTTCTTCATATTAATTTACCGCGATACGAGAAGCATCAAGAATTCCGCGATTCCAAAGTTCGTCGTTGGATAAAGTTTATAATTTGCACATAACTATTTTTCTCTTTCGACTTGAATGTACTTCCGAGATACCATAGTTGATTGAAATGTTTTTTAGTCAATTGAAAATGATCTTGGAAATTATCAATTTCGACACTGCTTAGGGGAGACCAAGGAGGGTTGTGACAAAGCCGATTTCTAGGCATCTATGCGGAAATTGCTAAAAAATAACCCACACGGAACCGCGTGTCCATTGGACGTCCATCGATCATCCATAGATCCTTAACAGGTCTACATCCACGATGGACGTAATGCGGACATCTATTGAACGTTCATGGCATACTTTTGATTGGACAAAACGCGATGGAGCACACAGGACGTATATTGTATGTCCACGAAACGTACTATTTCTTGAGCTACAAATATACATAACGCGACCATCCATGGTATGTCCGTAGGTAGACATTCAATAGTTTTTAATTCAGGATAGTATTTGAACATCTATTGGACATTCCAGGTTCATCAACGAAAATCATATTTGGAGGACGTCAATTGAACGTCTTATAGACCGTCTTGTAGACGTACAAATTACGTCTATCGAAGGATATCGCGGAAATTTATTCTAGGTCCACAACACATATTTTTGGAGCTGTAAATATATTTCGCACCTAACCTAACGGCCAGGGGACGTCCAATAATGATATATGTTGGATGAAAATTTCATTCCAGGAAAGACCATGAACATCCTTAAATAGGTAGGTAGGTAGGTAGGTAGGTAGGTAGGTAGGTAGGTAGGAGATCAGAAGAGTTAAGTAGCATTCCTTGAATGCAATACTTGGACGGGTGACCGCACTGTGAAAAATCGAAAACTATTTTTTTTCCTTTTCTTCTGTAAAATATGGATATCTTATAGGCCCCGAATATTATATCGTCAGTAATAAGTTTATAATTAATTAATAATATCTAGTTAATAACGATTGAATTATGTAAATTAAGGGACGTATAATGGATGATCATTAGACATCTTTCGGATCACTGGTTTATTCGTCCTGAATACGTAAGGCATACGTCACTTTTTGGGGTTCAGTCCGTCTAAAAACCGTCTCGGGGTACGTATGAGGGATGTTCTCAGTACATAGAACAGGTGCCGTTTCGCACTTAAGTTAGCAGTTTGAGGGATATTCAAGGACGTCCCTGGGATGGAATTTTCATCCACCATGTATGAATATTTGACGTCCCATGGCTCTAATGTTCCGTGTGGGAAATCGTTATTTTTAAATAAAATTTCCAAGATAACGATTTATTTTTTAGCAATTTTCACATTGTAAGCAATAATGGTACTGATTAAAAAAAAAAATGGAAGAAATACAAAAACGTTTTAGAAGACAAAAATAAATATTTAATGATATAATTTATTGAAAAATAGTGAAAACATTGATTTTCCGAGATTTTTTTCGAAGATATGAACCATTTGTTGATGTTCAGTAAATATGGATTTGAAAGAGTACATATCTGGGCACCTTATATAAAAATTCAGATCTTTTTGAATGATCTGTTTCCGTTTATCAGTGATAAAGTGAATTTAACGCTAAAAATGGCGTTTTGAAACGTCCCGCACGCCCTCTATATATTGTCAAAAAATCGAATCGTTGCAAAGAGACCTTTATTTCAACGATATCTTCGATTTTTGAGGATAGCCCACAGTTTTCAATATGTTTGATTCACCCCAATGTTCCTATAGACTCTTCAAGTTTCATGACATGATTTTGTTTTTTTTATTTCGTCACGTATTTGAAGGTAGAAAATTATTATTCGGAATGAAGCATGCTTTTTTGCGCCAACAGGAGTGTTATGACAGCTCATCACAACTCTCCTATCCAGGTTTTTTCTAGCAATAATATTGTGTGGTGTGACATTGCATGTTGATTTGTTATTTATTTTGTTCTAATTTTTTCAGAATATTCAGAGTTTTTCAGAATTCAGAATTGAAGGTTGTTATGATTTGCCAAAGATGGTACAAGCAATCTAATTAGTATTAAAATCAAAAGTTATTGTTGGTTATAATTACACACCAAACGTTGATTAATGCAATAAAATTTGAGCAATATGTATTACTAATATAAAAATCATTTTTATTCACAAATAGTAGCGTCTAAATTGAATTTCTTTCGTTATAACGATTAAATATGTACATAACTGTCACAACTTACCTCAACCTCTGTCACAACTTACCTCAGTACTAGGAGAGTTGTGACATGGGGAGTAGTTTCAGTTTTCATCAATTTTCGCACATTCCCTCATTACTTTTATTTACTTTTACATTTGTTTCACATAGTGTATAGAACAAGCTATATGAAGTTGCGAAGTGAAGACTTTCTTTGACTGATATATGCTCGTGAAAGTAGAAAATGTCACAACCCTCCTTGGTCTACCCTACTTTTTCTTTTTCTCATAAAAAAGGAGCTTTCATTATAAGGAATGTCTTATATAGAGAAAGCTTCTTTTTTATGAGGAATCGAAGATAGACAGACTTTTGAAAACGACTCTCAAATTTTTTCCACTTTTTCTCAAAATTCAACAAATTTTTAAAAATTTTAAACAAATAACCAGTTTATCCATTATCAGTGGAATTGAATACATAAATGTAGAATCTCAAGATGCAGTTATTTTAAATTCCATAGTATTTTTCAACACTTTCGCTAAAGAACCTGATCACTTTTCTTCCTTTTCCTTAACTCTCGACGGTAAAATGAATAAAAAGGTAACAATAGTTACATTCGAGATTTGCTAATATATGCAACTCGTCTATTGCATGAATAAAATAGCTCGTTCTTCGCAAGTCATTCGTGTACTTTTTCCATGAAATTTCATAAATCTCTCGCTCGAGTATAGTTCCATGTGTCCTCTCTCTATATCTGCGTTCGTTTTATACCGCAGCGAAATGGGTAACAAGTCGCGACATGGTAAACGGAGTTCGCGCTTCTTTAGCAAATTCATGCTAAACGAATTTCTATAGCAAAGATGAATTCGTTATCGAGTCGCGATTCTCAATTCATCCTGAGAGACAATCTCGTGAATTTGCACGATCTTGCAACGAATACAGAGATAGAGAGGGATGAGAGAGAGTCAGATGCTGCGAACCCTTTTCTCTCGCTTCCTCCATCGACCAGCTCTACCCAGACGCAGACACACGAACACACGCGTGTGAATTTGCAGTGCAGAGAAATGTCGTACACAAATGTTCCAAAATTATTCAACAATATAGTTTCATGCAGGAGAATCGCGTTGAGGGTTCGCAGTGTGTCTGCTGGATGGTGTCTCTCGGACCAGTAACAGGGGTGTCCTCTCACATCCCCTTCTCTCCACTACCCGGTTTCTAGTCGTCTACCCCCGTTACTGTCCGTCCCCAAATTTGTGCTCCAGTATGCGAGATATCCGGCAACGTCCGTCTGGTCACCCTCGCATTCGAACCTCGAGAGAAGCACCCAGAGACAGAGAGAGAGAGAGAGAGAGAGAGAGAGAGAGAGAGAGAGAGAGAGAGAGAGAGAGAGAGAGAGAGAGAGAGGAAGGTAAAATACAGACTAGGCCCACTGTCACCCCTTTTGCCCTCCCACGACTCTTGTTGGAATTTAAGCCGTAATGGCACTCGCCCCACACTATATCACATACACTACGATAAAGCTCTCTCTCTCTCTCTCTCTCTTTCTCTCTCTCTCTCTCTCTCTCTCTCTCTCTCTCTCTCTCATCTTTTTCTCTCTGGTGCTTCCCTGTGCCTGGAACCCCGTTTGCAAAATATGATTCCATATATGAGGAGTTCTTCGACAAATGCTGTTTTGTGACCACCTTTATTGCTGTTCATACGGTGCATGGGTTTGACAAATTGCGTCTAGTCAGAATTTTGGAACTTCCAATTTTTTGATGTTTTCATAATTTCCTGACACACTTCTGCAGAATAACGTACTTGACAGCACTAGGGTCGTTTTTAACCCAGCGATAAATATTCTTATAAAAAATGTACCATTTAATGTTTTAACTTGCAAATTTTTCTAGAACTTCTTAAGAGGTTACTTCCCAAAGTTGTACAGAATTGGTCGTAAAATGTCAAAGTTAAATATGATTAAAAAAATTTAAATATTAGAAAAAACTAAAAAAAATGACAACTTTCACGAAAAAAATCATAACTTTTTTATTTTTCCACAAAAATGGTTGAAAATTTAACTGAGTTTGCTTAATATAAGGCACTACAAGAAAAAAAATAGTAGTAGTAAAATAATCTAACAGGACAAAAAATCGCACACAATTTTGGCACTCGACCTTATTTCAAACACTGAGGTACAGGCGGGACCACCCCACTTTGGATGGCTACCACATATAAACTTATTATCTTAGAGTGATGCTATAAGCTCGAAGGTGTAGTGGCATCCTCGAACTAATGACAGATGTCGCTATGGGTTTAATTTTTTTAAATTTAGGTACTTAAAATTAAGGAAATTTGGGCCTGGGGTGTTTTGTACCCCAGTGTGTCAAGTTTGGGTTAAATGAGACGTTTCAAGAATATTGTGTCCGAATTTCGAGTCATTCTGATCAGAGATGACACAGTTACGCAGATTAAAATAAAATAAATAAAATAAAAATAAAACGCAGATAAAATGCATGTGTAAACTTGTCTTGAAAACTTCTTCGTCTTTAATGCATCTTTTTTTTTCCACCGATGAAAATCGGACCTTTCTTCACATTGCTAATTCATACTTTCACTTTGAACTGCGTTCTTTACTTTCTCAATTATGAGTTTGAATAATTATTTGACCAAACACTAGATAATTGTTTACAAAAGTGAATGCATTCGAGTTTTGCTATTCACATGATCTATTTTCATGCAGCAGTAGTTATTCCAAAGTACGCAGAATAAGAAAAATTCAAGGAGTATATAATTGTAAGGATGATACTCAAAAACGTACTTTTCAAAGTGTGAAAAGATTAATTAAGGGGTTAGGCCACTCTAGGATTTTCAAAAAATCGATTGTTTGTTGTTGTTGTTAAAAAGGTACCTTAGTATCTATAGATTTAAATTCCAAAAGATTATTTGCGTGAATAATCCCTGAGTACTCGATTTTCGTATTCAAGAGCAACCCCTCTTCATTCGCAGCGAGCTTTTTCTACAAACTTTAAACGCGTTTATCTAAGAACTACATTTTTTAAGTCGGCCGAACTCATAACTCAAACAAATTAAAACCCATTCCTTTGAAATTTCTACTGTACATTCAAAATAACGTTTTCTAAAGCACTACATAGGATTTATTCATTACATTGCATAGTTCCTTTTTTATAAACAATTTCCTGACGATTTTCTCATGGCGTTTTATACTTTTTGATGTAGAAATGCGCCAATTTTACAAAAAACAACATAGCAAAAAAATCCTACGTACTTCTACAGCTATTCTTATATATATGATCGAAAAAACTTTGGTGCCTCATCGTTACTCAAAAATTATAGGAGCTGTTGGTTCGGCCGTCGACCTTCCAGAAACGAAGGCGCCATCGTAAAAACGCTGCACAGTCGCCATTTTTACATATATCGCCATGAAAAAATAATTTTTTATTGCCAATTCTATAATAAAACATTTTTTTTGTAAATCCGATTTATTTTATGGTTTCGCTGAAAAAAAAACACGAAATATGTCCTTTTTTGGTCTGTAGAGTGGCCTAACCCCTAAAATAAACTCCCCCAGTTTCCTCACAAGATGTTTCGGGATGTACCAGTTTTTTTAGCCCTCAATTAAACATAACCCCTCAGTAAAATAATACCAAAAAAAAATCCGCACATTGTATTAGTGTTAACGAAATGAAGGATTCTTCAATTCTCTCATTCTCTTGTCCTTTTTGATGAACGTCAAAATTTCAGTTTATACTGAAAGCGGTTACCTCTTTGATGGAGAATACTTCATACACATATGTGTATAAGTGTATGTACGTATATGTATTGTCGTGTACAGCGTTTGAAGAACGATTTGCATTCGCACAAAGAAAAGGCAAATACACAAATGAATGATGAGAGGTCGGAAAAACCGTGGCGAGAGGAAAATCTGTTTCGCAGGGGTTGTTCCAATACCAATATGTACCAAACTACACGTATACGTCTATGCACACACTCAAATTCCCTACATTATTCAAATACTAGACAGAGTTCGTATCTTCCATTATATACTCCCAATACAGAGTGTGTATTATTATCTCTTTTGCCTCTCTATATTCCCACCGCACTCGGACATGGCGTTTTACTCGGTTGTTGACCGCGTTTTGACGATAATTTCTATATGGAATATTCGAGATGATATTATTGTCACGCTGACCATTATCAGGGGCTTTGCTGTTCGTTCCAAGCACTTACAATTTCGCACTATTTCAAATGAGCATCCCTACACGGAAAAAACAAGTTGGTTGTGGCAACTAACAGGTTTGTAAGATATGCTCTTAGTAATTAGTAGGTTGGGGCAACCATTTTTGTGGTTTCCGCAACCAACTTTTTATTGGTTGGGTGTTTGGCAACCAATAAAATAGTTGCGGTAACGACGAAAATGGTTGCCCTAACCAACTAATTACTAAGAGCATATCTTACAAACCAGTTAGTTGCCACAACTAACTCGTTTTTTCCGTGTACGGCTCCCACTTTGAATTTGCGCTTAATGGTATTCACTTTTTGACAATTCTTTCTTTTTTGATGATTCACAATTGTCCGTTCTTTTCATCTTTGCTCGAGAACTCAAACGTTCAGGATGGTAGCTTTGAAGTGTGTCAAAGGTCGTTGATTATAACGGCAGATGATGAGAGGGGATGATTTACTGGAAGCTCAGAGAGGTGGAGGAAGAGAGAGAGGGTGAGGGAAGGTGAATGATGAGAGATCTCGTATATATGGATGCTTTTGAACTTGGGGTAGGTTGCGCGAGCTCGTATGAAGTGTCTAGGGTCCCACGAGACACTGGCATATATGCTCGTATATACGTCTATATATCTATCAATATATATGAGGTATTCCAGCCCAAGTGTGTAAACCCGTGACCCTGACCCTCTCGAATTTATTTGATTTTTTTTTCATATGATCGCATTGAGTCTAAAATACACCCTAATAATTTTTTTAGATTTTTCCAAACATCCCTTAGGGTAAAAGCCGGATAGTTGCCACACTTAAGGAAAAAGCTCTATTACTTAAAAATTAAGTATCTACTGACAATATGCTTCGTGTATATTAAAACATTGGTCTTTAATTTTTCATTGTGCACTATTTTTGTAAACCTAATTAACATTGTTTTTGAGTGAATCCCGTTTCATTTGACCTCTTCAAAGAGGGATAGTTGCCCAACGTGGCGGATAGTTGCCTCACGTCGAAAATTCTTCGAAGGAGTTTATAATTAATATGAAGTTACAGATTATTTTATTTTATTATATCAAAATTTTATTTTTTTATTTACTTGCCCTTTTTATTAAAAAAATAAATAAAAGTTATTTAACAATATACCGTATCAGACCGTGAAGTTGAAACTCTAATGCATGCGAGGAAATAAATAGTTGACTGAATCCTCAACTATAACATTATTTATTCAATAAAAATTAGTCACCGATATTAGTACAACGCTCGTCGAGGTCTTACCGCGGAAGATTTTCGTTCACACAGACGAAACTTGTGGGCCCTGTCCTATGTCTTTTGGGCACTAAGGCCTGCGAGGGCATATTAATCATTACAGAAAAGCGCTAACGCTGGGGACATCTCTAACATAGTGTATTAAAAACCGGGACAACTATCCCCCCGGGGCAACTATCCGGCTTTTACCTTATTTCAAAAAAAAAAAATTTTGAAAAAAAACGCCATTTTTTTAAATCTAACAAAATTCCGAAAAAACCGTGATAATACATAAAAATTTTCAAGCTATCACCTGTAGTGGGCAGATTTTTTTTCTGTATTTTACAAGCTATATTAACGTTCTCAAAATTCCAAAAAATTCTAAAATAGCTCACCTTAGACAGTTACTGAATTAATTTGAGTACCAAAATAATTCCGTATCTGCTCAAGGTGAGCTATTTGAGGATTTTTTGGAATTTTGAGAACGTTATATAAGAGCTTGTGAAACACAGAAAAAAAATCTGCTCACTACGGGTGCTAGCTTAAAATTTTTTATATATTATCACGGTTTTTTCAGATTGTTTAGATTTAAAAGAAATGGCGTTTTAAAACATTTTTTTTTTAAATACAATACGAAAAACACAGAAAAAAAATCTGGCCACTACGGGTGATAGTTTGAAATTTTTTATATATTATCACGGTTTTTTCAGAATTTTTTTAGATTTAAAAAAAATAGCGGTTTTTTTCGAACAAATTTTTTTTTTAAATAAGGGATGTTTGGAAAAATCTAAAAAAATTATGAGGGTGTATTTTAGACTCGATGCGATCATAAGAAAAAAATCAAATATATCCGAGAGGTTCAGAGTCACGGGTGTACACACTTGGGCTGGAATACCTCATATGTATATACATATAGATTTATACATATGCGTATATTCGTGCAAGCGAATATAGTTCAAAGGGCGTCATAATTGTCAGGAGTGATGGCGTTCCCTTTTGGCCCTTTGGATAGAGCAGAGCATGAAAAATGTGCGAAACCAAGTGAAACTCATCATAATTAAACAGGATCTTTGTTAAAGCAGAAGAGACCAAACACATAAGCGTTTTTTTCCTTGCCAGCGTATATCTGTTAATTACAGAGCTCAAATCTTTGCACCTTTGTTGTTGTTTTTTTTAATCCACTATTGTCGTCTTATATGCGTCTATGAGAGGAACCTTTTTTGGTTTGGCGTTGGATATATATTCACTGTAGGGGTGTGCGAATATTCGAACTTACGAATTATTCGATTCGACTCGTTTCAAATAATTGGTAAATTCGAATATTTGCACACCCCCAAATACTATAGTAAAAAATAAGAGATTATGTTATTGCAATGGCTGCTTATGATGAAAGCCTAAATAAATATTTGCATTGTCGAAATTATTGACTAAATTAATGTCAGTAGCTGAAAATAAAACCAGATTTCAGAACGAGGAAGAAAAACACTCATCGATCATAACAATAAAAAATCATTTCTAATTTACCATTCAATAATTGTTAAAACTGAGAATGAGATACCAAATATAACGATTGACAAATAAATAAAAAGAGTATAACTTTTGAAAAACTTGATTACACTTAACAAATAATCAGCGTATTAAATTTATTTAATAATTTTTCTAACGATGTATTTTCATTTAACATTTAATGAAAAGGTTTAACATTTAATTAAAAGGTTGGTAATGAAACTTTCTTTTAAAAGTTATGTTTTATTCAAATTTTCATTACTGCAGTAGTGAGCTATAAACAAAATATTATGATTAACCCTCCCTCAGTCACCGCGGGTCAAATTGACCCGACCATTCGATATTTTCACCTAGCGGAGTAAATACCTTTTTTGTTACGCATGCGTTCGAAGTATTTTTTTTCTTAAAGTACGATATATTGAGAGTACCGTGTAGAATTTTTTCCAAAAAATCTTTAAAAATGAAAGAGTTACAATTTTTTAAGTACAAAACCGGATTT
Source organism: Alloplasta piceator (assembly GCA_946863875.1). Taxonomy (NCBI): domain Eukaryota; kingdom Metazoa; phylum Arthropoda; class Insecta; order Hymenoptera; family Ichneumonidae; genus Alloplasta; species Alloplasta piceator. The sequence continues at coordinate 60,933,765 of OX333071.1, forward strand.
TTGAAAGTCTTTTTTTCGTGATTTTTTTTCATGTAGATGTAAAAAAAACACTCCATTTTTTTCATATCCTGAAATGGTCAAAGATAATTTCTATATTTTTTTTTAAGTCAATCGGATAGGTACTTTCTTTTTACATAAAATAATTTTTTTTGACCAACGTCGGTTGGGTCAAATTGACCCTGTGTGACCAGCATGGAATTATTTTGAGGTGTGACCAGCGAGGGTTAAGTTAAATATATGATAAAATAACGCAACTCCTTCATCGAAACCGATCAGTTCAAGAGCAAAAAATAATAATTCGAATTCTTCAAAAGTCAATAGGTTGTTAACATGCATGATTCACATGAGTGAGCAAACAACCAAGACTGATTGGCCAAAAAAGTTATTCACACCCAAAAATAGGATGATCTCGCATATTCCCATATTAATCGAAATTGCCCATATTATTCCCAAATTCCCATATTAATCGTGAGTCCCAAATTTTTAGGTTATGGATGGTCATAGAACAGATGGTCATGACCAAATAAATTCTTCATTTGTGACAAATAAAAAATTATTAGTGGCAACTAATATAAACTCAATAAGAGCATTTTTAAATAAATTTTTTATTACTATGAAATAAATTTTTATTTGAAGCAAATAACTTATTCATTGCAGGCAAATAAATATTTCATTAGGGCCAAATAAAAGAAGCTAAGAAATAGTGAACTTGAATTTGAATAAATCCAAATATTCGATACTAATAAAACCGTATTAGGCCCATATTTAAATAACAAATTTTATTTGTTTCAAGCAAATTTTATTTGTTTCAAATAAATATTTTCCGTGGGTGCAAAGTTTTCCTAAGGGCACATTAACAATCTTGGTGCACGTGAGATATACGCCATTTTGTTCTTAACCGATGCGTTATATCTCGGTTGGAGTGAGGACAAATAAAATGAAATAAAGCCTTCACCGCGCGTCTTTTTCTCGTCCGCTTTGCTCTTTCGCCGGAGTTACAAACTGGATTTTGCACCCAAGCCATTTCGCTCTATCTCTGTATAGATCTATTCATCCCTCTTACTTCCGTCGAACCTCGGAAGCTTTTCTTTCCCTTCTGAATCGCGTTTCTTTATTCCCGTCTTACTCCGTAGACGGGAACGAGTATGAAAAAAAAAAACGGAAAAAAACAAGAGCTCAAAGAGAACCTTCCTCTGTCTCTCGAACCATTCAATCTATTAGTTCTTTTTGTTCCTTTCTTATTTTCTTGAGAAAAGATCACTGAAGTCCTCGTTTTGCCAAGGCGCATTGAACGAGAAACGCGAGATAAATCGACAAACGAATTGTAAAAGAGTGTGATACGTTTTTTGTAATTTTTTTTCTTTTTCATTCTCACATGATACATCATGTGCTGGTAATATTTTTTTTTCGCTACAGATCAACAGCTTTTGGGTTACTCGATTTCCTCGTTTCGAAGTACGAAGCGAGGGAATCAAATTTCGATTTTTCACTCGTGTCTATATGAAGAGTCAATATTTGTACTAAAGAATTGGTTATTAACGATTCAACGGATAAATCCTTCGTGAAAATGTGTGCTCCACATGCAAAAGAATTTCCATATTTCTCATTCACACACACACACACACACATACCAATGGGTGATTTATCATGTGCTTTTATCTCTCCATCACCATAAAAGCGTGATTTAATTACGAAAAAAAATCTATCGACCCTTTCAAAAAATTGTGCAAATTTTCCAAAAAATCCAAAGGGTAAAAAAAACTCGTGAATTTTTTCCATCCCTCGAACACGTTTATTCCGTCTATTACTCGTATAATGACGGGAAATGTGTGGAGGGCATGCGAAAGTTGCGATCGTGTGTTCATCTGGCAAATAGGATTATCGAAATTGAACGGTTCGCATGGCAAACACATAAGAGATATGTATATATATACACAATGGAAGCTCTTATATTTGCCTCGTTTTTAGCCCTCTCAGCACTATTTTTAATCCTATTCCATTTTTCTCCCTTGTCATTCAGCATCACGCAGCATTTTTTTTTTTATTATTCAACTCTGCCTTATTCCCTAATTGCTGATGCGGCATCGGTACCAACGATATATATGTATGCATAAGCGTTTGTATGAATTTGTATGTGTGCTTGGCACTGGATAGGGTCCTTCAACGCTGGTGGCGCGAGGGATAGCGCTTTTCGTGAGCACGAGGTGAATTAATTGGTGAACTGTCGTCGCAGTCGAGCATCGAGGCTATATACGAAAGCTTTGAGTAATCGACTTACCGTGTTCTCTCGCTAACGCTCTGTCCTTCTCATCGTTGTCATCCCCTTCGTCCATCTACTTCTTCTCTCTCTGTCGTCGTTCCAAATGTGTAGATTTTTTTTTGCTTTTGTCAAGTCTCTTCGTGCAGGTCTCGTGGTAAAAAAAAATCACTCGCGATAAAAGTGACCACTCACCCCGTTCGCGATTCAACCCAAAAAAAGCAATGATGTCACGGATAATTCGATTATCGTCGAAAAAATGTGAAATCATCGGCTTTCAGTAGTCAGAGTATGTCTCAGCGTGGTTTAACAACCTTTGAACGAGTTTGAAACGACGCGACAAGGTTTTAAGTGGAAAAGTCTCTCCTTAGTCAGACGGTCGATAATGGACACCCAATAATATTCTTGTGATAGATATTGAAGCTTACCGAACCTAAATTCCAACCTAGGGTTGGTTTCAGCGGCTAAGTTAACGGGTTACTCGGTAGCTATGTTACATTGTGACTTTCCGTGAATTTCGAGAGCCGAGAGGGCTTTTTCGGGAGCTCCGAGCCGCGGAGTTCGAAGTCCCGCGTCAGACTGCAGGGTGTCACCCTCGCGCGTATCCTCGAACCGATTTTCCGATCCACCCCCTGGTTAGACGACCAAAGAGTGGAGGAGAGGGTTGCCTTTACGCCTGCGCCATCTGTATCCCCCAAAATCCCGAGCAATTTCTTCCCCTACTACGTTTATCGCACCTTCAGCGACGAAGCAGTGGCAGCAGCCAGACCACAACGAAGATAGAAGAACAGACATAGGAGACTTTCGTCTATCCACCTTCTCTCTGCTTTTCCATCTTCCTTTGTATGTGTACGTGGGTGTGCAGAAATTTTGGATACTCAGAGAGGTATACATGTAGATAGATAAACGAGAGAATTTCGTTGGTGTCTGCGCGTATACACAAACTCGAAAGCTCGACAACTTTTGCCCGTTTGTACAGAAGAGGTGGCACCGCATTTCTACCCCTTTTCGCATTTATACGAAGGATTCCTGATCCAACAAATAACTTCTTCCGTTTTAATAGTCAATTTTTTAATTATGCTACCTTCTCTCAAAAACAGTCACTTTTTCTAATTTGAATTTTTCTTTATGAAATCTTAATGAATCTTTATGAAATCTCGACAGAAATTATGGTACAGATAGGGATGGGGTAGAGGTCGGGAAAATATGGTGGGGGTGGATTCCCATAAGGTAAGCGTCCCAATACCCGACCATCTACGTAAGAGGCGACGAAAAAGTTAACTTGTTTTTCGCGTTCGAAAATATACTATTTTCAATAATGACTATGCCCACACGGAACCGAGTGTCCATCGGACGTCCATCTATCATCCATAGATCCTTAACACGTCTACATCCACGATGGACGTAATGCGGACATCCATTAAACGGCCATGGTATACTTTTGATTGGACAAAACGCAATGGATCACACAGGACGTATATTGTATGTCCACGACACGTACGTATATTGTATGTCCACCATGGTACGTCCATAGGTAGACATTAAATAGCTTTTAATTGAGGATAGTAATTGAACATCCATTGGACGTTCCAGGTTCGTAAACGAAAATCACATTTGGAGGACGTCAATTGAACGTCTATCGGATGTTCCATGTAGGATTTCATATAGACGTGAACCTGGAACGTCCAATAGATGTCCAATTACTATCCTGAATTAAAAGCTATTGAATGTCTACCTATGGACATACCATGGATGGCCGTGTTATGTATATTTGTAGCTCAAGAAATAGTACGTGTCGTGGACATACAATATACGTCCTGTGTGATCCATCGCGTTTTGTCCAATCAAAAGCATTCGTCCTTTAAATGTACATTTAAGTATTTCGGGCAGCTGTGATATGGGTACGCCGATTGACCTTCGTATGTACATACAAATTACGTCTATCGAAGGATAACGCGGAAGTTTGTTCGACGTCCACGACACATATTTTTGGAGCTATAAAAATATTCCGTGCGTAACGTAACAGCCAGGGGACGTCCAATAATCATATAAGTCAGATGAAAATTTCATTCCGGGGAAGTCCATGGGACATTCCTTAAACCACTAACGGAGATGCGAAACGGCAGCGATTCTATGTGCTGAAAACGTTTCGTATACGTACCCTTAGATATTTTTTAGACGTACCTATAGACCACATAAAGTGACATCTAATGTACGTATTTGAGACGAATGCCAAAATTGCAAAAGATGTCTAATGATCATCTATTATACGTCCCTTAATTTAAACGCTATTAATTACACATTATTCATTAATTATAAATTTCATTACGATTATACATTATTCAAGGCCTGTGAGACAAAGATATATAAGTATATCAGCAAACTACATCGTATAAGGTTTTTACATGCATAAATTTCTCACAAGTCAAGTTAGTGTAGGTAGGTAGGTAGGTAGGTGGGTAGGTAGGAGATTAGAAAAGTTAAGCAGCACCCCTTGAATCCAACACTTGGATGGGTGACCGCGGTGTGAAAAATCGAAAACTATTTTTTTTCCTTTTTTTCTGTAAAATATGGATATCTCATAAGCTCCGGATATTATATAATCAGTAACAAAGTTTATAATTAATTAATAATGTGTAATTAATAACGATTAAATTGTTTAAATAAAGGGACGTATAATAGATGATCATTGGACATCTTTCGGATCACTGGTTTATTCGTCTTAAATAGGTAAGTCAGGCGTCATTTTTTGGGGTCTAGTGCGTCTAAAAACCGTCTCCGGGTACGTATAAGGGATGTTCCCAGTACATAGAACAGGTGCCGTTTCGCACTTCTTTTAGCAGTGCTAGGGATACTCATAGACGTCCCTGGGATGGAGCATTCATCCACCATGTATGGATATTGGACGTCCCATGGCCCTAATGTTCCGAGTGGGTGACTATTGGAAAGCTTCAAGTCTCTAGCTTACAAAACACATGGTATAGTTGCTACAATTAGTTGTTTATTCGTAACAACCGAAAATACTGAAAAATGGGAATGTACCAGTACCGACCGGTGATTTTTCTATAGGACCCAATATCCGACTACATGTTATGACCCTATAACCGAACACTCATCTTCATGGAGGGGGGAGGAGAGGGGTAAATTGAGAAAAATGCGTCGCTGCTCAAAGAATGTGTCACCGAAATTTTGAGGTTATGCACGAACAATATACATGTCAGCAGATGTCCGGTTCCTGGGACTGAACATAGTCGCGAAAACGAATTTTCGGTTAATTGAGGCAACATGACCAAATTCGTGGTATCTTTCCGAATAAAAACAGCTAGGCTCGCTTCGAAAACAATAAAAACCACTTCAAAATAGCTTCAATAAGATATCGTAATTCCTTAGTACTTCAGCTTAGTACTTCCTTAGTACTTCCATGGCCCGAGTAGTACGTGTGCTGTCATATTTATCCAAAATTAAACAACAGACGATTTTTAAACTATCAAAAGTAGTGTCGTATACGTAGATTATGAATCCTGGATACTAAATCAATTCACAGTTTAAGATTTCTTTCAAGTGGACGCTTAATTTGCTGAAATATCGGCTCAAGTGTCCGGGTACTGGGACGTGTTCGGGTATTGGGTAGTTTACCTTAATTGATCCTAGTCACGGGTCAGGATTATTCTGGAGATCGGACCAGATTCCATGACCGGAATAAAACGGTTGCAAAATGGAATCTAGCAGGGAATTCCAATGAGCGGTTTCGCATGACAAAATATACTTAACTATTTGAAAATTGGATTAAGATTAATTTTGTTGTCGACGATTTGAAAATTTCGTCAATTCGAAACTCGGAATACTCGAGTGAAAAATGTCCGGTACAAATAAATTTATGATAAAAATGTGTAATACGTACGGATAAATTACAAAGGGCGTATAACTTCGAGGGTGAAGGAAACCCTTATTATAATTGCGGGTTAAAAAAAAACTTGGCTGGATTAACCGAAGATTCCTCGTGTCAGAGCTAACACAAATATTTAAAATTTTTTTACAAATTAAACAAAAAATCTTATTCTACTATTTAATTAGTAGTAATAACTTTGTTATCAGACCCTACATTTTTCAGATTTTTCTCTGATTTTTATGAAACAAAAAAATCTGCTAATAATAATTCTGTAAAGAACTATAGAATATATTTTAGAAAATACTGAAAATAGATAAAACATTGGTAATAAAATGGGAAAGCATAAGGATTGAACATTGCTCGGATTGGTCAGGAATCCCTCATATATATACGGATTATATGTGCGAGTATATGTATTTACTATACCCAGAGAAGAAGGGACGAGCGATGCAGTTTCCCTTCCACTTTGTCTTCCAGTTTGTGTTAAGTTTCCGGTTTCTTGACGCAGCAACCAGACACGTACCGAAAAGTCCCAGCCACGAGTCAACTCTTGACCATATATAGTCTCACGTATATTCTTCCATTACACACATCGAAATCCATTACACACAATTCAAATTCAAATCGTTGGACTATTACAATTTACCTTATGAATTTCTTAAATATCAAAATACTTTGAAAATTGCTGGAAGAAAATTTGCATTGGATAATTTGCAGATATTAGTTTTGCGCTCGCACACAATCGCGTTTAGCCTGACCTTAAGGGGAGGCTAAAGACCCTCTCTCGCGCTCTCATACGACCTCTTTACGATCCCTCTCTCGCACTCACAAAAGCGGAAAGACGGGGGAGGGGGTGTTTAGCCTCACACTAAGCTCAACTAATTACCACCAGCTGATTATTGTCATATAAGCTCAAATGATTATTATGCAAATTAGCTCTTTCAAACATTTTCCAATTCAAAAATTTCATTTCCATCAATGATGCATCCACAAAACGCTTTGATACAGAACACAACGCGCATATTATGTACCCGCATGTCGCGTAATCGTTTTTCGATTGCTCGCTAGTCTGGCGAAAATGGTACCCGCGATTTTCGACCCCGACGACGCCGAGGACGAGGACGAGGACGACGACGACGACGACGACGACGGCGGCGATCAGGAAACAACAACGTAGTAACCCTGGCAAATCGAGTGGTAGCGCGCGCCAGCATCACCGCATCATAACCGTTATACGAACGTGTCGCCCCATTAATTCGACCGCCACAGCAGCGCGGAGCAACGTTTTCCTCGCCAGAGGTACGATCCAACCGTTAATTACCCGGTTACAAACGACACTCTCTCTGGCGTGTACCTACGATAGTACGATCTACCCTCATGTGTCCATTTAATGCATCCCTCTTGAACGTTGGGTTACAATGAAATGTGGAAAATCAATGCACGCATAACCGAGCATTCAGCTTCTTTACTACCTCCACGTGGACGGTACATTATTGGTTAAAAAGGGGGCTGTTTCGATTTTGAAGGGCTGTTTCTATTTGTCGGCCAACAACACGATTTTACGCTTGTGCATTATTTCTATGTCTATTCTATTTTCGCGCTGATGTATGTACATAAATATTAGGGTGGTCCTCATTTAGGGCTCGGACGAATTTTTTATCAGACGCCCTACTAATCGACTCCAAATAATTCAAAAGCAATACCCTATTTTTTTAGATTTGTATCTAGACTGTAACCCCTCCCGAAAAGAGGATAGATTTCCCCATCCGAAATACACACGTATAGGGCATATTTTCAGGATTCAGGATTCTAAGTGTAATAATTTTAAAAAAAATTGAAACTGCTAGATTCTAGTGTTCATTGGTACTACTATTTGAGAAAAAATTTACATAATCAGACGGATTGCAATTTGTCTAAAATTCTAATACGGGTCAACCTAGACCCGTATACTGCTTTTACTGTGTTACTATTGTATTGTATTATATTGTTACTATTCTTTTTTATCAAGAACATTATAGGTTTTTAACTCAACTTTTTATTTCTTAATACTGTAACGTAAGGATTTGACTATGACAGAAAATAATAATACCCTGAAAGCAATATAAGATAACATGATTCCGGGGAATGGGTGTGTAAAAAAACTTTTAAAAACATCCATTGATCTTTCATGAAAGTATTTTTATTGACGCATGTTTAATTTTGTGTACAAAAAATTAATATTTAACCATTTTTACTTGTTTTACATTAGTTGAATTTGAGTATACTCAAAAAATTAATACTTAACAATTTTTCTTCGAAAAATTAACCATTCGTAGTCAAATCCTTACGTTACAGTACTAATGAATAAAAAGTTGAGTTAAAAACCTATAATGTTCTCGATAAAAAAAGGATAGTAACAATGCAATACAATACTAGCGCAGTAAGCAGTATTGTATCTACAGTATTTTCTCGATATTTAAAGCACTTCAGATTATATTTAATTATATAACAGTTTGATGCAGCAGAGATCCCACTCTGGAAAAAAGGTTTTTTCGTGTAAAAAAAAACTCAGAAATCGGAAAAAAATATCGCGTTACTAAAAACATAAGAGCGGATCTCAAAATATACGCCCTTATGTTATTGCAATAACATAAGGGCGGATAAAAAATTTGTTTTTGCTCCAATCAATGAAAAAGTGTTGAAAACATAAAAATCTATGGAAAAAACGAATTTTTTTTTTTTTTATATACGCCCTTCTGTTTTTAAATTTTGTTTTTTTTTAAGTCATAAGGGCGTATCCTGTTTTTTCGGTTTCTTATTATTTATAAGTCAAAATATGAAAAAAAATCACAAGGGTGAGAGAAATTATCACACCACAACTTGAAATGATTTAATAAATATTTATTTAAGTAACAAAACAAATGAAAAATGCATATTTTTATAATAAAATTAAATAAAGAAATTTGCTTTCTTACTCAAATAAATATTTATTTAAACAAATCAAATTGAGGCGTGGTAATTTTTCTCAGCCTTGCGATATTTTTTCATACTCTAACTTATAAATAATAAGAAACCGAAAAAACAGGATACGCCCTTATGACTGAAATTTTTTTTTTAAACAGAAGGGCGTATATAAAAAAAAAAAAAATTTTTTCGTTTTTTCCATAGATTTTTATGTTTTCAACACTTTTTCATTGATTGGAGCAGAAAAAAAATTTTTATCCGCCCTTATGTTATTGCAATAACATAAGGGCGTATATTTTGAGACCCGCCCTTATGTTTTTAGTAACGCGATATGAAAAAACAAATTGGAGTATAGGGTCATCGAGAAAAACGGCTTTTTAAGGAAAAAAACCTATTTTTCTATGCTTATATGAGTTGGTACGTATTTGCAAATATTTTTTTTGAAAAGCTGAGATCTTTTTCGATGAAAATCTATGGTCAAATTTTTTTTTTCAAAGTTACAGGGATCCAAAAAAATTGATTAAAATACGACATTCAAGAAATTTCAAAAAAATGACGTCATCGGTACAGTGCAACTGGTCGATTTAAAAATACAAAAAAAAAATTTCAGAGCGTACTCTCGTACGGTACTATGTGTCCCTAAAATTACAGAACAATCGTCGACCATGAGGCCCAAACGCATGCTGTCTTTCGGAATTTTCACCCACATATATTAGACCTTGAATAACTTTTGGAGGAGTGAGTTTATCGAAAAATCATAAGAGCACTTTTTTGTAGAGCGTTCGATTCCCTACAAGACTATGTATCGTTAATTTCGAGATATTTACTTGAAGCCGAGGTATAAAATTTCAAAGTTTGAAAATGTTTTTTCCGGTGTTATTTAAATGGGAAATGGAAATATGAGATGAGAGGCCCCTAAATATTAATATTAAGAGCTCTGCTTTTAACAGCTTTTTTTCAAAAAAATAGTCGCTTTTTTTAATCAGTCTAATATATACACTGTTGTTCTCGCCTAGGTTTTAATGGCGTACAATAATGTGTGTCTTCTACGTCGTCGTATCCCAATGGAGAGGTTAATTGTTCACGTGAGCTCTTCCTGTCTTTCTCTCTCTCTCTCTCTCTCTCTCTCTCTTTCTTCATGTCTCTCTCATTGCTTCCTCTATTATCTTTTTGTCTATTTTTCCCTCTCTGCCCTTCCTCTCTAGCCCTCATCCCTTCTGTCAGGAGCGATAAAACAAATAAAATGGCTGGATAAAAGCTCGTCTTTATCGTCCCGCTCTTTTATCGGGCTTTAGCGCCCGGCGGCGGCGTGCACCTGCCATAGAGTAAAACACACACAGACACATGTATAAATATATCCATATACGAAAATGGTAAGTTTATACTATATCACTGGATTCGTGGTGGCTAATATATATATTATATATATACATATATATATATATATATATATACACATATATATATAGGGACAAGGGAGGTACCGTTGGAGCATAAAAGCAGAGAGGCATAAATATAGAAAATATAGTATAACATCGTAGCGATAAAATGAAAATGGAGGGGAAAAAGTGAGAGAAAATGAGATTCGGCCGAGAGAATGAGAGGGAGAGAAAGATTCGAATATATTCATCGCGTATATACGAGCCATTTCTCTTCGTGCACTGTCGTAAAAGATATTAATTTGTATGCGAAATCGCAATGCATTTGATACGAAGGAAAGAGCAGGAGTGATGCATACATACACAAAACGTGAAAAAGACCGTGATTACTGTTTCCAATGAAAAATACTTTTTAGTTGATCCTCGAATCTCGAATGAAAAATTGCCATGCTCGCACGGCTTCGTCTCCATTGGCTTTATTCTATCGGCATTCACTTAGTCTTTTTCTCTTTTTCTTTCTTTTTCTTTCGTCAAGATTTTTGCAATGCAACGCAATTATGTTTTTGCAATGCCGGCGTATATGAGCCTCCATCGGCGTGCAGTCTATACAAGACTGTTTCAAAATAAGCGACTATTTTTTTTTTTTTTTGAAATTCCCTATTCAATACTTTCGGGGAGGTGAAAAAAGATGTCTGTCCAAAGCAGAGCTCTCAATATTAATATTTAGTGGGCTCCCATCACATATTTTTATTTTCCATCTAAATAACGTAGGAAAAAAAATGTCAATCTTTGAAATTTTATACCTCGGCTTCAAGTCAATGTACCGAAATGAACGACTCATATTCTTATAAGGAATTAAACGCTCTACAAAAAAGGTTTCTGATGATTTTTCTATAAACTCACTTGTTCAAAAGTTATTTACGATCTAATATGTATGGGTCATTCCAAGTCAAGTCGACACACAGTTGGAATCGACCCCTTTCGATTTCTATTAAATTTGGTCAGAAGTTTTTTATTATCATAAAACGAAGTTCTACCAACGGAAAGAAATTATATTTTATCGTTTAAAAGTTATGCAAAATTCAAAATTCCATCATTTTCTGAATATTTCAAGTTTATTTTATTAATCATCTAAAAAACTATTATAGTTACGAAAAAATCGTTTTCGATTGGTCTCAAAGAGTATATTTATGGCTACAAAAAAAAGATATTTCAAAAAAATCCCTTAAGGGAATTCTATCATCGCAAATAGCATATTCGTGTTGCCCGGGAAATTTCCGATCCAAAATACTGGTTTCGAACCTTTCTACGATACAAAAAAATTTTGACCTTCAACCGGGGTCAAGGGTCAGTGAAAGTAGTAGGGCAAATGAACAGGCTTCATGGCACCGAAAAATCATTTTTTGTTATATTGATTTTGATTCACATCTCAGGGGGAACCCGACCGCTGATCACGAATATGCATGAATAAAGAAGAAATTCCTACGAGAAATAAGCGAAAACACGGTTTATATGCAATTGAAGATTCATCATAAGAAAATGAGAAGTCCGATAAAGCTAAATAAAATAGTATTATCTTGAGTATATCGTCAAGATACATGCTGAATTACATTTAAAAAGAAAACGACGAAATTTTTATTTTTTCGTTTATTTTCAAAATTTTCAAGCTCCTCGAAATGCTTTTTCACTCTCTTATGCATGACCCGTGAGGAATTTAGCATTGCAAATAGTATTTTCGTGTTGCCCGGGAAATTTCCGATCCAAAACACCTGTCTTGAACCTTTCTACGACAACAACAATTTTTGACCTTCAGCCGGGGTCAAGGATCACATCTCAGGAGCTATATCGATCGAAAATTAACCGCTGATCAGGAATATGCATTAATAAAGATGAAATTCCTACGAGAAATAGGAGGAAACATTGTTTTTATGCATTTTGAGGTTCAGTATAAGAAAATGAGAAGTCGGAGAGAGCGAACTAAAACGGCATTGTCTTCAGTATATCGTCAATGTACATGCTGAATTATGGTTGGAACAAAGACGATGAGATTTTTATTTTTTCGTTAATTTTTCAAATTTTCAAGCCTCCCCAAATGGAAACAACGAAATGGAAACGACGAAAAAAAAATCACTGAGCTCCACGCTCGGATCAGCCAAGGTCATTTGCAAATGGATCCACCAAAATGGTTTTTGTCAAGTTTAAGCATGATTCGTAAGGAATTTCATAATCGGAAATAGCTTAATCGTAGTCACCAGGCTATTTCCGATTTAAATTACAGGCTTTGGACCGTAAAACTACGAAAACAAACTTTTTCGTGGACAGGATTGGAATGGAATGGAATGACTCATCAATTAATTTGTCAAAAAAAACTTTTCGCAAATGGACCTGCTCATATGGTTTTTAAAATTCTTACGCACGATTCGTAAGGAATGTCACCATCGCTAATAGCTTCATCTTGGTCCCCAGGCAATATCCGATTTAAAACGCAGGCTTTGAACCTGGAAATGACGAAAAAAAACTTTTTCGTGGAATGAAATCGAATGGAATGGAATAAAATGGAATGGAACGGCCCATCAATCAATTTGGCACAACAAAAATTTCGCAAATGAACCCACTATTATGGTTTTTGTCATTTTTAAGCTTGATCCGTGAGGAATTTTAATATCGTAAATAGCTTAGTCGTGGTCTCCAGGCAATTTTTTATTCAATACACAGGCTTTGAACCTTGAAACGACGAAAGAAAAATTTCGTGAAATGGAATGGAATGGAATGACCCATCAATTAATTTGTCACAAAAAACTTTTCTCAAATGGACCCACTAATATGGTTTTTGTCATTTTTAAGCATGATCCGTAAGGAATTGTACCATCTTAAATAGCTTAATCGTGGTCCCCAAGCAGTTTCCGTTTCAAAACACAGGCTTTGACCCTTAAAACGATGGAGAAAACCTTTTTTGTGGAATGGAATAGAATTGAATGCAAAGACCCATCAACCAATTCGTCAAAAAAAAACTTTTCGCAAATGAATCCGCCAAAATGATTTTTGGGATTTTTAAGCATGTTCCATAAGGAATTTTTGTACCAAAATTCGAAAATTTATATTTTTAAAACAAAAAAAACACCATCTTGGAAATTTCAGGATTTTTTAATTTTTGAAACAAAACAACACCATCCTCTAACTTTCAAGATCTTTTAAGATCAATCCAAGGTATTGTATTAAAAAATTCAATGTTGATCGCAGATTTACACGAATTTTAAAAATTCAAAAATTCATATTTTTGAAAAAGCAAAAACCACCCCTCTGAACATTTCAGGATCTTTTAAAATTAGTACAAGGTATTATATAAAAAAAATTGAATCAAAATTTTAATGAGCAACTTGGATTTTTATAATTTTTGAAAATTCAAAATTCTCCCAATTCATCATTTTTCAAAAAAAATTTGCGGAATATTTTTTTTCGTAGCCCCGAATATACTCCTTAAGACGAACCCAGAACGATTTTTTCGTAACTATAATAGTTTTCGAAATATTTAAAAAATAGTGAAATTTTGAATTTTCGAAAAAAAATTTAATTTTTTTCCTTTGTTAGAACTTCGTTTTATGATCAAAGAAAACTTCTGACCAAATGTCTTCGAAATTGAAATGGGTTGATTCCAGATATTGGTTGATTTGACATGGGATGACCCATATTCAAAGGCCTTGCACATGCAACCATCAGCAAGACACATTCAAAAGTACTTGATACTTGTACTTGATAAAGTACTTCAAGTACAGAAAAGTACTTGAAATTTTCAAGTACAGTACTTCAAGTGCAGGAAGTACTTGAAAAATGTAAGTACAATACTTGAAGTATTTTTTAAGTACTTTGTACTTGCAAGTACTGTACTTCAAGTACTTGCAAGTACCGACTACTTTCAAGTACTGCCCAGCTCTGGTCTGACATATTAAGGATGTTGAGTCCGTACCGTTCCGTCCAAAAGTTTTTCATTTTACTGAATTTTATTGGAATTGATTAATACTTCAATTCGTATCGTAACACCGTTGATGTGAAAAGAAGTATCACAATTGTGCATATTAATGATCGCAAATTCTTATTTACGTATTATATCAAGTTTTCACAATGTTTTTACAAGCGAGGATTAATTTTTGGATGTTTTGTCCAAACTTGACAACGCTAAAATCTCGATAGTGGAAACCGTTCATTCTCAAAAAAATGTTGATTATTTTATGTCGCAACTATAGAAATATAACATGAAATTACTTTGAACTGCAAAAAAAAACAATATTTTTAAACAATATTGATATTTAAAGTAGTCGCTGTATTAGCTTTACATTTGGCAACGTTGCGTGCATTGGTAAGTTGGCACGACTGAGAACTGTACGATCGAGAGCAGTTGCGACGGTCGCGTTGAATGTGAAACTGACAGCAAACATAACCTCGAAACCTCTTTATCGTGCATGAAATGACGTCGTCCGTGAACGAGAATGAGTATTTGAATTTCCCGCTACTTTCAGTCTATGCAACGGTGCCGCTATTTTCTTGTTTCTTGCTGTGAATACCACGTACTGTGTTTTTATTATTTATTTACTGGAACACGAGCTTCCTAAATGTCTTGAAAAAATTACACAATGCTTCTTATATGTTTTTCCTCGAGTGCAATTTTTTTTTGTATTTTTGGCATCATTTTTTATAACAAAAAAAATAATAATTGCAAATTTACTTCAGTTTCCATAAGGCTACGTGTAATTTTTTAATTCAAAATTCTCAGTAACCAGCTTCCTAATCGTCGTAAAATTTTTACACAATCTTTCAAATGTTGTACATAATGACATATCAAATTTTCAATATTATATCATTATTTTCAATTTGGGACTCAACATCCTTAAGAGGGCAAAAAATGTCGGGTTCTATCGAGAAAGCTTCGTAAACATTGTTAACTAGCAAATGGATACAGAAATACCGATGGTAGAGGAACAAACGGCAAGTACGAGGGATTTAGACCTGCGAAAAATAAAGAAGAGGACGAAGTTTGCGCTATACTCTGACTCGCGGTACACTTTGAGGAAGATAAATCAATTCCCCAAGATTTCTCAGCAGCGATAGTCTGCCTTCCCTTCCACTTTTCTCTCGTTCCCGAATCTTATTCCCCTTTTTGCCCCGAACCCTGTTATTCCTCTTCGATCCTCTCGCCCTTTCGTATAAGCGCATCGGATGAAACCGTCAGCATCTATTAGAATTTCGTATATAGAATGTATATATTCACAAAATCCATATTACATACGATACTTTCTTATTTTTTTTGGCTCACGAATACTCCAATCGATATAGTTTCTCACTCGAAAACTTTCACGACCTCCTCTTGCTTTCATAGAACAGAAATTATTTATCCTCCTCACTCCACTCCGAGCGTTATTTGATGCAAACGAAGTTACGATGAAAACCGCAGCTTCAACGGAAAGCTACGGGGGATGAGCACGTTTCTCATCCCTTGCAGCCTTGCGTGGAACGAATCCCGCAACCCTGTTCGATAACCTCCGATGCGGCCTATATACATACACCGAAGGTATAACCCACGATCATCTCGTCAATCTTGACCCCGCGGGCCAAAACACCGGTGAATCTTCTCTCTCTCTCTTCCCCTTGGCCCTTCGTCATATCTCGTGAACTTTACACGGATCCTTTCCGACTGAGGATATCCCTCGTAAGACCTCTCTCCGCTCGGGCCTACGCCGACGATCGACGAAATTGTTATTTATACCCGTGCGCCGCTTTGGATTCACGAAATCCTTCCTGCATATTATATACCACCAAGAAAGAGGAAGGATGCCGAAAATATACGTAGAATTAGGGCTGTCCAAAGAAAACGGTGGAAAATCCGGAGGATAAAGAGCATTCCAAGTCAACGCGACCAGTCCAAAAAAAAAACATTCTCAAATTTGTGTAACATCTTACCCGACCTCCGCTTATTTCCCAGCCCGTAGTAAAAAAACTCCATTCGTCACCATTGAAAAATCCCCATTCATTCCCCATTGCCAAAATAACCAATGGAGATGAATGCCGAATTGCCTAAGGGGATTTTCGCCATTGAATTCCCCATTTGAAACGGAATGGGGATTATCCCATGGGGATTCAATGGAGATTCTTTCATATGATTGCTATATATACATGGAATTACGCATTAAATAATCAAGTAAGTTATCAGTAAGTAAGGTTAATCATAATGCTAATATTAGCATAACGACCAATAATTATATCATATATCATATATAGCAATCATATAGCAACCATATATATATATATGTATATATATATATATTACATTTAATAGAAATTATTGAAGCTCAGAATTGAGAAAATAGATTGTAAGTGTATTCAGATGACGATTGATAATGGAAGTATATACGTTTCTCCTCTCACAAATCGAGTTGAGAGGGACTGATAAAATTATGTGTATATGTTAAAAATAAACGGTTTTAAAAATCATTTATCCCAAACGTACGCGCACTTGATGAGCAGTATACAATATCTTTTTTTTAAATATATTATATTATATTTTATTTCAAACTATTATATTATATTTTAAACTGATTGACCATCGATATAATCATCAGCATTTATTACAATTAAAGAAAATATTTGGTTCATATATGAGAATCAGCGACATCTACTCTTACTTAATTTTATTAATTCACCGCCGTTTGAGAAATATCGCATTCGGAAAAATTCTCATCGATCGATGGGTTCAATTGTTCTGCATTGAACCTCGAATATGGATTGCAACATCGTTAACGAATGCTGCTCATCATTCGATCAGTCGTCAATGAAGTGACATTATTGATAAATGTTGATCATTGTATAATTCGTAGTTACTTATTATTCAATGGGTATCCTTGGTAAATGCTGATCATTTCATCGTTAGCCGCATTTGGGTTCCAATGAACATCTGTGGGAAATGCTGATCTTTCAGTTCATCCGCATTGACTTTCCAATGGACATCATTGGGTAAAGCGGATCATTTCGTTCATCAGCATTTACCTTCCCATAGACACCATTGGGCAATGCTGATCGCTCGATACATCCGCATTGGCTTTCCAATGAGCATCATTGAGTAATGATGATCATTCGATTCATCCGCATTGGCTTTCCAATGAGCATCATTGAGTAATGATGATCATTCGATTCATCCGCATTGGCTTTCCAATGAGCATCATTGAGTAATGATGATCATTCGATTCATCCGCATTTGATGTTCAATGGATACCCATTCACTGATCAATGGTCAGCCCTGTACGCCATTGACAAATGCGGAAATCTCAATGGGTCCCCATTCATTGTCCAATGGAGTCGTATGAGGACTATTGGTGGCCATTGGCGATTCAATGGAGTTTTTTACTACGGGAGTTAATTAATAAAATCCATTCCAGGCGCACTGTACGATCTTTTATTCTGAAAGACAAACTTAAGGGTTTGCATGGGTTTCAAGAGTTAAGGGGTAACATTACTCTAGAGTCAGCAAAAAAGGCCTAAATTTAATAATTTGTTGTATAGAATATACCCGTAGTAAAAAACTCCATTCGTCGCCATTGAAAACCCCCATTCATTCCCCATTGCCAATGTAACCAACGGAGATGAATGCCGAATTGCCTAAGGGAATTTTCGCCATTGAATTCCCCATTTGAAATCGAATGAGGATTTTCCAATGAGGATTGACTTCCCCATTTGAAACGGAATGGGGATTATCCTACGGGGATTCAATGAAGAAAATCCCCATAGGCAATTCGGCATTCATCTCCATTGGTTTTTGTAGGCAATGGGGAATGAATGGCGATAATCAGTGGAGATTCTTTCATATAGTAAAAAACTCCATTCGTCACCATTGAAAAATCGCCATTCATTCCTCATTGCCAAAATAACCAATGGAGATGAATGCCGAATTGCCCAAGGACATTTTCGCCATTGAATTTTCCATTTGAAATCGAATAGGGATTTTCCAATGAGGATTGACTTCCCCATTTCAAACGGAATAGGGATTGTCCCATGGGCATGAGTCGGCAAGAACTCCTTGCATGGATTTTTTGGACACCGACTTCTGCTAATATTCCGTGCTCACACTCGTCTAGATAAGCATACTCTTCGCATAATCCGTATGGGAGTTCAGCGGGTTGCCGTCCTGCGACATCTCGCGCCAAGTCTTGGAACAAACGCGACGCGGTTTCCAATGGACATTTTTGGGTAATGCTGATCATTCAGTTCATCCACATTTACCTCCCAATGGGCATCATTAGGTAAAGCTGATCATTTCGTTCATCAGCATTTGCCTTCCAATGGACACCATTGGGCAATGCTGATCGCTCGGTCCATCAGCATTTGCTTTCCAATGGGCATCATTGAGTAATGGTGATCATTCGGTTCATCCGCATTTGCTGTCCAATGGACGTCATTGGGTAATGGTGACTTTTCAATGGATATCCATTCACTGATCAATGGTCGTTCCTATACGCCATTGAAAAATGCGGAAATCTCAATGGGTCCCCATTCATTGTCCAATGGAGTCGTATGAGGACCATTGGTTGCCATTGGCGATTCAATGGAGTTTTTTTTACTACGGGTAGGAAAAGGGATTGGGTTCATTTTTTCAGGGTTTATTGAATATTTATTGAAGTATGTAAAAAAAAATTTTTATTGCATTTTTTTTACACACTTCGATAAGTATTTAATAAATCCTGAAAAAATAAACCCGATCCTTTTTCAAAAAAAAAAAAAAATCATCAAATTCAGGCCTACGGTGATACAAAATAGCGGTGACAGAACCAGTCTTCAACGCAGTTTGTTTTCGATACCTGCACGTGTAACTCCGAAAGTATAAGAGCTAGAAAAAGTAATTGATTTTTTCTTAATCAATATGTCATTGGCTAGAGAAGTACATATGGTTTTTTTTTTAATGAGTTTTTGCAAAAATGGCGGAAATTTCACACAAAACTTCATTCTTTTGGCAAAAAAATTTGCATTAAATTGTTTATTAAAAAAAAGTTTACATTCAATAAAAAAACGGCTATGTGCTTTTTTAGATAACGTAATTGTGTCACCCCTTAAAAAAGCATATTTTCATTATTTTTTTACAGAATAAATAAATTATTTCAATCGAAACTTTAAGCATACAAAGGAGCAACATTTAAACAATATGTTATAAAATTCTCACTGAAAAATCTGGAAAATTCAGCTGGTTCGACCTTATTTCTGGAGACACCTAAAAAAAGTGTCCTCGTTGTGGTCAGAATAACTAATGATAGCTCCATCTGAAATTAAAAAACCAAATTTCATCTGTTAGTAGATCATCGTCATTGAACGAAGGATTAAAAAAAAATTGAAATTGAATTTTTGGCCGAGTTGTATGCAAAACAGTACAATCTTTGATGGAATTTACACCACGTATGCCTATTTAAAATTAGTTGTAATCAAAAAAACCTTCAATCACGAACTTGAAAAACTTTAGAGCTTGAACAAATTATTAACGATCGTAATTTCCCTTTGATTTTGCAATTTAATATCTTTACTTTTCATGCAGAATTTATCTAGATTTTTCCATGAGTTTTGAAAAATGTCTCGAAGAACTTTTGTACCTACTCGATGCCACGACGATATTATCAAGAGGTCGAGAAAAAACTGCAATAATTTCGAAATGTCCATAAATTATCTTAAATTTAAATTCAAGAAAAAAATTTTATTAATTTTTATACCAACACTTCTCCAAAAACATGAAATTTTCTTTAAATTTGATTTTAAATTTGGGTTTAAATTTAAATTCAAGTTAAACAAATTTTTGTATTGACTATTCCCAATACATAAAATTTCTTCTGAATTCAATTTTGACCTTCATAAATTAGAATGATGGAGGTTCAAAAAAAATTTGCAAAAATTAAATATCGTTTTTTCACACTAAAAAGAAATTCATTGCCAGGTATTCTAGAATTCAAAGACCCAAAGAATCGGATACTGGTCGAATTAACCTAGAATGACCCATGTATCATATATGCTCGGTATAAAAATGACTTTTAAGGTTTGTATGTGTGTCTATAAGGGAAACCAAGAATCGGAGGGGCCTCGAATATTAGAGGCAAACTAAGTTACGAGTAAAGCTCCGTGGCGAGACGCCACCAACGAGTCATAACGACAAATTCCTCGGTCTCGTAATATACTGAACGACGACGAGAGATATCCTCACCTTCTCTGCCTCAACCGAGCGTTCATCAAAAAACTAGACCACACGCACCGCGCGCCCGAATGAATCGTCTCTTACACACCCTCTCATGGCAATTTCCCTCATTGCCATTTTCACCGCGCCTCCGTGCGCCGTACTCCTGACCCCTCTCTCTAAAACTCCACCGCTTGAGCCTCTTACAATAATAACTAGTAATAAGCGCCACACATTTACATTTACATTAGAGGAATATCCCTCCGCGTCGTTTCCGTAGACGGAGTATTCCCTCAAACCCCTTTTCCCCAAATACACCAAACTTCAAGTATACCGGAGCACGTTTAAACGTACGTCTCGAAAATTCACACTCTCTTTCTCCCTCGTAACACGTAAATGATGATTGGACCATTGCCACAATTACGTTAACGTAAACGCCGTGTGAATCGCAATGAAAGTTTAATTTAAGCCGGGAAGAATAAAGAATAAAAAGGTTCGTCAATTCACCAAATTGAAGTACTCTGAGTTTCAAAGAATCGCCATGTTTATATCTATATATTATGTAAATGTAAATGTAAAACTGTTTGGTCTATGGATTTCAGAACTCAAAAATAGTTTCCATTTTTTTTTAAATTTGACCTTGAAATCACCATGAAGGTTATCGTCAAGGTCATGATCAAGGCCACTACTAAATGCGCTTTATTAAAATAAATAACTTTGCTTGTTACGAAAGAATTTGAAAATCTTCTATTTTCAGAGTCACAGACACTATGTTTAAGTTGAATCGACCTTAGAATTAGAATGACCTTCAATATCAAAATGTACCTATGACCTACGTACATATTTAAACCTAAAATTTTGGCCTCTATCGATTGCCGATGTCAAAAAGGAGATTTCCGTTAAAAAAATTTGACCTTGAGATCACCTTGAAGGTCATCGTCAAGGTCACTACTTAATGCGCCTTATGAAAATAAATAACTACTTTTTATTAAAGAATTTGAAAAGCTTCTATTTCTAGAGGTGTTTAAGTTTAATCGCCCTCAGAATGTCCTTCAAGGTCAAAATGTACCTATGATCTTGGTACATATTTGAAACTAAAATTTTGGTCTTTATCGATTGCCGATGTCAAAAAGGTAAGTTGCCGCAAAAAAAAAAGAATTGACTTTGCAATCACCTTGAAGGTTATAACCAAGGTCATGATTAAGGTCACTACTAAATGCGCCTTATTAAAATAAAGAACTTTGCTTGTTACGAAAGGATTCGAAAAGCTTCAATATCCAGAGGTATTCACAGCTTGCTCAAGTTTAATTGATCTTAGAGGGACCTTCAAGGTCAAAATGTATCTATGACTTAGGAACATAGTTGAACCCAAAATTTTTGACTCTATCGATTGCCGATGTCGAAAATGGGGGTTTCCGTTGGAAATTTTTTTTACCTAGAAAGTCATCGTCAAGGTCATGATCAAGTTCACTGCTAAATGCACCTTATTAAAATAAATAACTTTGCTTGTTACCAAGGAAATTTATAAGCTTCTATTTCCAGAGGTATCCACACCTTGCTTGAGTTTAATTGACCTCAGAATAACCTTCAAGGTCAAAATGTACATATGACCTAGGTACATATTTGAACGTCAATTTTTGAACTCTATCGATTGCCGACGTCAAAAAGGGGCTTTCCGTTTAAAAACAAAGTTGATCTCGAAATAACCTTGAAAGTCGTCGTCAAGATCGAAATCAAGGTCATTGAATCTCCCTCGTTAAAAGTTACTACAAGAATGACCTTGACCTTTTTGAAAAATATGTTACCTGAGTAAATATTCAGCCGTCCCGTGACTTTTGTGCCTAAGGTAAACGTCCCAATTATTGAACAGGTCCCAATTATTGAACACTATCTTGTATTTTAATTATTTCTCATTCACCTGCATGCATTTACTTATTTATAAAAATTTCATTACATTCGAAAGTAAAAATATCAAAGTATCATTTGAACATGATAGCGATGGTTTCTTTCTTGATTTGATATATTTTTTTCACCGAATTCAATCGCCAGATCCTTAGCTGTTCAATAATTGGGACTTGTACCTTATCTGTATAAATCGCGCGAATATCTTTCGAACGCTTTTGAGAGGAAACGGTTTTTCATCCCTTTGCGGTTTCCTCGGACCACGAGCTATTTAACCTTTTCGTAGGATTATTGTCGGTGTTTCAACATTTATATATACATAGTGCACCTAGAGGCGATAAGAGAGAGGGCCAAAGGGCGAAGGAGCTTTGCGTGCAAAATCGCGGTTGCATTATACGTACAGTTGAACGTAGAGGAGGAAGTAAAGAGAAGACCAGCAGGGGAAGCATCGTATCTAAGTGGCACAGAAGAAGATGCGGTTGGCAGAGCTGCCAAACGATAAGTGGTCCTCTATCCTGTGCAGACTGCCCTCTTCTGCCCCCAAAGAATGACTGTACATAGCTATGTCCTGGGACGTATGCAACTCCACCTTGCATGTAATACCAAGCGACATCAGATCTTTTCATTTTTCTGGCAATCGCGATACGTAAAGAGAACGCGGTGTTAAGGAGAAAGGAGATACGGGGACGATGATGACGACAGCGATGAGAGAAAATCGTGTTCCTCGATGTTTTACCTCTCGGTTAGGCCTAAAGCCAACCTTTGCCAATCCCAAACTCTCCACGCATTAACACGAGAACTTGGTAACGTTGTTATCCTCCAAACCAGCTCGTTGAATACACGTATACTCTCCGTACAATTTTCTCTCTCTCTCTCTCTCTCTCTCTCTCTCTCTCTCTCCCCCTCTCTCTCTCCTTTGCCCTCTCGTGCATCTTTGTAAATGGGACCTCGTAAGGCCTACTTACGGTGGAGGCACATCCAAAATATGAGGAGGAGGTGGAGGCTGGGGTGGAATATGTTCGTGAGCCAACGCGACGAGGATTTCTCTCGTAACAGCAGGCGTGTCTCACCTCAGAGCCAAACATCCTTTGCTCCATCATCTCCTTCGCCCATATATTTCTCTCGCTTTTCGGACCATTCGCTAGCTTGCGAACCTGAACGACCACCGCAAAAGGATTCCACTCCTCTCTCTGTCTCTCTCGTTCTCCATCTCTCTGCCGTAATACTTTTCGCGTATCAACGAGCTTTTCGTGTCTAAAACTCGAGCACGTATGGAAGCAGGCCAAAAATATTATTTCAGGACGAGATGAGCGCGTGCCCTATCCGATAGAGAAACGTGGATGAGGGAATATATATATATATATTAGGGTGATGCAAAAAAAACTAATATTTTTGTTTTTTCGGAGCTCCATCGAAAAACGTTAGTACATAAAAAAAAAAATAATTTTTCCAAAATTTGAGATAAAAAATTTTTTTTTTAGATATTTCTCAAGCGGCTTTTCGGTTTTTTTTAAGATAAAATTTTTTTCTTCCAAAAAAAACGGTGCAAGTATTTTTTAAAAAACATTTTTCGCTGCAAACTTTTATGTTCCAGCAAAGCCAAAAAAACCAGTTTAAGGTAGTTGAGTCGTTAGGGCAAAATAATGACAAAAATCTGAGATTATTAGTAACGAGAAATATTCATTAATAAAGTAGACAGGAAAAATTTCAAGACGATCAGGAAGCTCGTTATCGAATATTGACAAATTAAATGTAGTTTTATGGAAACTGATGTAACTTGGCGATAAGTTTTTTTTTTGACCTCTCAATTTGTTAATATCTACAATACACTGAAAGCAACGGAAACAAAACGAAGTTTGTTGATAAATATTTTTTTTATTTGTTTAAAAAACTATTCTTAATAAAATGTCAATTTTTTAATAATCTGTGCTGAATCAGCGGAGGTCGATTTGAACTGCTTTGTTGGAAAGACTTGAGTGATTCCATCACATCGAAATCGTTGAATTTATCTGCGAGTTTTGAGCTCCCATGCAGTTTCTTGGACATAAATCCTGCAACTTGGGAAAAATAACCAGAATTATAATATTTGTTTGACAACGTTCAAAAATATGCAAGTTGTAAATGATAAGGCCAAGCGTGCAGTATCGTTGATGAAAGATTTTAACGGTCTCATCACAAAAAATGAATACCAAAAACAATATCTTTTTCAAATTGTTGAGGAACACAGGAAAAAGTATCCGTCTAGCACCAAAAGAAATTATTGTTCAGTTGGATCTTCAAAGTAACATCCCTCACACTTATTCTGTTCGTTCTGTTCGTTATCTTTTTTGGTGATAATCTGTGGTTAAAAATACAGAAAAATAAAAATTAATCATTTAAACTGTTTTTTTTTGGTTTGTTGAAAGATGAAAATTTGGAGTGAAAAATGTTTTTTTTTTCAATACTTACACCGCTTTTTTTAAGAGAAAAAAATTACATCTAAAAAATACCGAAATCTCAAATTTTGGGAAAATTACTTTTTTTTAATGTACAATTAATTACTACAATTAAATACAATTTTTAATGTAAAATTAATTTTTAATGTACGATGGAGCTCTGTAATAGATTTTTTTTGCATCACCCTAATATATATATGGAGAGACAGATAAAGAGGGAGAGAGGGAGAAAGGCAAAACACGAAAGCTTGCACACCCTTTTTGCTCGTCCCAGGGGCCAAACAACAGCGATAATGTACTTGGATACGAGAGTGTGTAACAACCGTGGGAGAGGGACAAGTACGGTCCCTTTCGCTCTCTCATCTCTCTCCTCTCTTTCTCATCGCCCACATGCTTTACGTGTGCTTATATATATATGTACATACCGGAGAGAAGACAACAACGATAATCGTATACGCCAAGCGAGGCATGGAATGAAAACGAGACTTTGCGCCAAATTAGAATGAATTCTGTCGTGGGAAAGGATAACGGTGACAAGATGAGGCTTGTAGTAAGGATAACCCTATAGCTGTAGTTTCAAGTGTCGTGTGTTGTTGTCAAGCGGTTAATTAGTCAGAGGGAGAGAAGGAGCGAGGATTAGATACTTTGGAGCTTGTGTCTGACCAGTCCGTACACGGAGCTTTACCTACTTGCGACTGTGAAAACCCCGCAAACCATTTCTCCTCCCCAGAAAACCTCCAATTCTCTATGTAGCTACCTTTGGCTCTGGGAGAGTAAAAATCGCGTTAGAAAATCAGTAAATGGTGAAGAAGTATACTTATACATACAAGAATATAGAGTGCATTCCAAGAGCTTATCCTAATTGCCGGTAATAAAAGCTTTTTATCGCAGTTACAACGAATTTACCCGTTCGTGTTTTTTTTTTTCGCGCCAAGCTACTCTGTAGGGAGAAGTCCAATGATATGTAATCAGGCACCCTATTCTCTCTCTTTCTATCTCTTTATCTCGTGTTATATGCCGGAGGGTCGAAAAAAAATGATATCTATATATATCAGGTGACATAGGAGAACGTCTCCTACATTTTTTTAGAAAAGCAAGAGAGTTGGAGGGACGTGTATATTAGGGCGATTTTTTTTTTCAACTTTTTCTATTTTCTTCACTCCCCACCTAAAATGTTGTTGCATATGTCTGAAAGAAACTACCCTGAAAGTTACAGCCCTTAATATTAATATTAAGTACTCGCCCTTCGCGTGAAAAGATTTCCCATCTAAAATACACGTAAATAAAAAACTTTTTTCTTCAAATTGCTATAACTCCGCGGCATTTTATGCTATCATATTGTCCTTGGTCGAAATTTACGCAGAATTGAACGATCTTTAAAAGTGTCCTGAGCAGCGTAAGTGTAATTTACACTGGTGAGATGGTACGAGTCACTAAAGTTGATTTTGACCCACACTTCTCGTTTTTTTACTGTTATTTTCGAAATTATCAACGTTATCGAAAAATTGCAAAGGAAAGTTTTGTTGGAAATTTAATTTCCTACAGAAAAGGTCCTTTAAACCTACTTGCGAAAATTGATATTTCTTGAGATATTGGACCTTAACTTGGTTTTGGTATGCAATTTTTATGGTTTATTGAACCAAAAGTTTCATTTTTTTGATATTCCATTTCATATCACTATATCACATATCATATCACCAGTGGCGAAATGATATGAAATATCAACAATTAAGAACTTTTGGTTCGATAAACCGTAAAAATTTTATACCGCAAATAAATTAAGGTTCAATATCTCAAGAAATATCAATTTTTTCAAGTAGGTTTAAAGGACCTTTTTTGTAGGAAATTAAATTTGCAACAAAACTTTCCTTTGCAATTTTTCGACAACGCTGATCATTTCAAAAATAACAGCAAAAAAAAGAGAAGTGTGGGTTAAAATCAACTTTAGTGACTCGTACCATCTCACCAGTGTAAATTACACTTATGCTGCTCAGGACACTTTTGAAAAACTTCAATTCTGCGTAAGTTGCGACCAAGGACAATATAATAGCATAAAATGCCGTGGAGTTATAGCAATTTGAAGAAAAAAGTTTTTTATTTACGTGTATTTTAGATGGGAAATCTTTTCACGCGAAGGGCGAGTACTTAATATTAATATTAAGGGCTGTAACTTTCAGGGTAGTTTTTTTTAGACATATGCAACAGCATTTTAGGTGGGGAGGGATGAAAATTAAAAAAAGTCGAAAAAAAAATCGCCCTAGTGTATATATGTATTTATGTGTGTATATTTATGTGGTGTATAGTTGTGAAGATGAACGGAGCTTTAGGAACGAGGAGGGATTCCAGTGTCCAGTCCAGGAGAGGGTCGAAATCAGGGGTTGAGAAGGATATGAGTGTATATATATGAGGTATTCCATACCAAGCCGACCAATCCGTTGACCCGACCATTTATGATTTTGTTGAAAATATTCTATTTTTTCGTATGTACTAAAAGCAGTCTCTTAGAATTTTTTTTGATTTTTGTCTTAACCCAACTAACCACAATAAATTGTTCGAAATTTGTCACGTTTTTGCTCAAATGCTCATAACTTTTAAAAAATCGGAGATATCAGAATAAAACAAAAGATCATTTTTTTCCATCTTGAGTTGCAGTTTTATAAAAAAAATACAAAAAAAATATCTATATTTATTTTCATACGTTTTTTGAAGTTTTAAACACAACTTTTTCAACTTGGACCCTTTTTATTTTTTTGAAAAAATTCACCACTTTTTAAGAGACATTTTTACAGATACTAAAAAATTGGTAGATTGTGCTTCTCATAACTTGTATTTCTTTTCTATTATTTACCGCGTGTGAACTAAGGAATCGAGTTTCCTCCTTGAATTAAAAAATAGAAAAAAATACAAGTTATGAATATCACAAACTGCTAATTTTTTTATATCTGTAAAAATGTCTTTTAAAACGTGGTGAAATTTTCAAAAAAAAATAAAAAGGGTCCAAGTTGAAAAAAATAATAATTTGCGTTTCAAACTTCAGAAATTTTTTTTTTCAACTTGGACCCTTTTTATTTTTTTGACAAAATTTACCACTTCTTAAAACACATTTTTACAGATACTAAAAAATTGGCTGTTTGTGATATTCATAACTTGTATTTCAAAAATAGAAAAAATACAAGTTATGAATATCACAAACTGCCAACTAAAAAAAAAAAAAATACAAGTTATGAATATCACACACTGTCAATTTTTTAGTATCTGTAAAAAAATCTTTTGAAAAGTGGTGAATTTTTTCAAACAAATAAAAAGGGTCTAAGTTGAAAAAAAACAATATTTTGTGTTTATAACTTCACAAAACATTTTTTTTCTCAACTTGGAACCATTGTTATTTTTTTTTTAAATTCACCACTTTTTAAAAAACATTTTTACAGATACTAAGAAATTGGTAGCTTGTGATATTTATAACTTGTATTTTTTTTCTATTTTTTAATTCAAGGTGGAAACACGATTCCTTAGTTCACACGCGATAAAAAATAGAAAAAAAATACAAATTATGAGAAGCACAAACTGCCAATTTTTTAGTATCTGTAGAAATGTCTTTTAAAAAGTGGTGAATTTTTTCAAAAAAATAAAAATATCCAAGTTGAAAAAAAAAATTTGTGTTTAGAACTTCAAAAAACATATGAAAATAAATATCGATATTTTTTTTGTATTTTTTTAATAAAACTGCAGCTCAAAACGGAAAAAAATGATTTTTTGTATTATTTTGATATCTCCGGTTTTAAGAAAGTTATGAGCATTTGAAAAAAAATTGTGTCAAATTTTGAACAATTTATTGTGGTTAATTGGGTTGAGACAAAAATCTAAAAAAATTCTGAAAGACTGCTTTTAGTACGTACAAAAAAATAGAAAATTTTCAACAAAATCAAAAATAGCCGGGTCCACGGATTGGTCGGCTTGATATGGAATACCTCATATATAAAAGCAATTCCCCCTCAACCAACAGAGTACAGAAATGCGACCCTTCCCGAAGTACGGCCACCAATCATTCCGATATACTCGATAAACCCAACGAGGATAATTTACTTCCGGTGTACAATAGTTTACTATATATACCATTTTTCTTTTCCATAGTCTCGGCATATCTGTGCTTTACTTTCTCATCGACGTACTATATAGATTCGTTTACCGGGCATTCCACCATTTCTTAAGGCGGTATTCTGAAGAGACATACATTTTGAGCCGTTTTGTCGAGCTCGCGATTTAATAAAATATTTTTATCATTCTTTTTTTACAACATGTTCATTAATATTTGGACAATGAATAAATAAAATTTTGAAAAAAAAAATTAAAAATAAATAAGTTATAAGCTGGTAAGGTTGAGGCCAAGAAAGGGGATGTGCTGGCTGACACGATTGCAACCTTTAATTATAGTCATCCCATAGAAAATTCAAAAAAAAATTCTTAATGAGTAAGAATGTCGTTGTAGCCCCACTTTAGAGAAAACGGAAAAAAAATTTTGCAAAATGGCAGCCATCTGAAAAAAAAGGCGTTTTTCGACTATTTTTTCAAAGTTTTTACTTTTTTTAAAATACTAAAAAAAAAAATTTTTTGATACAATAGTGGTGTAGGAGCGATAGAAGATTGAAGATTGGTGAAAATTTTTTAAAGTAAATTGGTTGAGTAAAACTTGAGATACCATGTCAGCTGTGTTGAAAAAAGTTGTTTTGAGAAAAACGTCTATAGTTCGATTTGCTCCGGTAGTTTCTGCATCACTAAAATAGCTACCGTAAAACGGGGCTACTTTGTTGGTGTTTCGAAAGTTTTTTGGTTGTAACTTCTTTTTAACGTCCAAAATTAATTTTTTTTTTGCTCAAACAGAACAATGTATTCTTTGGCTATAAAATGTATAACAATAGCAAGCCCCACTAGACCCTTACAATTTTATATATTTATAAAAAAAAAGCCAAAGTAACCCCGAGTGTGAGGCTACATTGGAGAGGCATTGAAATGCAACTTTTGTCAAAGATCCACATCGTAAATGCAGCTTTGACATCATTTTGAAAAAAAAAACAATAATATTTTATACATTGTACATGAAATTAAATGAAAAACAACGATTTTTCACAATGAATTCGTCATTTTCATTGAAGAAATATTTTACATAAAAATACCAAATACTTAGGCCCGAATTTTAAGTTCTTAAGATCAAACTTGAGATCAAACTTTCTATTGAACTCAAATTTGAATTTTAGTTCGAACTTAAGTTCAAATTTAAGATGAATCTTAATTTTGAACTTAAGTATCATTATAAGTTTATACTTATGTGCAAACTTTAATGCGAAAACCAAATCGATCTTAAGTTCAAACTTAAATTGGGTTTGAGGTTTGACCTTGAGATCCATCTTGAGCATGAACTTAAGTTCGATCAAACTTCTTTCATCACCTCCATCAACCGTGTTATTTTAAATTAAATGTGAAAATAATTAAGTACGATCAAACTTAAGTTTAAACTCAAGATGAATTTTAAGTTCGAACTTCAAACCAAATTTAAATTTGAACTTAAGATTGATCTGAAGTTCGCACTAAAGTTTGAACTTAAGTATGAACTTATAATGGCACTTTAGTTCAACTTCCAATTCATCTTAAATTGGAACTTAAGTTCGATCTCAAGTTCCACCTTGAGTTCCATGGAAAGTTCGATCTTAGGGTAGGACTTATGACTTGAAATTCAGGCCTTACAGATGTAACAGACGTTGGAGTCGTTCTTCTTGCCCTTCTTTATTCCCTTCGTGCGAATGGCATCATCGATTGTTCAGACATCTTGACTTGTTACACATATCTGTGTACCTGGTTTATGAATGACTTTTTTTCCTCTTCTACCCACTCCTCACACCCCCTCCCACCCTACAAGGTCACGAAGGTTCACTGCGCACACGTTTTTACCGTATTTTGCTGCTCGTCCAAAGTAGCCCCAAAAATCAACAAAGTAACCCCCAAAGTCAAAGTAGCCCCATTTTACGGTATAACTGCGTAAATTAATAGAATTCAAAAAAGTCCTTTTGAGAATATATTCTTAAAGGTCTAAACTTTAAGGATATGTAACAACATTTTTTTTTGACAAATTCTAGTCCAGAATACTGCCTTAAAGCACGAAAGAGCGAAAAAAAAACTTTGCCGTTTGTCAGCAATGGTAACAGGAAAAATAGTCCTTGGAAAATTGCCCCTCAAGAAATTGGCCTTCAGAAAATTGGTCGCCCGGAAAATTGGCCCCCCAAATTTGCCCTATATTATGGGTTAAAACGTCGATTGATTTATTTCATTCGAACAAAAACAACTTTTGCATTCGCTTGTAAGCGAATTTTCTTATAATGTGAGTTTCATGTTAGCGAAGTTGAGTATAAGCGAGTTTGAAGGTTCAAAGCCCGATTTAAACATCTCTTAAGGGAGTGGGTAATTTTATTTGGCTTTTTGTTTGTTTGTTTCTGCTTTCCTTTTTTTTTTTTATTATTCAGTCAGAAAAATATGTCCAAAATTGTGAAGACCGAGGAAGACACTGCGTTAAAATTGATCTGAATTGCCCTATACATACTGGATTTCTCCTTAAGCGTCCAGCGATTTTTATTTGTTCACTTTATACAGGATTTATAGAAACTTCACCACTATATTTTATACTAATCGAACTGATTTTTTTCGACATTTTAATTGAACTGTTTAACATGTGCTCGCTTCTGTATCATTATTTACATTTTATCACAATTCTCTGGATAGTTGAAGGACAAAATTTGAAATAAATCACGGTAAGTCCATTCGACTAGTGGTAGTTACTGGTAGAACTGAAGAAAGGTGTTCAAGAATGCCAGAAAAAGTTGCTAGATTTGTGAAGAATGCTTGATACAGCGTTAAAACCCGCAGCCATAGCGATAGCTTTGCTGTGTTGCCACTATACAGTCCCATAGTACTACTGTTTATTAAAGCCATTTCGCTTTTAATAAGCTCGGGAACGAGCATACGGTCTCGTTTCTCTTTATATTTCCCTCGCTCACCTTTCTCATCTGTAGATTCCGGATTCTCGTTAGTTCTCTACGACGAGGGCCGCACAACGACGACGATGGCTTCGCGTATGCGCTGATCAACTTTTATTATATCTCTGGTTCTTTCATCTCACACGCCACTCTGATGTGAGCGAACATTCTTAAAAAATGTCGGATTTCGTCCAATATAAAAAGGTTGAAAAATAGTCAGTGATTCATGTCATGCTGAGTACCGTTAAGTTATCATTTCGGCGAGGTTGACTATGCAAAGTTGCCACACTGGAAAACATTTTTTGTTGAAAATGCAAAAATTTGTTTCACTCAACCAAATAATTGTTTCCGGACGTTCAACTCGATCATTTTGGTAATTAAACAAAATATACAGTGAAAGTTTTAGTTAAATCGTTGCTTGAATGGGCAAAGTTTCAGTTCAATCAAATAAAAATTTGTTACTTCGAATAAAAATGTAATCCACACAGAGAAATAAACTATTGAGCTGACTAATTATCAGTTGATTCCATATATGTATATTCTATGTATCAAAATAAATAGTTGATAAAACCCATTATTTATTTCAAGTATATGAATAATGTGATAGATGGATTAAATATTTGGTTCACACACTTATCCGATTGATTTCAATAAACGAATATTTTGTCGAACAAATAATATATTTAGTTGGCGCAATTAAATTTTTGGCGCTATTATATAAATAATGTGATAAATGGATTAAATATTTGGTTCACGCGATAATATATTTTATAGTTGGTGCAATTAAATTTTTAATCCTGAAATTAATTATGGCTAAACATAGTGTAAAAAATATGTAGTATTTGAAAAATAATTCAAAATGCATATTTTACCAGCCTCAAAATGAGCGACATAAAAAAAATAGTATTTGCGCGAATCGTCCGATCTAAATTTACGCTCTCTCCGACGGGGCTTTGAACCTGCGATCCTACCTACCAATCCTACTTGACGACCTAACACGCTACCTACTGAGCTAAAGACTGTTTACGAACTTTCTCAACTTTTGTGGTATATGAATGGTACGGTGTGTCGAAAAAATAATGATATGGACTAAATAAATGGACTAAACAAATAAATAAATAAATAAATAAACTGGACTAAATTGTACCTGTAAATTGACCAAATAATCTCGTTCACCTCATATCTTATGGTTAACCAAATCCATTTGTTGATTTAATTATAGTTTCATTATTTCAAACAAATTAATATCGGATCAACTAAATTTTTATCAACTAAATGGATCAACTTGATTTAACTGAACTTTTTTCTCAGTGATCAAATTATTGTTCATAGTATTCAAATGAATAATTTTGTATTTCAACAAAATTAAATTTCGCACAACAAAATCGTTTCTTTGTTGTGAAATATGGACAACCAAATGACTTTTTTCATTTCTCATCATTATACGCTGGTTCAAAAAAACATTTCGCGATAGACACAATATTATGGATTGTTTTGAATACATATACTTATTTCATTTGGCAATATAAAAAATGTTTGTACCAAACAAATTGTTTGATTGAAAATACGAAATTTTCGCTTGTTACAGCTACATTTATCTAGTTAATATAAACTAGAAATCAACAAAATATTTCCTAACGGCAACTCAGTAATGTATAAATTGGACTAAATTGTATCTGTAAATTGACCAAATAATTTTGTTCACCTTAGATCTTATCCCACACAACAATAATACGTCCCAAGTACGTCTTTTGGACATCACACCAATTGTCCCGTGACGGTAATGGGATGGTCCCATGGGGTACCCATGGGCTCTAAAGTGTCCGCTGTGTTTACCGGAATGGGATGGTCCCATTGGCATCCCGGGAAATCCTCGGGACGTCTCTGAGACTGCAAACACAGCAGACTGGAGATATCGGTAAGATATTGTCGAGACTCCTATAAGACGTCACCGAGATATTCCAGAATCATTAGTCACAAAATAATACGTCCCAAGTACGTCTTTTGGATGATCCCATGGGATACCCATGGGCTCTAAAGTGTCCGCTGTGTTTACCGGAATGGGACGGTCTCACGGCCATCCCGGGATGTCTTCAGGATATCTTCGGGACGTCTCCTGGACTGCCAATGCAGTAGTCGATAATAATTCTTGTTTTGATTTAATTTTAATTAATTTCAATTAATTAATTAAATGTTAACAAAATGTGTACGGTACAGAGGGAGTCAGCAAGGACTCCTTGTATTTGTAATATAGCCTCTTTCGAGGTCTGACTTCTGTCGGTGTCGAATTGATATCCGTATTCGCGCTCGCCTATATAAGCATGCTCTTCACATTATCCGCATGTGAGTAGCGTTCGCCATCTCGCGGCAAGGTTGGAACTAATGCTGCGCGATGGCTGACCTCCTACAGACATCCCTAAGAGAGTTGGCTGGGATCGTCCAAACATGGTTACCACGGGATATCCTCAAGACATCCTATATTAATCTCGAGCAGACCAATGTCTTACTAGTACCTCCCACAGACGTCTATAAGAGAGTGCGTTAGGATCGTCTTATCACGGTCACGACAGGATATCCTCAAGACATCCTATATTAATCTCGGGAACACCAATGTATTACTATTATCTCCCATAGACGTCTATAAGAGAGTGCGTTGGGATCATCCAATCACGGTCGCGACAGGATATCCTCAAGACGTCCTATATTAATATCGAGCAGACCAATATCTTACTAGGATCTCCAAGAGACGTCCATAAGAGAGTGCTTTGGGATCGTCTCATCACGGTCGCGACAGGATATCCTCAAGACGTCCTATATTAATATCGCGCAGACCAATGTCTTACTAGGATCTCCCCGAGACGTCTATAAGAGAGTGCTTCGGGATCGTCTCATCACGGTCGCGACAGGATATCCTCAAGACGTCCTATATTATATCGAGCAGACCAATGTCTTCCTAGTACCTCCCGCAGACGTCTATAAGAAAGTGCGTTGGGATCATCTAATCACGGTCGCGACAGGATATCCCCAAGACGTTCCATATTAATATCGAGCAGACCAATGTCTTACTAGTACCTCCCAGAGACGTCTATAAGAGAGTGCTTTGGGATCGTCTAATCACGGTTGCAACAGGATATCCTCGAGATATCTTATATTAATCTCGAGTAGACCAATGTCTTACTAGTACCTCCCATAGACGTCTATAAGAGGGACCGTTGGGATCGTCTAATCACGGTTGCGACAGGATATCCTCAAGACATCCTATATTAATCCCGGGTAGAACAATATCTTACTGGTACCTCCCATAGACATTCATGAGACGTACTATGTTGGCAGGACACGAATGGGACTGTCTCAGGATGGTCCCGGGATCAATTTTGCTGTGTGGGATGGTTAAACAAATCCATTTATTGAATTAATTACAGTTTCATTATTTCAAACAAATTAATATTGAATCAACTTAATTTTTATCAACTGAATGGATCTAGTTGATTTAACTGAACTTTTTTCTCAGCGCATGCATATGAAAGCAAGGTAAACCTGGAATCATAACGAAAAAATTGATAAGCCTTGAAAAAAAAAAAACTGGACTATCATTGGAACTTCTGCAAAACGAAGTTTGCGTATCGATTAATCATTATTTCGTTGTATCGATTTTTTAGGAGTTTTATGACGTAAAGACCTATCTCTAGTGGCGGCATTTTTTTTTCTTTTAAGAAAAAGTTTCGTCTTTTTTCTGTCCACTTTGCGACAACTTGGCGCAGAAGATAACGCCATAAGGATTCAGGTCTCGCG
Organism: Alloplasta piceator; assembly: GCA_946863875.1. Classification (NCBI taxonomy): domain Eukaryota; kingdom Metazoa; phylum Arthropoda; class Insecta; order Hymenoptera; family Ichneumonidae; genus Alloplasta; species Alloplasta piceator. The sequence goes on from OX333071.1 coordinate 60,969,576, forward strand.
TGAACGATGATAGTTTTTCCTAATCGAGGACACGTCTCGACTTTGAAATTTATCGTGCGACAAAATCGAGCGGTTTTTTTGGTCCTCGTGTTATAAGAACGAAAAGACCGGAAAGAAAAAAGAAAAAGGGAAGAAGGGAGAGAGAAGTGACCACACCAAGCGCCTGTATATGTACGCGTGTACACTTTGTACAACGGTTTTATCAGTTTCACCATGAAATATCGGGAACATTAGAGGAGAGGAAAACTTACTGGATATTTCCCGAAAAATCGAATTGCTTTGATAACCAATATTGCAGCATGAAAAAATCGTAGAAATAAAAATTTGCACACGATATTCTTGTTATTTGTTTTTTTGCGAACCCCTGAGAGTACCCAGGTGGGATTTAACAAATGGCCCGACGTTGGGCCAGTACTAAATGCCAGGCGTACAGGCTTGGCCCAAAGCTGACTCCCAGTATCGGGCCAGCATTATGCCGGTACTGGTTTGTTAACCTCGGCCCAACTCTGGCATGCAATGTCGACCCAATACATGGCGGCCCAGCGCTGGCATACAACGCCGGCCCAGCGCTGGCATACAATGCTGGCCCAGCGCTGGCATCAAATCGTGGCCCGGCGTTGGCATTTAATGACGGCCCTGTACTGGCATCCGATGCTGGCCCGACGCTGGCATTCAATCATGGCCTAGTACTGGATATAAATAGGTGGATATAAATAAATGTTAATGCGGATCGCATTAAGAAATAATTTTCAAACTCAGACCAGATTATATAAAAATGATTATAGAAATATTTATTTAATATTCAACAAACGTATTTCTGAAGTAAGAAAAAAAACAATTAATTGACGTCTTGATTAAGTGATTCGTCATTTGGCGATTCGTCAAGTGATGAAAAAACTACTTCATCCTCGATGTCATCGTTGTCATCTTCGACAATGAAATGCGAATTTTCAAGGTTAGAAAATTGAATCGTTACAATCGGATTCATCAAATCGCGATCATTTTTTTTTTTTGCTTTTTCGCCGGTTGTTCTATATCTTCCTCACTGATTATTTTCGGAACGCAATTTTTTAAAAAACGGTATTTTTTCACTCTCGAAATACTGGAACGTGGTTTCAACATTTTTTACGATGATCGAATGACATCTACGTGTGCGAACATAACCTCCTAAACATACCGAGTGTATGGGATAACCGGGCCTGGCCCAGCACTGGCATAACGGCTGGCCCAGCACTGGCATAACGGCTGGCCCAGCACTGGCATAGCGACTGGCCCAGTGCTGGGCCAGCCGTTATGCCATTGTTGGCCCGACGCTCAGTTTCAGCGTTGGCCCGACGTTGGCTTCAAAGGTTGGCCAGACTTGGCCCGAGGTTACAATGCCAGCATCGGCACACTGCGTTGGGCCAATGCTGGGCCATGTGACAAGCTCTGGCCAATCCCACCTGGGTAGGTATTAATTGGGATAATTTTTTCATTGAGAAATATTTTTCACCTATCGCAATTCTTTCTGAAAAAAAAAATTCTTTCTTCTTCCCGAACCAAATCGAGAAAGTTGCTTCGAGCTCAATTAAAGGTAATGCTGCAAAATTCGATCAAATCGATGAGAACTGGGCAATACTTGGCGTACCCGGTACTTGCGACGTACTTAAAGTACTTAAAAAGTACTTCAAGTACTGGGTTCGGGTAATTCAAGTACTGTTCAGCTCTGGTCGATTTGATCGAGTACAAGTATTGTACTCAAATTTTCAAGTATTTGGCCTGTACTTTAAGACAAAATTTCAAATACTCCTCTGTACTTCAAGTACTTTTTCAAGTACAAGTATCAAGTATTTTTGAATGTGTCTTGCTGATAGTTGCATGTACAAAGCCTTTGAATATGTAATTGAAAATAATATTTCGTGACGTATGGACATACTATCTCTCAACTGTCACCTACGACAGTTTTTTGAAGACGAACTCCAGGTACTTACGGTACTTTATACTTGATACTTTAAGTACTGAAAGTACTTTGTACTTGATACTTTAAGTACTGAAAGTACTTTGTACTTGAAATACTTTCCGGTACTTTGCCCAGTTCTGAAATCGATCATTGATCCTAACAGGTTACAGCAGTTTGTGCTCTCGCGAACGTGTCAAAACTTTCACCTTTCTATTTTCACAATGAAATATTATATTGTTTAGTATTTCATTTTATTTATTGACAAAGACCAAATAACGTGAAAGTTTCGCCTAATCTGTAATTTTCTCAATACAGAGATTGAATATCTTGTAAGATATTCTTAAGGAAACTCCGAAAAATATTCCTGAGGTGTTTTGACGGGATTTTTCAAAAAGCCATTATCCATATGTCGTTAAGTATAAAAGTGGTGACGGGAAAACCCCAATAGTATCAGAATCTCTTGGTGAGTTTAGAGAACATATCTTATGGCTCAAGTATGCGACTTCTTGAGTTCGAAGGAACGATATGCCACTATGGAAAATTGAAAACTGAGAGAGAGAGAGGGAGAGAGGGAGAGAGCTATGACTATTTTCCAGCCCTTACTTTGCCAATGTTGTGTGCTCGGCCCAAGGAAATTCCAAAGCCTTGTCTCTATTTTTCTTGTCCGGTTTGTAAAAACACGCCTACGCAAAAATGAAATCTCTTCACTAGAATTTCTGTAATTTATTTTCCCTACAAAATTTTGGCCTCTGTTTACGCTCATCCTCGTCATGATAAAAACACTGCTTCGACCATCACTTTAAAAAAAAAGGTTCTAAGGCCCTTTCTATTTTTTGGGCAATTTTCAAGGTCTTCAGATCTTCATACATTTATACTTTTACAATGGGTCCACTCTAATCCAAGTAACCAGACGGGATAGGAAAAAACCCCAGATGTTTCTTATCAAGTTGTAAATCAATTTCATGACATATAACTGATTTGAGTTCTCCCCCTAATATTTTGAAAAACAATATTGACGACGATAATATTTAAATAGCCTATCTGCAACCGATAATGAATAACAATTTTCCAGGCTATTTTCTTCACAAATTAATTAAATAAATTTTTTTCAAAATAATTTTAATTGAACTTATGCTTTCTCTCAATATTATTAAAAACCCCCAACGTCCACGAAACGATTTAATGGGCATATTTGTAGTTGCCAATCGATACTGCATCGATCATCGCAAAACCTGGTTGATATAAAAATTGTCTGGATAACTTCTTTTTACTTATTTGCATATTATTTTTATTAGCTGAATTCTTTATTTTAGGCTCTTAACCGTATCAACGCAAGACACAGAAGCAAATCCTCGCGCTTAGAGGGTGAAAATGTCCTGCTCTCAGTATACATATAGAAAAAGTGTTTTATTTGGTTTGTGTGGTATATGCATTCGTTGGTACGTAAATGGCGATACATTTGGTACACAGGGAGGCAAAAAAAATAACGAAATCACCCTGTGGGGTGATCGCGCTCACACTCGGGGGTGTATAACGGAGTTTTACGTTACTGGCTGGTGAATCGGCCCGGGCTCTATCCGCCTATCTAAATAGTTTGCCGACTCCATAAATTCGACTGGCGAATGCCGCGGGCTCAAGCCCATCGAGCAACAAAACTCGGAAGTGGCGGTACGATCCCCTCTCGCGTTTCTCCTGCCCTTTTAAATCCGGGTTGGTAAACCCTTTTTCGTATTATTTACCGTATAACTTGATCTCGACTGAAACTTAAATCGCCTAAAAAAATGTATTTTTCTTTTTAGGGGCGTACGAATAGCATTCAAATCAAATCAAATATTCGAATTATTCGAATAATTATTTTTAGCTCTCAAACTGATCGATTTCGCTAAAGAAGTTATGTCGTTCTATCATATATTTAACCCAATCATAATTTTTCTCTTATAGCTCACTACTGAAGTAATGAAACTTTTAATAAAACATTACTTTTAAAAGAAAGTTTCATTACCACCCTTTTAAATAAAATGTAAAGTTTAAAATTTTTTTTTATAGATATTATGAAAATACATCATTAGAACGATTAACAAATAAATTCAATACGCCGATTATTAGTCAAGTTTAATTGAGTTTTTCAAATGTTATACTCTTTTTATTTATCTATAATGTACTTCTTTCAAAATTTGAAAAAAAATTTAAAGTCGATTAAAAAAAGTTAATCGTTATCTTTAGTTTCTCTTCCTCAGTTTTAACAATTGTTATTTACCATTTTAAATAAGAAACGATTTTTTATTATTATGATCCATGATTGATTTTTTTTCCTCGTTAGGAAATCTGGCTTTATTTTCAACTACTGACATTAATTTATTTAATAATTTCGACAATGCAAATATGTATTTATAGGCTTTCATCATAAACAGCCATTGCAATAACATAGTCTCTGATTTTTTATTAGTATTTAGGGGTGTGCGAATATTCGAATTTACGAATCATTCGAAACTCGATTCGAACTATTCGATTCGAAACTCGATTCGCATTATTCCACTCGAAACTCGATTCAAATAATTCATAAAGTCGAATATTCCCACATCCCTATTTATTTTTCAACTTAAACCATAATATGATTGAATAAGAGTAGATCGTTAATTACAAATTCGTATATTACACCCGCCCTTCGCGAGATTTTCATGTTTCCTTTGCGATGATGGTTAACGAGCGAGAGAAGGGTTAACGAGAAAGAGAGAGAGAGAGAGAGAGAGAGAGAGAGAGAGAGGGAGAGAGAGAGAGAGAGAGAGAGAGAGAGAGAGAGAGAGAGAGAGAGAGAGAGAGAGCAGCGAGTCGTGTGAGTTGATGTTTGTCGTGGCAAAGGGTGAAGAAGAAGGGCGACTTAATACTTGAGACTTTACCACGCCTCGAGGATTAACCGTGGCCTAAGTCCTCGCGACGAAGTACCGCATTGTCTGGGGCCTTATCTCAGCAATTGACTTTCACGAATGTGGGTTGTACCCCAAGAGTTGTTGGACGCGATTTCGCGTTCCTCCGCGAGAATGAGAAATAGAGGGTTGGAGGAATAGAGAAAGAGAGAGAGAGAGAGAGAGAGAGAGAGAGAGAGAGAGAGAGAGAGAGAGAGGGAGAGAGAGAGAGAGAGAGAGAGAGAGAGAGAGAGAGAGAGAGAGACACATACACACTCGCACACACACATGCACACACATCGGAAATCTTCTGGGCTATATATCTATACTATACGTCCAAACTATGCCAGAAATCACCCCCGTGGGGTGACTTTCGGCCACTTTTTGTTTTCCCAGAGAGCTCTCGCGTAACGATCGGGGATAATCCAGCTTTGGTAAATTTCACGTGGCAGCCCGGCCTCTTTCTCTTTCGTTACTCGGTCCTTCTGTATGACCAGTTATATCAGTGGAAGAGAGTGAGGGAGAGATATTGGAGCCCTGTTCATATAACTACATACCTAAACTCACCCACCATCACTCTATAGAAACGTGGAGAGGCAGAGAGAGAAAAAGAGAGAAAGAGAGAGAGAGAGAGAGAGAGAGAGAGAGAGAGAGAGAGAGAGAGAGAGAGAGAGAGAGAGAGAGAGAGAGAGAGAGAGAGAGAGAGAGAGAGAGAGAGAGAGAGAGAGAGAGAGAGAGAGAGAGAGAGTAGTGAGCGTATCGCGCCCACTAAATCATGAATATTCACACGACACGCAAATTTGTTTATCGGTCGGCACACGGCAAACGGACCGTTTCATTACCTATTTATTTATTCATTTTTGTCAACGAGCTACTCGTCGAGCTCCGGCTGTAGAAGCTCTCACTCTCGCTCTCGCTTTTATCATCAACCCCCGGAAATCGCGCGATGGTTTATTTCGGTATTAAAATAAAATACCGAAAGCAAAGAGTGAATAAAAATAATATCGCTCGACTGGCGTTGGTACATTTAAACATTGAAGATACAGGCTCATGATTGATAATGAATAAAAATAATAATAATTGAAGAAGAGCAAAACCATCATTGCTGAAAGAGTGATTAAATTTATTCGTCGAGTCGAGTAAATACGATGGTATTGATACAAACATCGGTAAGCGAAGGGAGATTGAATGTAAAATCACTCAACTGGCTTTCGTACGGTTGGAAGAAAATTCAATTGGGAATGATAAAAAATTGAATGAAAAACAATATCACCATGGATTTAAAAAAATCACGCAAATTGGAAATATGCTCATAGCTTCCACATTTATTTCCAATTTGCACATTTTAGAAAACTTAGTGTTCACAAGTATTTTTTGAAAAATCAAAAAAAAATGTTGAGAACGAACCTCTCGAGCGTTTTTCACCACATTTAACACCAACCATTCTCGTTATCTAGTGTATTTGTGCAAAATGTTTTTGAAAATTTCAAAAAAATATTTTAACCGGACCTCTCAAGCGATTTTTTTGAAATTCAGTATTATTTTATGTTGCCATTGAATATATCGTAACAAATAAATGGGCTTGGTAGGTGCAAATTTACGAAAATTAGAGTTACTACCAACATTTTGCCAAAAATATAAGTCCCGCCAAATTGACAATCGTTCTGCAATCTCAAAAAATGTGCACTGAGTAAAGAGACATATAGATGATCTAATTGCATACCAAATTTCAACACGATCGCTTAAACCATTCTCCAGATATATGGGTCATTCCATGTTAAATCGACCAATAGTTGGAATCGACCCCTTTCAATTTCGATGAAATTTGGTCAGAAGTTTTCTTCTATCATCAAACGAAGTTCTATCTAAGGAACAAAATTATTAAGATTTTCTCGAAAATTCAAAATTTCACAATTTTTTCAATTTTTCAAGTTTATTTTTTAAATATCTGGAAAACTATTATAGTTGCAAAAAAATCGTTTTAGATTCGTCGCAAAGAGTATACTTGGGGCTAAGAAAAAAAATATTCTGAAAAAAAAAATTTGAAAAATGATGAATTTGGAGAATTTCGAATTTTTTAAAATCGTGAAAATTCACAATCAACATTAAATATTTGGTTCCATTTTTTTTGAATAATACCTTGTACTGATCTTAAAGGGGCGCTAAATACCGACATTATTACTGAAGCCCTACATTACCAACTCAACATCGCTGTCCAAACTTTTTTGAATACCGGTGGATGAATATCAATTAAATTTATGAATGAATGATGAATGAATTGCAAAATGCAAATGCGAGGCATAAATCAACGTTTTCGTTAATTGCCATTGCTTGTCAGACAATTTGGATAGAAATCTGATGAGAATAATATTTATTTCATAAGAATTCCATATGGGGCTGCTCTCTTTCGGATTTCTGTGAACTTGATTTCGCCATTTTGTTTTTCGATAAAAGACTAAATTTATCAACATTTATCTCGTGATTGGATTCCAAACTTACGTCGCGTTTTTTTTTCATTTGAATTGTGGTAAAAATAGTATATTACACCACAAGGGCGGAAAGTTTGAGATTCCTGCACTGCGCATCATGATGCCCGAGGCGAAGCCGAGGGCCAGCTGGTCGGGGGCAGGCGTCAATACAAAAAAAAGCAAATATAATGAGAGTGAAAAAACAACAATAATGAGTTCAAACTTATGCCACTTTTTTATTTCAGGTTATAAATAACGGAACAAATGTAAATAATGGACCGATACAATTATTATATTTTTCATAGAGGATTTCATTGCAAACTTTTCAATTTTTGAAATCTGTTAATGTCAATGTTGTTTTTTGTATTCAATGTTTTTCTCAACATCGACCAAATGCTCCATAGAGTTGATGGTTTCAGCTTTTTTGTTGAATCTTTAAAATAGACAATCAAATTCGTTTCTTCCGAGCTTGACAGAGAACTTTCATGCTCCATCTGCCATTTTTTTAAATTCTCGTAGACACAAGCTTGTATCGATCAGCAGACTTTTTCGGTAACGTTTCCGTCTGTATGATCAATTCCGCCTCTGCATCGAAATCTCTGAATACCTCTTCCTCGTCCATGGATTCGTCAGTTGAGACCGTGCCGTTCATTATTTTTTCTCACAACACTGATTCTAACTAACGAAAGCGCAGCTTTGACGTCAGAGAAAAAAATGGTTAGAAACAAGTCACCGGTGACAGTTGCGGGAGTCTCACGTACAGCTGTGCGTGAAAAAAGTTTTTGCTCACGCCGTCACTCCGTTGTTTTACCAATGCACGAATCTTAGGCTTTCTGCCGCGAAATCGATGCCGGAAATACGTACTTTCGACCGAGGTATAAAGAAAAAAAAATGTCCTACCCCTAAGTTCAGTAAAGTAATTTTTGCTGCTCGAAATTACAGAATTACATGATTGCTCAACTTCACTTAACTTAGAGGTGAAAAAAAAATGTTAGACATTTTAAACATACTGAAATGAAGATTGCGAAAAAAATTGTTTTCCGTGAAAACAAAGCTCCCTTTATGGGGAAGCAAAAGGGAATATTGTCATCGAATTAACGAAGGGTCATTCCTTGGCCGCATTTAACTCCTTGGATCTTTCAATGACGAAGAAAAATAGTGAAAAATAAATTCATAAACAGATAGAAGATGAGTCACAAAGCGTTGATGGTTAAAACAATTGTGGTACGCCATTTTTTTTTTTCCATTACAGTGATGAAAAAATTCGAGTGAGTGTGTTCACCAATGGAGATGTCATGAGCAGCTGGGTTCTATAATCCGTTCGCGCTAATTTCTTTTCCCAGAAAGCCGGTCCAGGGAAAACCTCATCCGCCTTATATTCTCGACGATTTTTGCACGTCGTCATCCCACGGCTCTTCGCTTAATTTCTCTCTCTCGTCCGCCACGTCCGACGAAAATAAATGAAAAAGGTCTGATCGTCCTTACTCTACTGGTCACAAGCTGGGCTCGCGTTAGTTCCCAAACCGTCCCAACGTTTGGGGCAAGCGTCGATTCTCGCACCCCCAGCAAAGTTTCTACGAGACAAGTTCGTCGCTTAATCGAGTATATATATATATACATACATATATACACGGAGCTCGCTTTTGCGTACGGATCTGATTTCTACTGTACACGAAGATTCCTAAAACGCTCTCGTGATAGTGTGTTCCCAGTTTTATACGAATCCAGGGGGTGGGAAAACGAGGTGTCGAGAACGACTTGTGCAATGTGGTTTGAGAGCAGCTCAGTCCTTTTTCCTTCCCACAGAGCCACTCACTCCTTTTTCTCTCGACGATGATGATGGCGTCGCCAACGAGAGAGAAAATAGTCGTCTCGTTCTCTTCGTTAAGTGAAACGCCAAAGATATTCTCCCTGCATAAGCTCAAGAGGCTTGAGAGATAAAAAAAAATAAACGACGAATAATCAAGATATTCTTACGACAGGATAGATTATAGGACTCGATGAAAGAACAAAAAATGGTTGGTTAATTATTTTCATCAATGTTTGTGCTTCATAATTTGTTCTTTGGGCATTCGGCCTGTACCAAAAGGAGTCGAGACAATTTTACTGCCAGTCGCGTTTCTTGTCAGATTTTTCTATTTTTCCACACTTCTTCGTTTCCTGGGGCTCGATGGAAGAAGATGATATTTCGCACTTGCCGCGCCCTTTAACGAAAACTCTTGGAGGTGGGGGAGGGTGAGTGGCAGAACTGTGTGGAAAATGGCAGAACGGCGGAGGGGGTCGAGGAAGAAATGGTGTGCAGAGCTTTTCAGGGGCTCGACCGAGAGGCTCTTGGAAAGCGTTGGTTCTTAAAGCGATTAAGGCCGCTCGCTCCGTTTGGCGCATAACGATATAACAGCCTCACCGCCTTTTGTACATACACACATACCCACGAACACTGACACACGTAAAATCGTGGGGAAGATAATTAAAAAAGTAATGGGTGAAAGCAGAGGAAACGGTGTATAGAACGGAGGAAGCCATCCAGGCCAACCGCGAAAAAATAACGTATATGAGCTTCGGCGTTCACCAGCGATGTCCCGTCCCTTTTTTCGTCATTATTTTTTCACTGAGCTTTGAATCGTGCTAAGAATCCAGTGTCACGTTTACAGTTTTCATAGTTATTTAGAAATATGGCTCTGTGGCAATGAAATTTACATGCACCCCGCAAAACCATAATATCTATCCGAGATCAAATAACAGCCCTTATCGTAGTACATCTCTGCTTAACATGAACGGTTGAATGTATGTACGTATTAAGTAATAAGCATACCAGAATTAATTTTTACGAAATTATAACAACTTTCTGGATAACAAGTTTCGTAGATGATACACCAGGGAAATCTCGATATAGCACTTCAAAATAATGGAATAAAGGTAGTCCTCTCTCTTTGAAAGGTATCCCCGTGCGTGAATTTGATTGAGTTTTTGAATTTGATTTGAATTTGAATTTGAATTTGATTGACTAGGCCCCGATCGGTTTTCCCTAACTTACTTCGGACCCTTGACTGGAAGCCCAGTAGGGCCCCTGAATGGAAGGTCACGCTTTTTCGACAAGGGCCTTAGAAGGTTGCCAAATGAAGGCTTCTACAACCGCCTCACATCTGCCACGTCAAATCCACAACAAGCCTATGATCAAGCCCTATCAGGGCCCTAGTACGTATGTAGCATCGCTATACGTGTAGATTGTAAAATTTAATTATTTCAATAATAATAACATTATTATTATTAATTATTATATATTATAATAATAATATATTATTAATAATTCTCCAAGAGAATTTTTACAAAAAAATAGTATAAAGCAGAGGATTTCTATGTAGAAATCTTGCGGGTATGACTTCCCTCGAGGCATGACTTTCTGAGAGACCTGACTCTGCGGTGTCGAATACAACCCGTGCTTCCACTTCGGCTATATAGGCATACTATTTGCATATTCCGTATGCGAGAGAGCGCACGCCATATGCAACATCTCATGACGAGTCTCGGAACTAACTCCCCGTGAAGCCCGATTAGGCCCTCAAAGGGTTGCCTCGTCAGTGCCATGTTTGAGATAATTAAGGCTCCGATACTTTCGCCCTATTTGAGCCCGATTTGGTTCTGTTATAATTATACCGACTTCTTTAAATATGGGTGGCCCGATCGAAGCCCGACACGGTCCTCAACGGGTTGCCTTAGGTCAGCCATATTGTAAGTAAGCCTGGCAACCTTGGCATTGCCCTGTCACGGCCCAACCTGGCGGTGTTATGGCAATTCATGCCAGGGCATCCAGATTTAAGCCCGACAAGGTCCTTAACGGGTTGCCTTAAATCAGCCATATTGTAAGTAAGCCTGGAAACCTTGGCACTGCCATGTCGGGGCCCAACCTGGCGGTGTTATGGCAATTTATGACAGGGCATCTAGGTTCCCGTAGTAAAAAACTCCATTCGTCGCCATTGAAAAATCCCCATTCATTCCCCATTGCCAAAATAACCAATGGAGATGAATGCCGAATTGCCTAAGGGGATTTTCGCCATTGAATTCCCCATTTGAAACGGAATGGGGATTATCTAATGGGGATTCAATGGAGACAATCCCCTTAGGCAATTCGGCATTCATCCCCATTGGTTATTTTGGTAATGGGGAATGAATAGGGATTTTTCAATGGCGATGAATGGAGTTTTTACTATACGAAAGAATCTCCATTGCTGTTCGCCACTCATTCCCCATTGCCCACAAAACCAATGGATATGAATGCCGAATTTTCTAAGGACATTTTCGCCATTGAATTTCCCATTTGAAACAAAATGGGGATTATCCCATGGGGATTCAATGGAGACAATCTCCCTAGTTAATTCGCCATTCACCTCCATTGATTTTTGTGGGCAATGGGGAATAAATGGGATCATCAATGGAGATTCTTTCATATGATTGCTATATATACATGGAATTACGCATTAAATAATCAAATGATGTAAGTTATCAGTAAGTAAGGTTAATCATAATGCTAGTATTAGCATAACGACCAATAATTATATACGCATTATATATATTATTACATTTAATAGAAATTATTGAAGCTCAGAATTGAGAAAATAGATTGTAAGTGTATTCAGATGACGATTGACAATGAAAGTATATACGTTTCTCCTCTCACAAATCGGGTTGTGAAGGACTGATAAAATTATGTGTATATGTTAAAAATAAACGGTTTTAAAAATCATTTATCCCAAACGTACGCGTACTTGATGAGCAGTTTATAATATATTTTTTTTAAATTACTTTCGAATAATTTCCGAGCTTATGCTAATATTAATTGTCTATCCATATAATCATCAGCATTTATTACAATTGAAGAAAATATTTGGTTCATATATGAGAATCAGCGACATCTACTCTTACTTAATTTTATTAATTCACCGCCGTTTGAGAAATATCGCATTCGGAAAAATTCTCATCGATCGATGGGTTCAATTGTTCAGCATTGAACCTCGAATATGGATTGCAACATCGTTAACGAATGCTGCTCATCATTCGATCAGTCATCAATGAAGTGACATTATTGATAAATGTTGATCATTGTATAATTCGTAGTTACTTATTATTCAATGGGTATCCTTGGTAAATGCTGATCATTTCAACATTAGCCGCATTTGGGTTCCAATGAACATCTGTGGGAAATGCTGATCTTTCAGTTCATCCGCATTGACTTTCCAATGGACATCATTGGGTAAAGCGGATCATTTCGTTCATCAGCATTTACCTTCCCATGGACACCATTGGGCAATGCTGATCGCTCGATACATCCGCATTGGCTTTCCAATGAGCATCATTGAGTAATGATGATCATTCGATTCATCCGCATTGGCTTTCCAATGAGCATCATTGAGTAATGATGATCATTCGATTCATCCGCATTTGATGTTCAATGGATACCCATTCACTGATCAATGGTCAGCCCTGTACGCCATTGACAAATGCGGAAATGTCAATGGGTCCCCATTCATTGTCCAATGGAGTCGTATGAGGATCATTGGTTGCCATTGGCGATTCAATGGAGTTTTTTACTACGGGTTTAAGCTCGACAAGGTCCTCAACGGGTTGCCTTAGGTCAGCCATATTGTAAATAGGCCTGGCAACCTTGGCATGGTCCTGTCAGGGCCCAACCTGGCGGTGTAAGGGCAATTCCTGACAGGGCATTCACGTCCAAGCCCAACGAGGTCCCGACTTAAGTGAGGGCTTCCGTAGAATCGTAGGATCGTTTTAAATAGGCATTTTTACACCTCTACCATTTACTTTTCTGCCAGAAGTACATCTTTACCACAACAAAATACTACCGTCATATCACTACCAAAATAAGTCTGATCTACAACATCTCTGCCAAACAGAAGCATTTTAAATCCTAATAAATGACAAGCCAAGCAGAATCAATCTCCACCAAATAATGTATCGTAAATAATGTCTCTACCAGAAAACAATTTTCAGTGAATCCCTCTCCGGTAAGATCTGTACCATAAAATCTTTCTACCACTTGACAGCTATCCCATTTTACAAGTCTACCAGCTTACAATTCCCGGATCTTTAATCCTGCGACACCCTATTTACCGGTTGCAGAGAGACTATTTTTTCATTGGGGCGGACTCCAACGTCGATAAGTGTCCGGCCGAATTGACAAGCCGGAGACTTGTAATCTGATGTAGGCTTTTCGAATGGCACGGCTGTTATGGGGTAGAATCTTTTCGTGGACGAACTTAGTAGGTTTGTTAATTTCTAGGGTTATTGGCACTTTTTAGTTTGACGGAGATGTTATACAGTTGACTTGTTAATTGTTAGTGACAAAGCTGGGCAAAGTACCGGAAAGTACTTCAAGTACAAAATACCGTAAGTACTTGAAGTATCAAGTACCGACATTACTTGAAATACTAAGTACTTATTACGTGAAGTACTTAAGATTCAAAGTACTTGAAGTTTCTAGGGTTATTGGCACTTTTTAGTTTGACGGAGATGTTATACAGTTGACTTGTTAATTGTTAGTGACAAAGCTGGGCAAAGTACCGGAAAGTACTTCAAGTACAAAATACCGTAAGTACTTGAAGTATCAAGTACCGACATTACTTGAAATACTAAGTACTTATTACGTGAAGTACTTAAGATTCAAAGTACTTGAAGTAGAAGTACTTGAAAAATCAAGTACCAAGCGACAAGCACTTTTCAAGTTTTCAGGTATATGTCGTAAGTTTCAGTACTTACATTTGATTTCTTATTCTCATTTGAATTTTATTCGAGTACTTTTTGTATCAAGACATATATTTACCTCGTGCAATACACTGAGATTAGGCTGAGGTAGATTGGAACAGAAGTATTTAAACAAAGAATTTAGAAAAATTCAAAAATCGCATTGACGGTTGTAATTACGATTTAGTTTGATGCAGGTTTGAAAAAGAAGAAATAAAGAATGGAGTACATGGATTGTTAAAACTACTCCAACTTCGTGTTCGTCTCCAAAAAACTGTCGTAGGTGACAGTTTATGGACTGTATGTCCATACGTCACGAAATATTACTTCCACTTACATATTCAAAGGCTATTTGTACATGCAACCATCAGCAAGACACATTCTGAAAGTACTTGATACTTGTACTTGAAAAAGTACTTGAAGTACAGAAAAGTATTTGAAATTTTACGTACAATACTTGAAGTACAGGCCAAGTGCTTGAAAATTTAAGTGCAATACTTGAAGTAGTGTTTAAGTACTTCAAATACGTTGCAAGTACCGGGTACTTCAAGTACTTCTCAGCTTTGGTAAGTGATATTACGGCAATATTTTATTGTGGTAGAGATGTATTTCTAGTAAACAAATCAGTGGTAGACCTGTAAACGAGCCCTATGATGTTATATCCAAATATGACATTTTCAAAAGTGTTGTCGTTTTATCCGTGATCCGATCCATCGGTTTGTTTGCTCGCGACTACCGACGGAATCCATGTTGAGTCAGAGGATAAAGTATTTACGACGAAAAAAAGAAAACAAAAATTCGATTAGAAAATATACATCAACATTCAAATTTTACGGCGTAGACTTCAAGATTAAACCAAAATGCTGGCCGAATCATGCCCAGGACCGAAAAATGAAAAACAAAATTTAGCTACCCACGTCGCGGATGAACAAGAATCGATTTGAAAATAAACACCAGACCGTGAACGAAATTTTTTTTTTCGACTTCAGCAAAATGCCCAACATTATTTTGAATGGTGTTCACCGACTGATCAAGAATATAAAATCAGAAAAATGAAACGAGAATATGTGGAAATTTATTTCCACATATTCTCGTTTCGAAATTTCGACCCTCATCCCGTAGTAAAAAACTCCATTCGTCGCCATTGAAAAATCCCCATTCATTCCCCATTGCCAAAATAACCAATGGAGATCAATGCCGAATTGCCTAAGGGGATTTTCGCCATTGAATTCCCCATTTGAAATCGAATGAGGATTTTCCAATGAGGATTGACTTCCCCATTTGAAACGGAATGGGGATTATCCTATGGGGATCCAATGAAGAAAATCCCCATAGGCAATTCGCCATTCATCTCCATTGGTTTTTGTAGGCAATGGGAAATGAATGGCGATAATCAGTGGAGATTCTTTCATATAGTAAAAAACTCCATTCGTCACCATTGAAAAATCGCCATTCATTCCCCATTGCCAAAATAACCAATGGAGATGAATGCCGAATTGCCCAAGGACATTTTTGCCATTGAATTCCCCATTTGAAATCGAATAGGGATTTTCCAATGAGGATTGACTTCCCCATTTCAAACGGAATAGGGATTGTCCCATAGGCATCAGTCGGCAAGAACTCCTTGCATGGATTTTTTGGACACCGGCTTCTGCTAATATTCCGTGCTCACACTCGTCTAGATAAGCATACTCCTCGCATAATCCGTATGGGAGTTCAGCGGCTTGCTGTCCTGCGACATCTCGCGCCAAGTCTCGGAACTAACGCGACGCGGTTTCCAATGGACATCTTTGGGTAATGCTGATCATTCAGTTCATCCACATTTACTTCCCAATGGACATCATTGGGTAAAGCTGATCACTTCGTTCATCAGCATTTGCCTTCCAATGGACACCATTGGGCAATGCTGATCGTTCGGTCCATCAGCATTTGCTTTCCAATGGGCATCATTGAGTAATGGTGATCATTGGGTTCATCCGCATTTGCTGTCCAATGGACGTCATTGGGCAATGGTGACTTTTCAATGGATATCCATTCACTGATCAATGGTCGTTCCTATACGCCATTGAAAAATGCAGAAATCTCAATGGGTCCCCATTCATTGTCCAATGGAGTCGTATGAGGACCATTGGTTGCCATTGGCAATTCAATGGAGTTTTTTACTACGGGATCCAAAAATTTCGCAAAAAATTTGTTTCTTTTTATGTCTGACCATATCCAAAACAGCTATACTCATAATTAAAGATAAGATAATTAAGATAATAAAAGACAGATGTGAAGTTCTGATTGTTCTGACCTCTTGAAACTTTGACCGGTCTTGAAAAATGAAAAACTTATGAGTTTTTCTCCATTTCGCCAACTTTTTGAAGGAATTTCTAATTCTAACAAAAATTCTTATCGTACCAAATGCATCGACGATTCTTTCGCTCTCTTTATTATCATTACAGTACCATTGTCTCACCATTCACAATCCTTTTTTCTTCCGCCTAAAAAAACTCAAACGTGTGAAATCGCTGTTGGTAAAATCGTTAAGAATTAATTGCAGCACCTCATTTATATTCTCGCCTCGTAGTTAAAACGTAATTTATATAATTACACTATGTTACAGTAATTGCTTCGTGCATGTTCTTGACTGGACGAAAAAAAAAACGTTGATTATCGACCAATAGATCTTAGTTACCATTATTGATTTTTCCTCCTCTTCTTTTTCAATGGAAATATTTATATGAGCCTATCATTCGGATAAGGATTATCTGGTGTCACGGTCCTGATGACCGATTTCTCCGGGATAACGTTAGTTCCGCTGAAGCGTTTTTGTCTTCTCGGTGGTGTCGGTATTATTGTCAAATTTTCCGACGACTCGTTGAGACTCACCTGATGAAGTCTGCTAGGTTTTTCGGGTGGTTCAAGAGGAAGAAGACCCGAAGACATATTATTCAGAGAAACTTCAACGAGTCCGTTGCCCAATAATTTTTTCAGCCTCGATGGATCATCGTTCGTCAGCTCGATTTCCGCAAATGGGGAATCTTCGTCAATTTTTTCCCCGGGAAAATTATTACGTTCACCCAAAATATTTTTTAAACTCACGCTGATGCTCGAACTCTTTGTGCTCGTTTCCAAATCTTTGGGTAGGATTTTTGGCTCGATTGGTCCCTCGAGTTCCTTCTCGGCTGATGTCAGATTTTCGGCAAGAACTTTGCTCGATGCAGTTTCATGATCATTTTCTTGCTCTTCATCGCGCTCGAGCATGTCCGAGAGAGCGGCTTCGAGCTCGGTTAGACTCGGTGTCATCGAACTGAGATTACTTTCTTCGGATGCCTCGTTTCTCAATACCTTCAGCAGAGTCGAGTGATCGTTGTCCTGAATTTCCGGTTTAATTTTCGGCTCTGGACTCGGCGGTGGTGTCTTCGTGTCGTTCTTCATCGTCCTGTTCACTAGCAGCTTTCTCTCCTCGTCCCTTGTCTCTTTACTTTCGTTCATTTCCACACAATTTCGTCGCTTATCGTCGAAGAAATCTGTCTCGTTCTCGAGCATCTCCTCGGGCAACGATTCCTCGGATATCGTTCTACCGAGCAGTTTCATCGGGGAATTCGACCGCACGATTCCCGATGAATCGCCCTCGCGAAGTTCCTTTTCCTCGCAACTGTCGAACGGCTCGCTCTCATTCGACAGTGTCCTCTTCAGGCACTTTCGCGCTACCGTTCGATTCTCCGGTTTCCCATCTCGTTCGATTCTCGTGTGATTGTCTGGAAAATGGAGAATTTCTCTGGTCACTCGTGTCGTGTTCGAGCAAATAGTTGAAACTAGCGAGAGTCATGAAATTTCGCCGAAATAGTGCAACTGATAGGAATAACTGAATAATCCGCAGGAATTTTTACAAAATTTAGAAATAAAGAAAATTTCCTTTTTGCAATTTTTAAGGATGTTGAGCCCGGGTGGAAGTCGAAAAACCTAAAGATCAAAATTCATAATGACCGAAATTCAGAAAATCGGGATACCCGAATACCATCACCAACGAATAGTCTATCAATCATAATTGAAAATTCCCAAAAGACCATAACGTTATATTACTTTTTCACAATTTATGCAAATATGCAAAGCACGTTTATACCGAAAAGTTTATTTCAGATTTGAAATCAGCGAACATAGCTAAATACAAATTGTATGACAACGGCAGATTCAAATTCCAAAATATCTCACTTCCAAATAGGCATTATCACGATGGAGAAAAGTTTCGAACACCAATCCATCGATACTAAAAGATCAGATAGTTCAAAATACAAAAACTGAAAATCCCGAAATATAACCCCAATAAATGCCACCAGAAATGATCGTCCATTTGTGGTGCCTACAATTTGATCAGTCGGTATTTTGATCAGTCGGTATTTTGACCATTCGATATTTTGAACATTCGGTATTCTGATCATTCGCTATCCCAGTAATTTTGTACTTTCAGTTCGGTATTTAAATTTTCGGAATTTTGACACATGTTAGAATGACCTCCGATTCATCCAATTTATGGAATTTGAACAATGCGCCTTATTGGCTCTTCGACAATTCATTTAACCTACATTTTATTTATCTAGTACTGGAGACTTTTGTACATGAATTTTCTGCATTTTTCAATCTCTCCTTTATTAAGCTTTTATATAATGCACGTACGGATTATTAATTTTTGGGATGCATAAATTTCTGAATTTCGGTCATTATGAATTTTGATCTTAAGGTTTTTCGACTCCCACCCTTGAGCCCCTATGAAATCTTTTAATGTTAATTGTTCAATAAATAGCAAGGGGGGAAACCCTTATGAACGGTCAAAGATGACGAGGAATTTCGGAATTTTTTTCCAACGCAACTATACTGGACGGATCGTTTTCAACTTTGGAGGCTATTTTATTGTACATTCGAACACTTGAAAAACATTTTTTTAAGGCACCAGAGACGTTGATTAACTTTTAAACGCAATTTACTCGAAACTACATTTTTGCAATTTGCGGCAGCGATAAAAAAAAATTATTCATCCGATTCATTTCAACCAAATATTTTAAGACACATAATTGTAAACCCTCATCGATAAACCTCCATTGGAAAAAAAAATTAATTTAACAATCATTTTTTGCATAAAAATGGTCGGTGAAAATTCGATCTTTTTTCTCTGAGTGCCGCCATTATTACAATATTCAACTTTTTAAATATTTTCTATTATCGACAGCGTACTTTCATATGGAATGTAATGATTTCTGATTTTTTTGTTTCGGATGAAAAACAAAAAAACTACAGCTGCCGCAATTCGACATCGCGGGAAAAATTCGTTCAACAACGATTGGTTGCAGGCTGCTGATGAATACTTATTTACGATTTAAAAAAAATGTTTTTCAAGTCTTCGAATGTACAATAAAATAGCCTCCAAAGTTGAAAACGATTGGTCCAGTAGTTGCGCTGGAAAAAAATCCCGAAATTCCTGGTCATCTTCGACCATTTACATGGATTTCCCCCCTTCGTCGTGAAATGTTTACACGACCTCCTGAATACTTCATGTAAAAATATATTAAATTTTCAGAATTCTATCATCATTACTTCAAGCTCCTTAAGGGTTAAGATGAAAAATGATGAGAAAATTCTGAAAATTTGATATGTTTTTGTATGAAGTATTTAAGAGGTCGTGTAAGAATTTCACGACGACTAGGAAGCTCGTTATTAAAATATTAACATTTTGTTAAGAACAATTTTTTAAACAAATATAAAAAGTATTTATCAATAAACTTCGTTTTGTTTCCGTTACTTTCAATATAGTGTAGAAATTAAAAAAATTGAGAGGTCCAAAAGTTTTATCAGTTCCCATAAGACTAAGTTTAATTTAGTTTAATTTAATTTGTTAATGTTAATTGTTAATGTTAATGTTAAATGTAAAAAGCTTCCTAATCGTCGTGAAATTTTTACACAACCTCTTAAATAATTCATCCAAAATCATACCAAATTTTCAGAATTTTCTCATCATTTCCGATTTGGGACTAATCAGATATAGCTAAAAATCTTTTTGAACACTTCAATCCTTAATCGTAAAAATGAGTCAAATTAATCAAAAATTCGAGTTGAGTCAAATATGGAAATAGACTTCTTTATCATCTGTTTTAAAATTAATTGTCAGCATTTTTTTCGAACAAAGACTTTTGTAATCCATTATACAAAGTTCAAAGTACACTCCCACTCAAAAGTTTTGAAACATCAGTCGATATTTCTTGCCGCACTAAAAGTTGCATAGCTCCGTCAAAAAAAAGATGATCAAATTTTTGAAGAAGCGTTTCGACGAGAAGGCATTCAGCTTTGTTTTGCTTCTTTAAAAAAATTTGTATGATTTTTTTTTACCCAGTATGCACTTTTGTACGTGACCGTTTTTTGGCCTCTTTTCGACCATCGCGAATCGGGCGCACAGCTTGAATACATTTTTTTTGTCTTTTTTATCTGCAATAAATTTGAAAGGGTTAGCAGACCCTCCATTTTTGTTTTTTATAAATTTTCGTACAATTTTTTCGTGCGAAGTTATTTTACTTTGGCTAAAAAAGACAAATTTTGAAAGATGCAACGTAACTCAAAAACTACAGAGTTTAAGAGAAAATATCAAGTATGAAAAAAGTAGCGTACGTACACAGGAAATCGCCTAGAATTATTTCGGAATTTCCCTATGAAATTTTTTTTTTCCCCATTTTCGCTCGAAACTCTGATGACGTCTCAGAGAAAAATTGCATCTGATTGAAATTTCCGTACTTCGTGATACAATAAAAATCTGAAAAAATTCAGCAACATTTGACATGCTATAAATAACAATAATCAATAATAATTATTGATTATTATTCATCAATAATAATATTGCCCTGAAGTGATTAACAAATTGTTTGAACAATTGTTTAAACAATTTATTAATAACTGTTGGGCAATAATATTATTGATAATTGTTGCTTATAATATGCCAAATGTTGCTGAATTTTTTCAGATTTTTTATTGTATCACGAAGTATTAGTAAGAATTTTTCACTGGGACGTCATCATCAGAGTTTCGAGCAAAAATAGTAAAAAAAAATAAAATTCATAGGAAAATTCTGAAATAATTCCAAGCGATTCCGCGTATACGTAAGCTGCTTTTTTCAAACTTGACATTTTCTCTTATATTCTATAGTTTTTTAATTGCCTTGCATCTTTCAAAATTTGTCTTTTTTTAGCCAAAAGTAAAATAACTTTGCGAGAAAAAATCGTAAGAAAATTAAAAAAATACGAGAATGGAGAGTCTGCTAACCCTTTCAAATGTGCTGCAGATAAAAAAGACAAAAAAAAATGTCCTCAAGCTGTGCGCCCAATTCACGATGGTTGAAAAAGGCCAAAAAAACGGTCACGTACAAAAGTGCGTACCGAATCGAAAAAAATCATAAAAAATATTTTTTAAAAAAGCAAAATAAAGTTGAAGTCTTTCTCGTAAAAACGCTCTCTTTAAAATTCGATTATCTTTTTTTTTTGACGGATTTATGCAACTTCTAGTGCGGCAAGAAATATTGAACGGTGTTTCCAAACTTTTCGGCGGGAGTGTCCCACACGGAAATATAATATACCGGAAAATATATTTTTCGATTGTATGTAAATCATTTTCGGACAAAATATACTTAATATATCCAAAAATATATATTTTCCGTAATATTTGCCGATATATTTTATTTCCATGTGGGGTATGTGACTTTTCTCATCCGAACCGAATCGATGGGTTTCAAATGGCCACGGTTCATAAAATAGTTGAGTCTCTTCGACCCAAATCTGACTTTAAGATTACAGACTTCGAGAAAGAGTGACGACGAAGGATATCAATGTATGTTTCCACACTGAGAGAAAAAATTACTAGAATCAATGAAATAAAGTTTTGAAGGCAAAAAATCATTTTTTTCATTATTTGCCAAAACATATTAGATTGGTTTCCTTATATATTTACTTGGATCACTTTTTTCAGTCAATTCCATAAATTTCTGTTTCAATAAACGAATTTACTTGAATCTAACAATATGTTATCAATTATATGTAATATGTTGTTTGAATCAAGAACACATTTTATCATTGAAAACATGCATGTCTTTTAATACAGGAAGCACTGAGAAAAAAAGTTTGTTGAATCAACAAATGAATTAGTTCAATCAACAGAAAAAATGATTGACTCAATCAAATGCGTGTTTATTAATTGTTGCTAAACATCTTATAAAAAATATATAGCCCTTGCCAAATAATTTAATATGCATGGTTTAGTGATCCCAAAAAAGAGATAAATAGAAAAAAAGACAAATCTGCGCCAATTTTCCGATCTAATTTCTCTGTCCGACCGAGATTCGAACCCTCGACCCTACCTACCATCATACCTATCCTACCTAACTACCTAACACGCTACCTATTACGCTATCGACTACTACTTTAGTAGTCGAGTTAGGAGTTATGAGAATTCGAATATAAGAAAACATTTAATTTATACTATAGAAATGATAGTTCTTTGCTTGAAGGAAATAAAAATTTCATCATTCCAAACAAATATTCTATTGAAATAAAATAATGTGTTATTTATTTTACTAAAGCTTCTTTTCAAATAATCACAATCAATTTTATATCCAATAAATATTGAAAATACTACAGAAATATTTTTAGAAGTAACATAATGATGAATTTATTGCAAAGAAATAATTTTGTTTGAAAAAAATAATTCTGTATTGAAGTCATTTTTTAGATCCAAATAATTTCATGTTTATGATGCCATAAATAATTTTCTTCAAAAAAAAATAATTTCGTATTGAAGTCGTTTTTAAGATTCAAATAATCTCATATGTTTATGATGCGATCAATGTAATTAATCCAATGAATACAAACTTAATCAAATCTATCATGCATTTAATTGTTACTATTAAATAAGAGTTTAATATAATGGAGTAATAGATTCGTGAAAATGTTTTGAAAAATGAAGAGTGATTTTCTTGGTTCAACAAATAAATAATCGAATTAATAGTTTCATTTATTAAATAAATTCGTGTTCTCAAATTCAGTAATTTTTTCTCTCAGTGCACTAGGGTTAGCGATGTTTAACGAGAGATCATGAAATCTAAGTTCATTTTGGTATTTCATCAGTCATATCTTCGATGGTTTATTCGACTCACCCTCATTTTCCTCCGATAGATCCTCCATGGCTTCGAAGAATATGTCATTTCGAGAATTTCTCTGGCAATCGAAAAACACACTGCTCGCAGTTTCATGCTTTTCCGCGCTGCTGTTAAGGGTGGAATTCGGTACTGGAGCTCTGAAAAAAAATGTCTCGTTCATTTTGTTCTCGATTTTACGAAAAATAGTACAATCACCGATTTACCTATCCTGATGCAAAAACCATCCACCGATCGTGGTCGGTGTTCTTGAATCATTATCAAAATCATTTTTCACCGGCGTTGAAGTGACTCTGGATCCCAAAATGGAACTAAAGGCATCAAGATTTTTCGTAGAATCAAACGAAAAATCTACCTCATCAATGGAACCCTTTTTCCCTTCATATCCTGCCTCGTTATCCTTCCTAAACTTGTTCTCGTCGTCGCTTTTTTTCAAATTCTCAAGTGCACCGCTCGTTATCAACGCTGGCAATGAACCAGCAGCTGTGATCTTGTGAATTTTTATTTCCCCATCGTCATCGCACAGAGAGTCATCGTTCGAAACCTCGAGTTCCGAATAATTCGGCAGACTCACTGTGCTGCTGTTTTTCGGTCTGGAATTACTTTTCGTTGCTTGAATCTTCTCGTAATCGCGACTAGTTTTCTCGTGATTCGATCTCATAGCAGCGACCACGATACTTGGTATTATTTTTCCTGTTCCATTGATCTAAACAAATTTATGAAAAAAATGATTACCCAAAAATTCTGAAATCAATTGGCTGAATGATTTCAAGATATAAATATTATAGTTGAACCTTGTATTCGTAAATATCCTTGTCATTGGACCAATTCTTAGGAATATTGGACTGCCAGTAAAGAGGCTCGTGACTAAGATTTCTTGAATCTTTTGAACTTTTATCCATTACACGATCGACATGACTTTTTGCAAGTTCATCGGGTTTTGGTGGCAACGGTCTACCACGATTTTTTTTTCTTCGCCTTGGTGGTGGAATTGGAGTAAAGTCCCTCAAGTTAGAGCCTGCAATTCATTTGTGATTAATCTGCAGTCTTGAAGAAGGTCGAATTTACCTGAAACACCCCATATACATATAAATGCATTAATGGCATACCACTGGAAGTCGTTGTGCTTATAGTTGTGGGTGGATAGATTGTCGTGTCAAGTGTCAAGTTCATGATGGCTGAGTTTGCTCTCGGTGTTATTGGAACTTCAAGATTAACGTCGACCCAGTCACTCGGTTGGAAAGGCCTGTCCACGGAATCGATGCTCTGACCCCTGGTCAGTATTTCACGAGGCGGTGAACTGGCGTATCCGATCTCCGAACTGCCAAAGATAAAACAAAGTCGTCATTTCATAAATTATATTTAACCGGTAGAAAGAAAAAAATTCATTCAAATTAGACATTTGCACATAGCTTCCTTATTTTTTTCCATCGTTCGCGTCAAGCCTTCTTTATAAGGACCTCTTTGACCATCTTTATAATGTGTATACCCTTACAGCACATAACATTGCTGCAATGTTGCAGCAATGTTGTCATATTGCACGTGCAATGATACATTGCAGATATGTTGTGGCAACATTGCTACGCAACATTGCACTGAAACTTCTCAGCAATGTTTCGGGAATGTTCCTAAGCAACATACCTGCAATATTTTGTTGAAACGTTGCGAGTAGATTGCAGCAATATTGGTGAGATCGAACTTCAAATTTTACAACTACACGAGCGTAATAAATATGAAAAAGATCAATTGAAAAAGATCTATTTATTTATTCCTCATAAAATATCAATAACGATTTATTTCGAGTCATTTTCTTTTTCTTTTTTCATATTTATTTTCAAAATTTTGTTGTGCTTCTGATATTAATAAGACATGTGATATTAATAATATTAAGACATTGTGATATTCGTATTGAAAAAATGTTTAAGATCAAAAAAGCTATAAAACCAAAATATATTTCGTTTCTGGATGATTTTTATCCGTAAAATATGACTATATACTGTAACGGGACGACCTGGGGCCTGCCACGATCTCGGCACTTCGCCTGAGATCCGTTAGGTGGCGGCGGTCGGTGGGCGCTCTCGCTCTGGCGAGAGAGCCACCGAGCACCGATAAAGGTCCGGTGTATTACCAGCATCGGGGTCCTCAATTAACAATCAATTGTTGGAATTGATTGTTAATTGATTATATCATGCAATAATTCAAATGATAAAGTTTCCATTGTAGGTAATATTCCTTAAATATTGAATATGTAATACGAGTTATATTGCTGGAATATTGCATATTGATTGGATGCAATATTTCTGGAATATGGCAGAATATTGCAGCAATGTTTTTTGAAATATTACAATGTTGTCATGCAACATTCCAGCAACATTGCAGGAATATTGTGTGCTGTAGGGGTATGTTCATTATTATGGCTTCCTCATAGAGGACGCTTCACGAAGGACGGATCAAATGAAGAAGCCATGTGCTAATTTCCAATTTGCATGATTTTCTAGCAATTCCGTTCAATTACACTATTAATTATTTTTACCATCTAGTGTATTGGTGCTAGAAAGGTGAACCCGATAGTTGCTAAATTAGGAAACTTAGTGTTCACAAGTATTTTTCGAAAATTTCAAAAAAATTCTCAGAACGAACCTCTCGAGCGTTCGTGACCAAATTCGAAACTAACCATGATTGTCATCTAGTGTATTTATGAAAAAAAAATTTAGCTCGATACTTCTAAAAATGCGAATGCTGGAGCGTTAACAACATTTTTTTTGAAAATAAAAAAACAAAATTTCAGCCAAACGTCTCAAGCGATTTTTCTGAAATTCAGTATTATTTTACGATGTCTTGAATGTATCGTCATAAAAAAAATCAGCTTGGTAGATGCAAAATTACGAAAATTAGAGTACTCACAAACTTTTTGCTAAGACTTAGAATATTTTTAAAACCGAACCTCTTAAGCGATTTTTCTCATATTCAATCCCAATCGTTCTTATTATAAAGGATATCGCCACAAAAAAATTTCAGCGTGATAACTGTAAAATTACAAAAGTTAGAGTTACTACAAACATTTTGCAAAAAATTAAAAGTTTCGCCAAATTGCATCTACTTGCATACAAAATTTCGACTCGATCGCTTAAGCCATTCTCCTGCAGATATATCCATTTTAAGGTGAGCACTAAGCGTACACACACCCACACGCACACTCACACACACACGCCCACGCACATACACACGCTCACACGCACACACGCGCGCACGCACGCGTACACACACGCACGCACGCGCGCGCGCACACACGCACACACACATACGTCCGGACATTTTTTTCAAAATGTGATTTCCCGACGTTTTAGGACATTTTGAAAATACTGACATTAAAATTGCGAAATTTTTTTTTTTTTTTTAATTCAACTTTTGTTATGCGAAAGTAAAAGTAAATAAAAATTCGAATAATAGTATAATGGAGGATTATGGAGTTATAGTTCGCTTCCAAAAGTGGTTTATGAGAAACGGAAAATGACTTTTATAAACCATGAGGGAAATATGAAATTTCGGGTAAAACGCCAAAATTCCAACAAATAGGACAAAAGTTCCTCCTGCTGGACTCTCATTCCACGCACACCTTACGAATATAAATTATACACGTGTCACCCGCGTTCTCTTCACTTTATCAACTTCCGGGCATATGTATACGTGTGTTACGTACATATGGAGTTTTCCATCTCCCCTCGACTGATGATTTTTTTAACAATTTTTTTCATTACTCCTTTTTAAACAAAAAAATCCGTAATTTTATAGAACAAAAAATTATAATTTATTATAGTTACCAAAATTTTAAGTAGTGGATAAAATTTATTTTTCCTGTGGATTGCTGATTGTGGCTCATGACTGATGAGTTTTCGTATAGAAATGGTGGTTTTTTTAAGGACTTGTTCACGTTTCAAGTGCCCTGAAGAAGATGAGGGCTGATAAGAGGAATGTGGAAAAATTAAATGGGGCTTATTTTTCTCAGTACGATCGTACAAATAAAATAAGAGGCCAAATTCCAGAGGTTGAGAATCAGACGTTTTAGTCGACTTGGCATAAACGGCCTTATATGTATTTTAGGAGTAAATCGATTTGAAGTGAGAGAGTGAATATCCCACGATGTGAACAAAAAGTTAAATCGAAGCAAAGTTGGATTCTCTCTGAGGAGGTTGTTTATTCTGCTGTACTATAAATAACGGTATGTGCCTGCACTGCTCTCGGCCTTTGCCACTGCAGCACTGTAGTACCTTGCACACGACTCTACCACCTTGAATATCACTTCGAGTATGTGGAGCTTCCGAGCCAGATTTGATACCATTGCTCACGCTGAAATTCGAATCGCGAGGAGGATATTAAATTGCCCTGATATGCATCACCGATAATAATATTGATTGTAAACGATCGATGTCACCAGATCGGAATTGGTATCGCTGTATTGTCTTTGTCAAAGGGATTCCAATTGCGTACTCGAGTCAAGCGCAGAGATATGTTGATTTAAAAAAATGCACTCTCCATATGCATTTCCATGGAGAAACCTGTAAAAATCTTTGAATTTGTATGCTATTTTTTAACAAAGTACCGCAAAGTACTTCAAGTAAAAAGTACCGTAAATACTTGAAGTATCAAATATCAGCAGTATTTGAAGTATCAAGTATCAGCAGTACTTGAAGTACTACAAACTTATTACTTCAAGTACTTAAGATTGAAAGTACTTGAAGTACAAGTACTTGAAAAATCAAGCACCAAGTATCAAGTACCTTTCAAATTTTCCGGTATATCTTGTTAGTTCTAGTACTTACATTTGATTTCTTATTCTCGTTTGATTTTTATTCTAGTACTTTTTTTTATCAAAACATATTTTCACCTTGTGCAATATACTGAGATTAGGCCTTACACCCAGAAAAAAGGTCTAGTCGTAGGTACTATAATCGTTTATTTGATTCTTTTTTAGTTACTTTAAAGAAAATTTTCTTTCCATCCAATTTTGGGCGATATTTACTTCCACTATATTTATTTATTTGAATTCCCTGTCATCGAGAAACAGGCGTTGAAGAAAAATTCTATTCGTTGTTACTAAATACCTATTCACCCGTAATCTCATCCAATCATATCTGCAGATTTGTCAGTACCCCAAAAATCCGCGAGGTGGCCACCTCTCGCACAAGCGAACCTGCCTCTCGACGCCTATATCCTTTCCAAGCTCGTCTATGTTTGATATCCTTATTTTTCAGTATGGATATTTAATACATTGAACATTGCGGCAAATCGCAAGATGGTCGAATCCCCGAAAAGGATTTCCATTAAAAAAGGTTTTTTTCTTTTCCCTTCTGTTAAAGAAAAGACGAAGCTTTACGAAATTGTAGACTTCATATGTGTAGCTATACATTCAAAGATTGAAATGTTAAAAAATATATATTGTGTAAATATTTAAAAAAAAATTATTTCATTTCAATACATATTTGTTCAGTTTGAAATAATATTTATTAATATTAAATAAAAATTTATTAGATCGCAATATATTTTCCTAGTAGGTCATTCAAAAAAAAAATTCGTTGACATGAATAGAGTTGTATTTGGGCCGGCCTACAACAAAGAAAAATTATTTGGCTTGACTAGGATTTAGTTAAATGTACTAGATCTTTTGTCTGGGTGTAGGCAGATTGGAACAGAAGTATTTAAACAAAGAATAACAAATAATTAAAAAATAGCCTTGACGATTGTAATTATGATGTATTTTGATAAGGTTTGAAAAAGAAGAAATAAAGTATATAATAGATGGATTGTTAAAACTACTCCAACTTCGTATTCGTATTCAAAAAACTGTCGTCGGCGACAGTTGAGGGACAGTATTTGCATACGTCACGAAATATTATTTTTAATTACAAATTCAAAACCTTTGTACATGCAACCATCAGCAAGACACATTCAAAAGTACTTGATACTTGTACTTAAAAAAGTACTTGAAGTACAGAAAAGTATTTAAAATTTCAAGTACAATACAATTTTAAGTATACGATGCTTGATGTACTTTTTAAGTACCTCAAGTACTTAAAGTACTTTAAGTACTTTAAGTACTTCAAGTACGTCGCAAATATCAGGTACTTTAAGTACTGCCCAGCTCTGTTTCAGAGGAAAGGTTGATCGAGAAGGATCAATTTTGAGCTAGCACCTTGTGGTGAAAAGTGCTTAAAATATGATATAACCTGGGTAAGTCCCAAATTGGTTTTTCATATCGTAGAATTGATTTACATTGACGAAATTCCAAGATCATCGTGCTCTACATTTTTTTGCATTATTTCGATCCTGCCTCAAAAGATGAAGTTTCGGCCGAGAGCCTCGCGATGTAATGATGTTTTGATTTCCATTTATTGCATCTATCTATATTTAATTGCATCTATATCTCTAATTTCATTAAATTCTGCCCTCAAAGTTCTGCGACAAGTTTGTTCTAGTTTCTAGTTTTATTCATACGGACAAAGATTGAAAATGAAAAATAGACAAAAAATGAACTGATTAAAAATTGAAGTTTGAAAACTAGAAATTTGTCTAGATTTCCCAGGCAAAAATTTGATCCATAAACGTCTGAAAATAGCATTTTTTTCATCGTTACAATTTTTGGTGATGGCAGAAAATCACAAAAAATCAATGAGAAGGCTTTGCCGAAAAACGAATTATAAAAATGGAAGGCGAATTTTGTAGAAAATTTTAGTTTATGAAAATGGAATGTCGAAGACTTTGAAACTAAAAATTGACTGCGGAATCATGAAAAATGTACTGATTATCCACAACGTTTGTCAAGAGAACTCAAAAACACGACAAAGAAATTTGCTGCTGATATAATGATATTCTGATAATAATTTCTCTTAGCATAATCAAAAATAGAAGCAACTGAAAAAACCAGTGTTTAAATTTTAAATGCGTTGTTCGCAAAAAAAAAAATTCCAAACTAGTTTACACAATATCGTAGATTATAACGAAAGAATCAACTTGAAAAGTTGGAACTTCATAAGAATAGTACTTTTCACCTCGCAAACTATTTTCAAACTTGAAAAAAGAACAAAAATTGGAAATGTTTTTTTCGTGATAAATTAGAAAAAGTTTTCATGAGACAATCGCAATGAGACGGTGTAATATAAATGTAATGTGCAATATAAATTAAATGGTGTAAGTTAAAAATGAAGAGTTTAAAATATACTTAGAAGCATTTTTTAGTGGGAAAAATCATACAAGAACATCACTGGACTCAAAGTTACGTAACTTATCGAATCTTTGATATTTTGCAAGAAATTTTTTTATTCCTACTCCTTAAGGTCTGAAGAAATAAATAATAAAAAATCTAAAAATATAGCACTAGTAGTCTTACCGGAATTCATTCTCAACATTTATATGAGGCATTCTCCGCCAATTAGTGGAACGTACAGAAAAATCCACAATGCGGCTACTGATTTTTTTCGCGATTAAACAAATGTTATTAACAAAGAAATTGCATGAAGTTATGTGAATAACATTTTTTTAACCCCAAAAAAATCAGTTGCCGTATTGTGGATTTTTATGTACGTCCCACTAATTCTATTAGAGATTGTATAAAATTGACAACAAAATTGAAGATTTCCAACCGTGCGAAAAAAATTAATTTTTTTTTTTGCAGAAAATAGTCTTTGGAACACGAATAAAAATTTAACACATATTGCATTCAATAGTTGATGGAAAAACATAATTTTTTTGTAGGAATATTTTTTTTGTACATCCTCTCCGTTTTAAGTTATATGGATTTAAAAAAAATAGAAAAAATATATGCAACTACTCAATTCACCGCTTTTAAAATCTGAAAAAATTCGCGGAGACTACTTTCAAGTAGGACTAAACTGTGACAAGTTATGGGACGGATCTGAGAGGGTCGAAAAAAAAAGTGGCGGAATTGGCGGAGAATGCCTCATATATTATTTTTCTGGTAATCATGGTATTACAGCGTTTCACCTACGCGATCAATTTCATCGCGCAGCCTTCGATTCACCTTGTTCTTCGAAGCAGCGGTAAATCTCGTGAGATCGAGCATTTAGTCGTCGTATTTTTTTTTTTTTTTTTTTTCATTTTAATAAAAAGCGAGAAGTATTCGAGCGATTTAAATCCCACGGGAGAAGGGCATTCGCAAAGTAGCACGTGGCTGTACCTCTGTACCGTATTGCATTATAGCGTTTAAGCCGTACGCACGGAAATATAATACGACATATGGGTCGGGGAATGGGTCGGGGCGTGAGGCCGTGGTCACGCGTTAGCGAGAGAGGTCTCCTCTCTCTTTCTCTTGCTATTTGTCTCTTGCTCGAGAACGTGACCATTTACGGTCCAGAAGCAGGCGCGTGTTGTCTCGGACAACTCCCCACACTCTGTGGAATTCCCTCGGCTATATCCTCTTGGATATAGCCCCTCTTCCCCCGCCCCTCTTCCCCCACACCCCTTCCCCCGCACCCCTCCCAAAATCTTCTTTTTTGATCACACCTATACATGACATCGAAGAGAAGAGTCAGCTTCATCGTATCAGGAAGGGATATTTGAGCCAGAGTTGCAAAAAATGCATTATTTTAATAATGCATTATCGATTTCATTAATAATTATTTTTTCACTTGATACACTGCGACCTCGATAATCGGTACCTCGATCGTTGCAATTGCAGCGTAGTGGGCGAAGCGTCAAGCCAATCGCGTCAGGCCGCCGTCAGCCACCAGCGGCGCAGAGACGGTTCTGTGCAATGTGCGCAACCCCACTTCTTGCAAGAGCTGCTCCCGACGGATTCCGATTATCGAGGTCGCAGTGTAATGAGACTTAACTTCCATTATTCATTATTCATTCAATGAATAATGTGATAACAAAAATATCGCATTCTTTTTTTAGTTAATAATGCAAATGTCAGACCATTGAGCATTACATTAGTACTGGAAAATGAAAAAATGAAACATTATGCGTTAAGTTATTAATGAGTACTTGGAAAAGCATCACATTATCCGTTGCTGAAGTAATGGATAATGTGGGAAGAGTTACATTACTCATTACTAAAATGATGAATAATGCAAAAATGTTCCATTATCCATTATTAAAGTAATAGATATTGCAAAGTAGCGTTAATTTTTCATTACTGTAATACTGAATATTTTGAATAATGCATTATTCGGAATAAAAATATTGCATGCATTCGTAGTCCAATAGGACAATGCGATAAAATCTTCCTTTGATTTACGAAAGTGGAAAATATGGATTGATGAAACCGGTTCGTGCTGTAGGTTCAAATCTAATTTAACAAATAAGAAAAACAAAACAAAGTACCGAATTATATTTTCGAAGTAAACAATTAGGAATCTAAAGAAACGAAATTCCCCTGTAAAAAAATTGAGGGAATAGCACATACAGTCTGAGATCTATCATTCTTACGCATTATGATTATAAAAAATCACACGAAAAGGAAGATTTTATTGACATTGCTCTCTACATACAGAAATTATTTTTATTCCTTTAAACCATTACTCAAAGTAATACATTATTTATAGATGTAATGCGTTATTTGAAGTAATGCACTGCTCGATGTAATGTGTTACTCAAAGTAATGAATTGCTCAATGTAATGCATTACTAAAAGTAATGCATTGCTCAATATGATGGATTACTCAAAGTAATGCATTGCTCAATGTAATGCATTACTCGAAGTAATGCATTATTCTTCGGTTTTGTACCATTCATTACTATAGTAATGAAAATTTTTTTTTTACTTTGAATTACCCATTACTGTAATAATGGACAATGGCAGCGTTTAGCATTATCCATTACTGGTGTAATGAATAATGTTACGTTTTTTGCATTATTCATTATTATTTTAATGCATAATCGTTAGGTTTCATATTTTTCATTACAAAAATAATCCTTAATGTTTCGATCATAGAATTTTCATTATTTCCAAAATAAATAATGCATTATTGTTACATTATGATTTCGGCAACTCTGTTTTGAGCAGAAAAAATTACAAAATTACAAAATTTACTCAAGGGGGAATGTACACCTGCAATTGGAAAAAAAGGTAATTTTCGAGAATGTTTTACGGGGAAACTATTGGAATAATCAAAACGGGGTTTTTCCAAGTTGAAATATACACTGTCAAGAATGTTTTCAATTTTTTTTATTTAAAAATGTTGCAAATTCACAGAGTACTTAAGTCGTCTACGTAAAAAGAAATCTCCCATAGTGGTACCCAAAATATCTCGAAAACCACTGAACCGATTAAATTTAAATTTTTTGTGGTTATTGTATACATAATTATCTAGTCTTTGTCATAGGATTTTTTTTTTCGATTTTTAGTTTTTTTTTTGGTCAAAATACGAACGAACTTTTTCTTAAAAATAGCTACGTTGAGTTCAAACGTCCGCCATTTTGTCAAAAATCAATATTTTTTTAATCGGCTATGACAAAGACAGGATAATATAATAAAAAAAATTTGGTTTAACCGAAATTCAAAAATTCATATTTTTGAAGCAAAACACCATTCTGAAAATTTTAGGATCTTCTAAAATCAGTACAAGGTATTATAAAAACAAAATTGAACCAAAAATTTAATGTTGATCGTGGATTTTCACGATTTTTTTAAATTCAAAATTCTCCAAATTCATCATTCTTCACAGTTTTTTTCGGAATATTTTTTTTTTTTCGTAACCCTAAGTATATTCTTCAAACCGAACTTGCAACTATTTCTTCGTAACTATAATAGTTTTGGAGATATTTAAAAAATAAACTTGAAAAATTGAAAAAATTGTGAGATTTTGAATATTGCATAACTTTCGAAAAAATTTTTTTTAGTTTTTTTCCTTTGGTAGAACTTCGTTTTATGATAAAAGAAAACTACTGACCAAATTTCATCGAAATTGAAAGGGATCGATTCCAACTATTGGTCGATTTGACATGGAATGCCCATATACATATATGCGTGTGTGTACGCAAGACTATACGTGTATATCATATTGCACAAATGTTTATGAACTTTCTCATCGTTGCCACTCGCAGTACATGGGGGATTATACGTTCTTGGAAAATTATGCAATAACACAATACACGCCTATACAAGAATTAATTCTTATCGTCATCTCTCTCTCCCACTCTTTCTCTCTCTCTCTCTCTCTCTCTCTCTCTCTCTCTCTGTCTCTTTTTCTAGCACTCTCCCTGTGTCTCGTGCGATAACGATATTTTTCCGGACGTCACAGGGAATCGGACCTTGGCCGGAAACAATGCTAGGTCGAGCGTGAAGAGAAACCATGACGACATTGTGTTTGAAACGCGCCTTAGTTATTACAATTTTTTGTTGTCGCTCATTTACTTCTTTCAATGCTAAAAGATCAAGAGTGCAGTAATTGCGAATAGAGAATTCCTCATAAAAAAGTACAAGTTTTCCAGTACAGAAACAGAGAAGGTTGAATGCCAAGTATGAGACGGTGCATAAAACTGTTTCAGGGACACATCGCAGGATTTTGAAAAATAAAAAAACTCATGGAAATTTGATAATTATTTTATTCAATAAGTTTTTTGGACTTGGGGAAATTTCTTTACTCCGCAATACACTTGTAGAGTTGAGGAGATATTCTGGTCTAGAATTTTGAAAAAATAATTATTTTTTTTTGCATATTCTCAAAGTATAGACCTTTGAGAATATGTGCTCGAAAAGAAATTTCTAAATCCCCATAATTTACGGAGTTATAGCTATTTTAGTGACGCAGCAACTATAGACGCTCCCGTAACTTGACGCGTCGGGACCGGAAACGCTTCCATAACTTGACGTTCCCCTCATTCTCCCACTCTCGTGTTTCTGCGCATGCGTACTGCCTTTTTTCGAACCATGCGTGGAGTAAGCGCGCGAAATTCAACCCGAAATTTGCGCTTACGCGTTATAGACATACATTTGCAAATCTGACAGCGATATATTTTGCAAATTTTTGAAAGATTGATAAGAATTTAATGTTGATAACTCGTAATGAAAAGAATTGAACAGAAAATACATTAATCCGATCGTTGAAACGCGGGAGATACATTTTTCTAGAAAATGTAATGTTCAGTTGCATATATATACAAGTATACATACGAATGTTCTACAGAAATTTCGTTCTTTCTGGAAAACAAAAATTCCTCTTTCTTCGAGAAAACGGCTAATACGTAATTGACAAAAAAAATTGACAGTTGAGGTTTTGTTGCCCAGTGTAAAATTTCCGTAGCGCGGTAGCTAGGTTTGGAGTGGGGAGAAAGCACGATAAGGGTCGTCAAGTTATGGGAGCGCGTTGCCATGGTAACGCGTCAAGTTATCGGAGGTTAAGTTATGGGAGCGTCTAGTGTATAGACATTTTGCTCAAAACTACTTTTCTCAAGACGGCTGACATGATATCTCAAATTCTACTCAACCGATTTACTTCAAATTTTTTACCAATTTTCAATGTATAACTCTCTATCGCCTCAACTATTTTTGTATCAAAATTATTTTTTCTACCATTGTAAACAAATTAAAAACTATGAAAAAGGCGAAAAACGTATTTTTTTATTTAGTCAACCGCCATTTTGCAAAAATTTTTGTTACCATTTTCTCTGAGATAGGAGCTATAACGACATTCTTACTAATTAAGAATCTTTTTTTTAATTTTCTATCGGATGACTAGAAGGGTTGCAGTCGTGACCACCAGCAGACCCTTTTTTACCCCCAACTTTACCAGCTTATAACTTATTTCATTTTCATTTTCTTGTCTCGAAATTTTTTTTGTTCATTGTCAAAATATTAATGAAATATGTTGTCAAAAAAAGAATGGTAAAGATATATTTTTTTTTTATCGAGCTCAACAAAAAGCCCTCAATGTACATTTTTAGATCAGAATACCACCTCAACATAATCAAGACACATTTTCGATGCACACTGCTTACACTATATTTTCATAGGAGTTATTTTTTGGCACCCTATAATATATGTATATAATTTGGGGCGATTTTTTTTTACTTTTTTTTATTTCTTCCACTCCCCACCCGAAATTTTGTTGTATATGGTCTGAAAGAAAATTCCTTGAAAGTTACAGCCCTTAATATTAAGTACTTTCCCTTCGCGTGATAATTTTTTCCATCTAAAATACACGTAAATGAAAAACTTTTTTCATAAAAATTTTACCACTCCATGGTTTTTTGTGCTATCACATTGTTTTTGGTCGCAATTTACGTAGAATTGAACGATCTTTAAAAGTGTCCAGGACAACGTAAGTGTAACACCGGTGAGATAGTACGGGTCCCTAAAGTTGATTTTTACCCAGAATTTTCGATTTTTTGCCTGTTATCTCCGAAATGATTAACTTGACCGAAAAATCATAAACAAAAATTTTGTTGGAAATTTTATTTCTTACAAAAAAGGTGCTTTAGACTTAACTGCTAAAATTAATATTTCTTGAGATATTGAACCTTAACTTATTTATGGTATAAAATTTGTATAGTTTATCGAACAAAAATTTTTAAATTGTTGATACTCCATATCGTACCACCATATTACATATCACATCATCAGTGGTTGTATGATATGAAATATCAACAATTTGAAACTTTTGGTTCGATAATCCATAAAAATTTTCATGTCAGAAATAAGTTAAGGTTCAATATCTCAAGAAATATTAATTTTAGCTATTCGGTCTAAAGGAACTTTTTTGTAGGAAATTAAATTTCCAGAAACATTTTTTTCTACATTTTTTCAGTAAAGTTAATCATTTCGGAGATAACAGCTAAAAAACGAGAATTATGGGTACAAATCAACTTTAGTGACCTTGTACCGTTTCACCAGTGTAAGTTGAACTTACGCTGTTCAGGACACTTTCAAAGATCGTTCAATTCTGCGTGAATTGCGACTAAACTCAATGCGATAGCATAAAAAACCACGGCGTGGTAAAATTTTGAAGAAAAAAGTTTTTGATTTACGTGTATTTTAGATAGAAAAACTTATAACGCGAAGGGAAAGTACTTAATATTAATATTAAGGGCTGTAACTTTCAGCGAATTTTCTTTCAGACATACGCAACAAAATTTCGGGTGGGGAGGGAAAGAAATAAAAAAAAAGTCGAAAAAAAATTGCTGTAGTATATATATATAATAAGTTTTAACATTTTGCCAGAAACTAAGAAAAAAGGAAATTTACTCTAAATTTAACTTTAACCGTGAATAACTTTTGAAGGAGTGAGTTAATCGAAAAATCATAAAAAACGTTTTCTGTAGAGCCATCAATTCCCAACAAGCATATGTATCGCTCATTTCGGTACATTGACTTGAAGCCGAAGTATAAAATTTCAAATTAAAAAAAAAAATTTCCTATGTTATTTAAATGGAAATTAGAAATTCGTGATGAGAGACCTCTAAATATTAATATTAAGAGCTCTGCTTTTGAAAGCTATCTTTTTTCACCTCCCCGAAAGTATTTAATATGGGATTTTGAAAAAACAAAAATAGTTGCTTTTTCTGATTCAGTCTAGTATATATATTAGGCCGTTTCAATTTTTTTTTGTTTCTTCTCCCAAACAGGCTCAAAAGTTTCATTTAGGTATAAGAAAAGGTCTGTGAAATATTATTAATATTAACATCGTCCTCATCGCACTTTTCGATTTTCCATAAGAATAACATGAGAAAAATTATTTTTACGTCTTCTGATTTCTATAACTAGCAAACGATCAATCATACGGGAAATTTAGAAACATATCTTCATACAGAATTGAACGCTCTACAAAAAAGGTTCTGAGTAACTTTTTGATAAGTCCACTCGTTCAAAAGTTTTTCAATGTTTAAGTTCAATGTTTCGTAAATGTTGCTGATTTTTTTATATTACACCGGAACTAGTTAGTTTTATCAACAAAATGTGGATGAAATGTGATGTTAAACATAAATTAAACTATCGACAAATGTTCACCAATAGTTCTCACTACAATAATAACAACAAATAGAACGCTTTAAAAAAATTGTGCAGCAGAAGTTTGCTTAAAAATTTATTTTTCTATTAAGAAATTCATTGTAGTATATTAAATTTTGAAATTTGAAGCAAATTTCTGCTGCACAATTTTCTTAAAGCGTTCAATTTTTTTATTATTCTAGTGAGAACTATTGAGTTACCTTTGTCGAAATTTTAATTTATGTTCAACATGAATTTCCATCCACATTTTGTCGATAAAACTAACTACTTCCGGTGTAATATCCAAAAATCGGCAAAGTTTGCGAAAAATTGAAATTAAACATTGAATAACTTTTGAACGAGTGGACTCATCAAAAAGTTATTCAGAACCTTTTTCGTAGAGCGTTCAATTCTGTACAAAGATATGCCTTTAGATTTCCCGTCCGATGGATCGTTTGCTAGTTATAAAGACAGAAGACGTAAAAATTATTTTATTGCACTCCGTGCGCAAAAGGCCACTTTGCGCCGCGCGTGCTAAAGCTAGCACTTTACGCACTCGTACTATAAAATTTCGCACGATACTAGTGCGATGAAACTTTTTCTGACGAGTTTGCAGCATGAGCCGAAGGCGAATGTTGCAATCACACTAGTTGAGAAAAAGTTTCTCGCACTAGTATCGTAATATACTATTTCCCATGTTATTCTTATGGAAAATCGAAAAGTGCGATGAGGACGATGTTAATATTAATATTATGAGCTCATATTTTCACAGACCTTTTCTTATACCTAAATGAAACTTTTGAGTCTGTTTGAGTGAAGAAACAAAAACGTTTTTTTTTTTTTTTTTTAACGGCCTAATATATATAAATATATATGGGTATGCAACGGGATAATCCTTTTCTTCTTGCACTATTACTATTTACATTTTCTTTTATCTCGAAGCGCTTTGCGACTCCGTAGAGTTGCATGTGCGGAATATAGCACGGTTTTACAGTGGTGCAAGGAAGGTTTACGTTCACCAGGCGCACACAGCGATTTTCCACGAACCAGTCACGTACAGCTCTCGGACAACGCATTTTCCGTCGGAGGCATTGCTCAACGTCGCAATAAGATTTTTCTTCTCCCCGGTTAATTTATTTTTTTCTTTGACTTTATTGTTCCTTACCTTGTTACTCTCTGAGTGGCACCGCCCAGTACCGAGCCTTCCTCCTTCAGCGCTGGATATATCTGCAAGCAATTACAGCAACGTTGAAATTGAGTTACTACAAAACCGACGATTAAATAATCGTTTCGATCAATCACAAGTCTTATTTCACGATGTTGCCAAGGTGAGAAACGTTATATTAACATTTAAAACGTGGAAGATGATTATATTTGTAGATTGATATCGTTGGCATTATACGGGAAGTCCAGTGTTTTACGTATAAGCTTTTTTAGATAATATAGTGATTTCTGATGCTGTTCTCGCGTCTTCTATCTCTCTTTCTCTCGAGCCATGGAAACGAAGCGGGACACTCTCGGATATGCATAATGCATACAATTATCGTAAGGCAACTTCTTGACTCAGATATCCTTGTTTCCAAGCACATACAACAACGGAATCATGGAGAGCTTCGTGGCAAAACTGTCGACGAGAAATAACTCTCTGTATATGTCTATCTAAATTCAACTGTAGCAACGTTGCCGTGTATAATATATATGGGGCATTCCATCCCAAATCGGACAGTTTGAAAAACTTTTTTTTTTATTTCTTCAATTTTTTATATTTTTGAGTACCCATCAAAAGACCCTTCCTGTTAAATTTTGAGATTTTTTTGATTACCCGTTCAAAAGATATTAAATTAATTTTGAAATTGTTGTGAATACCAATTTTTGTTACTGTATAGTATTTTTTTAATCATTTTGAATTAATTTGGACACTTTTTCATTGTTCACAGTTTTTTAAAATTAATAATTAATCGATGAGCAAATAACAACAGTTCAAGAATTGTATGAGAAAAATGAGAATGTTTCACATGAGAAAAATCATTCAGATGCATTAGAAAGATTTTATTTGTGATAAAATACAGCAAAGTCA
This sequence comes from Alloplasta piceator, assembly GCA_946863875.1. Lineage (NCBI taxonomy): Eukaryota > Metazoa > Arthropoda > Insecta > Hymenoptera > Ichneumonidae > Alloplasta > Alloplasta piceator. The sequence continues at coordinate 61,009,828 of OX333071.1, forward strand.
ATCACAGGGGGACACAAAAATTTCATTCAATTATTCCAATGAGCAACGGAAACGTATTGGCAAATGAATATTCTGATTCAGGAAATAATCGTATATGTAAGGTTTTCAAAAAAATACGTGAATAAATAAAAACTGTTGTTATTATTGTTCATAAATAGACTTAACGATTAATTATTAATTTTAAGAACCCGTTAACAATAAAAGTGTCAAAATAAATTCTAAATATTGAAAAAAATACTATACAGTAACGAAAATTGGGCCAAAATAAATTCTTAATATTAAAAAATACTATACCGTAACAAAAATTGGTATTCATAACAATTTATTTAAAAAAAAAAATTTCAATTTCCAAAAATCGAAAAAAAAATAGTAGTTATTGAGATTGAGGAAATAAAAAAAACAATTTTTCAAACTGTACGATTTGGGATGGAATCCCCCATATAAATATATATATATATATATATATATATATATATATATATATATATATATATATGTGTGTGTGTGTGTGTGTGTGTGTATAAATCACCTACTGCTTTTGCCATAGCTCTGTCCTCCGCGTCTCGTATAACGAAATGTTGGACTGTCGCGATAACTAATAACGTGGCTTTTGTCGCGATGAATGTATATACATTGCATTCTGCGGCTGCTGAATTTGCGACGAGTTGCCTCAGGGAAAGAGAGAGAGAGAGAGAGAGAGAGAGAGAGAGAGAGAGGAATTGGCGATACAAATGAAAACGTGACAGATACCGCACCAGTCGTATGCTCGAGGACACGGTAATATGTGACGTTGAAGTCAGAGAAATTTAGTGCACAATATGAGTATATGCGTTCCGTCAGCGTCATCATCAACAACTCGACGTTTTGACCTACAATTATGTTAAACAGCAAAACGTAATCTAACGACAGTATATGCACACCTTGTTGAAGTTGCCTCATTCAACAGTATCCATACTGTGAAATAATTGCGTTAATGGCGGAGATGTTAATCATCAGGATTATCAATACTCGGAATAGTGCAGCGTGGAAGCAATGATACAAACCGATTAGTGAAAAAAAAACTCTGCTGCGGATAGGATTAATCCTTAATTGCTGGGATTAAGTCTTTTTGTGCACAGCAGGGTTAGATTATTAGTTAGGTATATGTTGGTTACCGTAACCATCTGTTTCGTTACAATAACCACCTAGCATTAGTTGCATCTACTATTCATAGTTAGTAGACGCGACTTGTCAACACAACTGACTTGATTAGTCAGTCTAACTAATAAAATAATATTCAGGAGGGTAAGGGATGGACAACTAATTGGCACTGTCACCAACTATACGATCATATCGACGGCAGTATGAAAGAACGTGCTATCTCAAATTGTGCTAGAACAACGTGCTATCTCAAATTGTGCTAGAAAAACGTGCTATCTCAAAATTTGCTAGAAGAACGTTCTTCTACCACAATTTGAGATAGCACGTTCTTCTAGCACAATTTGAGATAGCACGTTTTTCTAGCACAATTTGAGATAGCACGTTCTTCTAGCACAATTTGAGATAGCACGTTCTTCCATACTGCCGTCGATATTTGCAGATTTGTCAGTACCTCAAAAATCCGCCAGGTGGTTTCCTCTCGCACAAACGAACTTTCCCCTCGACGCTTATCACCTTTACAAGTTCGTCTATGTTGAATATCCTTATTTTTTAGTATGGATATTTAATACTTCGCGGCAAAACGAAAGATGGTCGAAACCGAAATGGATTCCCATAAAAAAGGGTATTTTTTCTTTTACCTTATTTTAAAGAAAAGACGAAGCTTTACGAAATTGTAAACTTCATGTCTGTAGCGACGTTCAAAGATTGGAATGTTTAAAAATATTGTGTAGATATAATTAAAAAAAATTTAATAAATCTCGAGCAAAATTGTCGATACAACCATTTCGCTCGTGGTTGGCTGAACTAAAAAGTTAGTTGGTCTGCCTTTTATGAACCAACCATTTATAAAAATCGTTCATCTAACCAACTCCTCGTCTGGTGCTCAGAGCACTAAGACGGTTGGGTCCATTTTTTTTTGTTACCACAACCAAGTCGGTTTTTCCGTGCGAGAATTACAAATTGCGAATAATTACTTTTCAGTCCTCGGGAAACAATCGGCATTTGATGGTAACAAATTGGGCAACTAGTGGGGATTCGACATTCCCAAATTTTTATAATTGCATCAATAAATGTCACTCCTTTAATTCTGAAATGATTGAAAATCCCGATTAAAGGTTTCGGTAATTGTTTATGGGCAAAGCGCCTGAATTGAGATTAAAAAAAAAAAACATTTTTCGTTAAGCCTGGAAAATTTTTAAGACACCCAAGCTTTTAAATACCAGTACGAATCAAAAAAGAATTGTTTAAATTCCAGACATCCTGCTTTGAATCATTTTTTTTTTTTTGGGATCTATAAAATTTCATTACAGGACAATAATTTAAATTTTTAAGATCTTTAGGACGGCCGAGATTCTTTGTCATAAATTCTTAATTGTAACAAGGATACTAAAATCTCAGTACTAAAATTGACCTCTAATGAGCAATAAAATCTTAAAACAAAGCCTTTTCATCGCAATGGAAATAAATTATTTGTATAGAAAATGTATCTCGGATATGCTCAATATATTTTGTTTCAGAAGTTGTAGTTTTGTTTTGTTTTGTACCAGATGTATCTAATATATTGTAGAATACATATATATTAAGGCGGTATTCTGGTCTAGAGACATACATTTTGACCCTTTATCGAGCTCGATAAAAAAAAACATTTTGGCAAGTCTTTTTTATTCAACATATTTATTATTAATATTTTGACAATAAACAAAAAAAATTCCAGAAAAAAAATGAAAATTAAATAAGTTATGAGCTGCCAAAATTGGGGCTAAATAAAAGGGGTGTACTCGCTGACATGATTGTGACCCTTTTAGTCATTCGATACAAAATTTAAAAAAAGATTCTTCATTAGTAAGAATGTCAGAGAAAATGGAAAATGGCGCCTGTCTGAACAAAAAAAAAAGCATTTCGACTCTTTTTTCATAGTTTTTATTTTTTTTACAATAGTAGAAAAAATGACACTGATACAAAAGTGGTAGGGGCGATAGAGAGTTATACATTGTCGATTGGCAAAAAATTTGAAGTAAATCTGGTGAGTAGAACTAGATCTATGTCAGCCGTATTGAGAAAAGTAGTTTTGAGAAAAACGTCCATAATCCAATATGCTCATCGGGGTGTAGTTGCTGCCTCACTAAATTAGCTATAACTCTGTAAATTATTGGAATTTAAAAATTAATTTTCGAGGATGTATTCTTAAAGGTCTAAACGTGAAGAATATGAAAAAAATTGTTTTTTTCAAAATTCTAGACCAGAATACCGCCTTAACTATGCATCTATACGCAAGAAATATATTTCAAATAAATCCAAAGTATTCTGGAAATTTCACCGAGAGAAAAATATGGTTCGTGGAACCATATTTTACCATATAATATGTTCCCCACAGGGTTTGTCAATAATTTATGGTAACCCCAACCTATAAAATTATGGTACGGGTAACAGAATTTTTTGGGTTCCACCCAACATCTCCTTATGTTTGAGCAGACAATGTATCGAGCAACTAAACATATAGTACTTGAAACTATCGAATAGCAATGAATTCTTAGAAAATTCATTGTGACTTTGCCGTCACCCACCATACGGTATCAAAAGAGCAAGAAATTGATTCACATAGCACACGTAGTTGTAACATACATACCGTGTTTTGAAAAATGCACTACATGATAGTAGGGTTTACCATACGATATGGTTATTCGCTTAACCGGCTTGTTCTATTTTACAAATTCTATCGTGCACTACACTTCCGTACATAGTACATCTTACCATATTCATCCTAATATTGATAAATATTATTTCAAACTGAACAAATATGTATTTAAATGAAATAATTTTTTTATTTAATATTTACACAATATATATTTTGAACATTTCAATCTTTGAATGTATAGCTACACATATGAAGTCTATAATTTCGTAAAGCTTCGCCTTTTCTTTAACAGAAGGGAAAAGAAAAAAGACCCTTTTTTTATGGGAATTCTTTTCAGGGATTCGACCATCTTGCGTTTTGCCGCAATGTCCAATGTATTAAATATCCACACTGAAAAATAAGGATATCAAACATAGACGAGCTTGGAAAGGATATAGGCGTCGAGAGGCAGGTTCGCTTGTGCGAGAGGTAGCCACCTCGCGGATTTTTGGGGTACTGACAACCATGGTGAGCTCAAAGATCCGTCATGGTAAAAGGGGTTATAGTATGGTTAACCATATTCTGTGACTGAACAAGCAATAATATGGTAGCGCTTATTATATTATTGCTTGTCCAATCATAGAATATGGTTAACCATACTATAACCCCTTTTACGATGGTGAGCTCGATCCCCCATGGTAAAAGGGGTTATAGTATGGTTAACCATATTCTGTGACTGGACAAGCAATAATATGGTAGCGCTTATTATATTCTATGACTGGACAAGCAATAATATAATAAGCGCTACCACATTATTGTTTATCCAGTTATAGAAAATAATTAACCATACTATAAACCCTTTACCATGACGCGAGATCTTTGAGCTCACCATGGTTTTATCTGCAGATTTGCAAGTACCTCAAAAATCCGCCAGGTGGCTACCTCTCGCACAAGCGAACCTGCCTCTCGACGCCTATATCCTTTCCAAGCTCGTCTATGTTTGGTATCCTTATTTTTCAGTATGGATATTTAATATACTGAACATTGCGGCAAAACGCAAGATGGTCGAATCCCCGAAAAGGATTCCCATAAAAAGGGTATTTTTTCTTTTCCCTTCTGTTAACCAAAAGACGAAGCTTTACGAAATTGTAGACTTCATATGTGTAGCTATACATTCAAAGATTGAAATGTTAAAAAATATACATTGTGTAAATATTAAAAAAAAAAAAATTTTTAATACATATTTGTTCAGTTTGAAATAATATTTATTAATATTAAATAAAAATGTATTAGATCGCAATATAATTTCCTAGTAGGTCATTCAAAAAAAAAATGTCGTTGACATGAATAGAGTTGTATTAGGCCGGCCTACAACTAAAAAAATTTATTTGGCTTGACTAGGATTTAGTTAAATGCACTAGATCTTTTTTCTGGGTGCAGTTAGACATTTATTTCGATTTACTTCGAACAGTCGTTATAATCTTATAAAGTATATATTTGTCATGTCTACGTCAACAGGATGAATATGGTAAGATGTACTATGTACCGAAGTGTAGTGCACGATAGAATGTGTCAAATAGAACAAGCGGGTGAAGCGAATAACCATATCGTATGGTAAACCCTATGGTTACCATAAATTATTGACGACCCCTGTGAGAAACATTATATGGTAAAATATCGTTTTACACACACAATACTTTTCTCTCGGTGTAGCATTACATAGATAGCAACTGCTTCTCGTAAGCGTTATTAAGTAGCCGTTCATAGTAACCATGCAGATAGTTAAAAATAAAATACAATAACGCAATTTTGAATTAACACAAAAATATACTGCGAGTGTCAATGTTTGAGTCTTCTTTACGACTCAATGGATGTATTTGGCCAACCATACACGTTTTGTAAAGTTCTTTGCAATAGTACACATCACGATCAGTTATGCTGTATGTTTGTAGGGACCATTCCAGTGGTATGGTACAACCAACTGTACAAGTATGGTAGCGCTTATTATATTATTGCTATGCCAGCCATCGAATATGGTTAACCATACTATAACCCCTTTTACCATGGCGGATATTTGAGCACACCATGGTTTTTTCTCTCAGTGTTGTTTTGCCTGTACTTCATCCCCTGCATATCGGTATAGAGCCGCTTCATCTATCCTGCTTCATCACTGATTTATTATCCCCGGAGAACATAAATTAATAGCCTTATTTCAAAAGACATGGCTCTTCCTCAGTCTTGATTTGAATATAATTACTATGAGTGCAATTAAAATTCTTGAGAATACAAGAAAAGGTAAATCTCTGTGTGGTCGTTTTACATATTATCATGAACTGTCTCCCCTCGGTCTTGTCCTATATTGTACCTATAACGTTTAGGTTGGTATAAGGTATAGGGTTTACGGTGTTCGATTTTACCTGAGCATTTCGACAAAACGTCGTCTCGACTGAGTAATTTATTAATGGGCCACTCATTTTGGAGTTTTATTTGTCCGCTTAGATTCATAATTGACCGACCGAAACGAATAGCTATGGGATATTAAACACGATTCAATGTGAAGAGGTAATCGATGCCAGCTAAACGAGGCTTACAATCGCGTGTCTCATTATTACGGTGTCATTATAGCCTACGTTATCCATATTGTGAGGCTTTTGGCCACACGTCAGAGACTGAAATCTTTCCGGAGAAAGTCTAGACTCTCCCGTCTAGCCGCAAAACAAGAGGGAAAGGAGAAGGGAGCCATTCCATTTCTCGTTAGTGAAAAATATCTCGTAAAATTATATTCATAAATACGACGATAATGTTAATGTCTATATGTCACGATATTCGATATGCTATTTAGCACTCTCCAAATTGGGAATAATCCAAACGCGAATAATGAATGTCACGTTAATTCATACGTGCTTTTATAGATCGTTATTTATCGACATTTTAATTAAAGATTTGCATTCGAATAGAAGCAATGACTTCAGCGATTATTCTCATTTTCAAGGGTTTACGTGTCATTAAGTTACGTCACTCGAGCACGAACGTTGTTGAACATGTGCCTCGGTCTCTCTCTCTCTCTCTCTCCCTCTCTCTCTCTCTCTCTCTCTCTCTCTCTCTCTCTCTCTCGCTCTCTCTCTCTCTCTCTCTCTCTCTCTCTCTCTCTCTCTCTCTCTCTCTCTCTCTCTCTCTCTCTCTCTCTCTCTCTCTCTCTCTCTCTCTCTCTCTCTCTCTCTCTCTCTCTCTCTCTCTCTCTCTCTCCCTCTCTCTCTCTCATTTCTCTGTCTCTAGTTATATACATATATGCATGTACACCCATTTGCGAGAATCTCGTTGCATAATCATCGCTTTGTATTCTCGTATGTTTTATGCGATTTCGCTCTCTCTCTCTCGTCTCCATAACATCAAAAACACAAACTCGTACTGCGATCAAAAAAATTACACCCAAGTGCACTCTTGCACTCTTCTCTGTGACTGTTGTGCACGCTCACACATTTTACTTTGCTTTGCGAGAAAAACGATATTTCAACGCTTTTAACGAGCCTTTGGCCTTGTTGCCTACCTGATCACTGGATTTTCGTCTCTACCTGACTGAATTGCCATATATAATACTCGAACGAGGAGCGAATGAAAACAATGGGAGGTCGATGAAAGAGTTTCAACATTTCTCAGAATCGAATTTTCGAGTTGCTTATTTTCGAGATCTCGGCAGTACTTGAAGTACCCGATACTTGATGCGACGTACTTGAAGTACTTAAGAAGTACTCGAAGTATTGTACTTAAATTTTGAAGTACTTAAAAAGTACTTGAATTTTCAAGTACTTGAAAAGTACTTCAAGTATTGTACTTAAATTTTCAAGTACTTAAAAAGTACTTCAAGTATTGCACTTGAATTTGCAAGTATTTGGTCTGTACTTCAAGTATTGTACTTAAGGGAAAACGCTATTATGACGGGTCAAAAAAATCGATTTTTGCCATTTTCTTAAAGTATATATATATTTAAAAATATTTAAACAAATTTTTTACTCGAAATCTCAAAAATGCACTGGGATAACCCAAAGGAAGAGAATATGCAATATGCAATAAGCAGAAAACTTTAAACCCTTATATCTCAAAATGACTTTTGGAACACGGTGGCAGCGATTGCTGGAAGACCAATGAACCGATTTTTAATTTTTTTTTTTTTGTTGAAATGTTAGTAATCGTATTGCCTTTGGTTGTGCATTGCTGATTTTTTAAATTTCGAAAATTACTATTTTTTACGACCATTTGAAAATTAAAAAAACTTTTAAAAAAAGAAAAAATCAAATGAGCGGCATTTCATGAGAAAAATTATTTTTAAAAAATCGATACGCTTAACGATAGTCACTGTTGTGTAGTTTGAAAAAAATGTTGGGTTTTTTATTTCAAATGATTTTTCATTGCTGTATCGTTGCGAACAGGCGAAGTCATTTTTTATTATGTCATTACGTTTATGGTAATAACTTTGTCAATTTTTAAAAATTTTCAATAAAAATTTGTATGAATATAGTTGAATATTTATTTAATAAATTGCTTTTTGTCCGACCCTCAAATAATTATCCCTACTAAAAAAAATGCCCGAAAATCAGCTATTTTTAACGCCGTCACAGTGACGTTCTCCCTTAAAATTTCTAATACCTTTCTGTACTTTAAGTATTTTTTCAAGTGCAAGTAGCACACTTTTGAGTGTGTCTTGCTGATGGTTGCATGTACAAAGGCTTTGAATTTGAAATTAAAAATAATTTTTCGTGACGTATGGAAATACTGTTCCTCAACTGTCGCCTACGACAGTTTTTTGAATACGAATACGAAGTTGGAGTAGTTTTAACAATCCATCTATTATATACTTTATTTCTTCTTTTTCAAACCTTATCAAAATAAATCATAATTACAATCGTCAACGCTATTTTTTATTTATTTTTAATTCTCTGTTTAAATACTTCTGTTCCAATCTGCCTCAGCCTAATCTCAGTGTATTGCACAAGGTGAAAATATGTTTCGATACAAAGAGTACTCGAATAAAAATCAATCAAGAATAAGAAATCAAATATAAGTCCTGAAACTTACGAGATATACCTGAAGCCTTGAAAAGTACTTGATACTTGGTACTTAATTTTTCAAGTACTTGTGCTTCAAGCATTTAAATCTCAAGTACTTCAAGTACTTACGGTACTTTGTACTTTGTACTTGAAGTACTTTCCGGCACTTTGCCCAGTTCTGCTTGTTTCCACTCCGTATAAAGGAAAATCCCATTTTCTATAGGTATTTGCTTAGGGTAAAAGCCGGATAGTTGCCACACTTAAGGAAAAAGCTCTATTACTTAAAAATTAAGTATCTACTGACAATATACTTCCTGTATATTAAAACATTGGTATTTAATCTTTCATTGTACACTATTTTTGTAGACCCAATTAATATTGTTTTTGAGTAAATCCCGTTTCATTTGACCTCTTCAAAGAGGAATAGTTGCCCAACGTGGCGAATAGTCGCCTCACGTCGAAAATACTTCGAAGGAGTTTATAATTGATATGAAGTTATAGATTATTTTATTTTATTATATTTTTTAAATTTTATTTTTTTATTTAGATATTTTATTATCAATTTTATTATTTTATAATTAATAATTTCATTATTTTTTTTAATACCTTTAATCAACAGTTTTTCTTTCTTATCTAGTTCTTTAAACGCTAGTGCTAAACTAACTTCGGTCTAGCAAGGACTACGCCTGGGTTTTTGTCATATTGCCATTAGAGCAACTAACCGGAAAAGAATTTGGGGCGAGTATCCTTTTCGATACGGATACTTGCCCTTTTTGTTAAAAAAATAAATAAAAGCTATTTAACAATATACCGTATCAGACCGTGTAGTTGAAACTCTAATGCATGCGAGGAAACAAATAGTTGACGGAATCCTCGACCATAACATTATTTATTCAATAAAAATTAGTAACCAATATTAGTACAACGCTCGTCGAGGTCTCACCGCGGAAGATTTTCGCTCACACAGACGAAACTTGTGGGCCCTGTCCTATGTCTTTTGGGCACTGAGGCATGCGAGGGCATATTAATAATTACAGAAAAGCGGTAACGCTAGGGACATCTCTAACATAGTGTATTAAAAACCGGAGCAACTATCCCCCCGGGGTAACTATCCGGCTTTTACCCGATAGTTATATAAACTGATCGTAAACCTCAAATGATTCATCAGAGCTCCGTGAAAATCGTTCTTTGTCGTAGATAAATTACGAATGCAACTATGCATTCGATACTATATATCGACGGCAGTATGGAAGAACGTGCTATCTCAAATTGTGCTAGAAGAACGTGCTATCTCAAATTGTGCTAGAAAAACGTGCTATCTCAAATTGTGCTAGAAGAACGTGCTATCTCAAATTGTGCTAGAAAAACGTGCTATCTCAAATTGTGCTAGAAGAACGTGCTATCTCATAATTTGAGATAGCACATTCTTCTAGCACAATTTGAAATAGCACGTTCTTCTAGCACAATTTGAGATAGCACGTTCTTCCATACTGCCGTCGATATGTAGAAGAGCAAACTACATGCGCTTCTCTCCGTTTTCTAACCGTGCACAAGCCTCCGAAGCGGCTTGCTTAATTCGAAGGGTCAACTTCGCCAACGGTTAGTGGATCAGTAATCCTCATTGCGAGATAGAGCGAGAGCGAACCTTTACCGAGCTTTTACAGTTTATAACAGTATTGTAATGTACGAGGCGTACGAGGAAAAGCTCAAACTGTATTCTATAACCCTTCAGCCTCTCTCTCTCTCTCTCTCTCTCTCTCTCTCTCTCTCTCTCTCTCTCTCTCACTCTTTACTCCCTATCTACGATGTACATATGTATGTGGCTGCTGGTTGGCTCGGTGACAGAGGGGGATGCAAACGCGGTTTAAATTGCAAATTTTGCGTCGGGCAAACTCTCTGTACACGTTTCGTTCTCCAACAGGCCGGCTTTATCCCCCTTCTATTACCCTTCCTCACTCTCTCGCTCTCTCACCCCTCTCTCTCACTCTTTCCTGTGGAATACCCGTAGTGTAACGTCGATTAAATTTCATCCCTGGTCAGCTTCAGCCACGTCAATTTTCCTTCCATATTATACGTTTTAACGTCAATCCCGGACAATGACGATAATAGGTTTTTCCATCCTTTTTTTTTTTATGTAAAAAACTTACATATGTATCGTAAATTATACAAGGCAGGAAAAAATACCTTATTTTCCGATTGCGTTCTTTATGGAGATTCTCGTCAATTGTCCCTAGAACACTAGAACTCACCCAAGCGGAGGTGGCTGCAATTTTATTTTTTGCTTCCTCATAAAGGAAGCTTTGTTTTCGTGAAAAAAAATTTTTTCGCGATTTTTATGCCAATATGTTCAAAATGTCCTAAAACATCGAGAAATCATATTTAGAAAAAATGTCCGGATAGATGTGTGTGTGTGTGTGTGTGTGTGTGCATGTGTATGTATGTATTCTGAGTTTCAGATGTAAATGATTAATAACTCGAAAACGCTTCGAGATATCAAGCTAAAATTTGGCACACTTGTCGAGCACGAATTGCTCTTCGTTATGAAATTTTGTTTTTAAATTATAACGGGTGTTCAGATTTTATCGACTTTTTTCGTTTTTGCCAGAATGGCGTAAACGCTCTAGCCTCTGCAATTTTCAAGATATTGCACTCAAACTTTGTACAGAATTAGTATAGCTATTAAGGTTGTTTGGTATTGAATTTGGCGAAAATCCATCGAGGGATTAAAATTTTATGAAATTTTGAATTTTTTGAAAAATCGCCTAAACGCTCTAACTTGCGCAATTTTTAAGATATTGTACTGAAACTTTGCACAGAGGTAATATAGCTGTGAAGGTTGTTCGCTATTAAATTTGGCAAAAATCTATCCAGGGATTAAAATTTTATGAAATTTTGATTTTTTTGAAAAATAGCGCAAGCGCTCTAACTTGTACAATTTTCAATATATTTCACTGAAACTTTGTACAGAACTTATATAGCTATCAAGGTTTGTTCGCGATCAAATTTTGCGAAAATTGATCGAATTTGCACATTGATTACTAATATTTTTCAATAGTTAACAAAGCTTCCTTTATGAGGAAGCCAAATTTGATCGCCATACCGTGTGTTAAAGGAAGCTATGTAAACTATGGATAAAGATGAGGAAGCAATGTACAAATTTCAATTTGCAGGGTGTTTACTGCAGCTTTGTTGATGTCGAAATTTGTCATGAAATAATTTTCTTACAAAAAGTAAAATATCACAACATTTTCAGGTATGTATACATTGTTTACATGAGAACAAAAGTTGATGTCAATGTTGAACCTTTAACGATTTTTCCGAACTAATTTTCAGGGTGTCGAAATTTGCGCTCTTTTTTTTTTTTATATATTTTTTTTTTCATTTTCTCACTTCATTTTCTGCTATCATTCGATTCCTCATAAATAACGGATAGCTCGTATGAAAACTAAGGAATTGTGAATTCCTTAGTTTTTTAGCACTATAAAGTTTAGCACTGCAAAATCTTGTTCACAAGAAACTTGTACCAAATATCGTCACACATTTCTCGACGTTTGCATTCATTCATGGAAATTCTGTAATTCTCTCCGTTTGCATTATGCGAAGAGAAACATAATAACTAAATTATCAAAAAATTTATCATTCCACGTAACACTATCAAAATTGCTAAAGCTTCGACGAGTCATTAAACAAAAATCGCACAGGGTTCAAGTTTGAAATTTTTTTTTTGTTGTGTACAAAAAATAGGCAAAACCAAAATTTTTGTAATTTATTTAATATTGCAATTTCCAAAAAAGTCGGTCTCATCCAATTTCGTTGCCTGGACAGTAATTAGAAAAGTATAAATATCTTAGTTTGTGCGAAATATATATTTTTTAGACGAAAAGTGCTAAAATCACGATGGGGAACATGATCGAAAAAATAATAATTTGAAAAAAATGTGTTTTTAACAACATTGAGAAATTTTCAAAAGAAAATAAAATTATCTATTATCTAAAAATAAAAATAAAAAATTTGGGTAAAAAAATAATAGTTGAAAAATATAGAAGTTATTTATTATGTTTCAACTATTAAATTAATCTATATATTTTTTTTTGTTAAACAAATAAACAATAACATTAATTATGAATTATGGTAATTTTTTGAAGCGTAACAAAAATAAATTTTTTAAATGAAACATTAAATTATGCGAAGAATTTAATAAGTTACTTTTCACAATAATCACAAATATATTCGTCGGAATAATCTTTGTGTGAGTATACTAGCAAAAAATCATGAGACCTTACAATTTTTACACTGAATCCATGATTATTTAGATTCCAAGTAAAATTTTTGAGTAAAATTACACTAAATAGGGTAATTAAGGTAAAGAAAAACATTTTAAAGCTTAGAAACAATTTGAAAAAAAAAATTCAATCATTTTTTTGAGGGAGCCTTCATGCCCCAGATTTTTTTTTTTGAATTTCAGTAAAATGTCGGTGAGTTCGTTCAAGATAGAACGAAAATTAATTGATTTGATGATCGAAAGCGGCAAAAAGTATTAACCGGCTTAGGGGGGCCGTCTTGCCCCAACCTCCCCTATACATATACATATGAGGAGTTCTTTTTCAAGCAGGCTACTTTTTTTTCACCCTCTTCAATTTTTTTCAAAATCTGCCAGTTTAAAATATTAGTCAAAAGGAACGTCTGTGATTTTTTAAAGATTTTTTTAGGCGCCTGTTCAAGATTTTCAATTTTTCATTACGAACACTCTATCTCAAAAAATATTCATCAAACAAAAAAAAATATAAGAATCAAAACTTATTTATTTTTTCCACTTTATCGAAAAAAATTAGAATCGTAATTTTTCTGCATTGAGAAAATTCAAATTTGGCAAAAAAATGAGAATACAATTTTTGTAAACCTAATAACACACTTTCGATTCCGGTACAAATTTTACAGGATGTCTGTCATTAAGTAAAGAGTCTGCGAAAAAAAGTTCAGAATGGCACCTGCAATGGTTACGATAAAAAAAAATAAAAACCTTGCGAAATCTCATAACCGCATAAAGATTTCGCAGGTTTTTTATTTTTTGTCATGTCTGTCATTGGATAAAGAGTCTGCGAAAACAATTTCAGAATGGCACCTGCAATGGTTACGATGAAATTTTTTTCACAGACTCTTTACCCAATGACAAACATCCTGTAAAATTTGTACCGAAACCGAAAGTGTGTTATTAGGTTTAAAAAAAATTTATTCTCATTTTTTTGCCAAATTTCCATTTTCTCAATGCAGAAAAATTATGATTTAAATTTTTTTCGATAAAGTGGAAAAAATAAAAAAGTTTTTATTCTTATGTTTTTTTTTGTTTGATGAATATTTTTTGAGATACAGTGTTCGTAATGAAAAATTAAAAATCCTGAACGGACGCCTAAAAAAATCTTTAAAAAATCACAGACGTTCCTTTTGACTAATATATTTCAAACTGGCAGATTTTGAAAAAAATTGGAGAGGGTGAAAAAAAAAGTGGTCCGGTTGAAAAAGAACTCCTCATATATGTCTTATTTTGGGCAGGATCTATTTTTTTATACAACAATGGTACAAAAATCACGGTGTAGAACATGATCAGAAAATAATGTCTTTGTTTAACCGCTCCTGAATAATCTTGTCACGAAATTTCTCGCAATTTCATTTGCTACGACTCCGCAAACGAATCATTGCTTCCGGACCTTCTTGACTCTATTGCTCAGACGACTCGTCACGCCAAAATCATATAATCGTATTATACTAGCATACAGGATGTTGAGCAACTAGATAACCTGACTAGGTTCGCCGTGTAGAGCTCGCCAAGACAAAAAATAAGCTTTTTTTAAAAATGTCGTACGATAAAAATTTGCTTAATTATTAATGTTATTTAAGTTGACCAATGACGGCTAGAATCTAGGAGAAATGCCGCTGGTGGGGGTTTCTCCCGCCACGCTCACCGTTACCCCCACCACGCGGCTCACCAGTAGCTGCTCGTAGATTCGAGCCGTCATTGGTCAGCTTTAAACATGAATAACTAAGCCAATTTTTGTCGTATAACAGTTTTTAAAAAAGCTACTTTTTCATCTTGGCGCGCTATACACGGTGAACCTAGCCAGGTCATCTAATTGCTCAACACCCTGTATACTGCATATACACATGAACATGTATGATTTGTTCACGTACAAGTGTGTCACGCCTGTGCATTAGCGCGGCTGCTCTAATGGAGCCTGACGAGATCGCGCGTGTTACGTGAGAGGGAAGTGAGGTAAAACACGCCGCTACGAGGTCGATTTGCCATTGCGCCTATAAATTCCCTATTCTTGTATACTATTAAATAATGATAATAGCTCGTTTTATAATTATAATAATAATCCATACTGATTGTACACGCGCGTATATGCTTCCGCGAGACTAGCAAAGGCTGGGGCATGATAGCCCCCCTTAAAAATTTGGGAAAAAAATAATTTGGTTTCTTGTCAAATTATCATAAATTTGATGTATCATTTTTAGGCCGATCTACTACATTCGGGATAAAATGGACCATCAACAAAAATTTGAAAAAATTTATCTTTAAGGAGGTTCATCTGGTACACGATTTTCAATACAGATGTTAATGCAAAAATCAGAATATAGTTATTAGTATCTAAAAAGTCATCTGTTAAAATTACAAGACCCGAGGATACGTTGTTCGTGAGAAATAAATAGAAATGTAATTCCTAAATAACATGGGCTCTTATGGGATTTCGGCTATAAATATTAAATTCACAATAATTACAATACAGATTTTGACGGAAATTTAAGAAATTATGAAAAAGTATCTAAGGAATTTTTTTAGAGCTTCATAAAATCGATTAGGTACTTGTGAGATTAATAATAAATTAATTAGTCTCGAAAATGCTGATTATTTTGAGGTTAAGCATTGTCAATGACTACGCTAGTCACCGCTTATTTTGAGGTTAAGCATTGCCATTTTTCTTTTGACTCACTCGGTACCAGATGAACCTCCTTAACAAAATTAAATTTTTTTAAAAAGGATACAATTATCTAGAACGGAAAAAATTAAACAATAATTTTTGGGGTTAAAGAAAATAATAGTTAAAAAATATAGAAGTCTTTTATTATTTAACAAATTTTTAATTAATCTGTATATTATGTTAAACAAATTAACAATAACATTAATTGTTATTTATGAAAAACAATTTTGTCTATATATCTACGTATTTTGTTTGTTAAACAAATAAACAGTTACATAAATTATGATTTTTTTGTTTTTCTTCAAATTATGATGAATTTGATGTGTTCATCCATTTTTTCTAAAAAATTGAGAAATCATTTTTTGGGTCGAAGAAAATAATAGTGGAAAAATATAAAAGTTTTTTGATTGTTCAACGAATTTTTAATTAACCTACATATATTCTTTTATGTTAAACAAATAAACAATAACATTAATTATGATTTTCTTTTGTTCTTCAAATTATGATGAATTTAATGTATTCATCCATTTTTAGGCCGATCCACTACATCCGGGGTAAAATGGACCATCAACAAAAATTTGAAAAAATTTATCCCTAACAAAATTGAAAATTAAAAAAAAAACAATTATATATTATCTAAAAAATTAAGAAATCATTTTTCGGGTCGAAGAAAATAATAGTGGAAAAATATAAAAGTTTTTTTATTGTTCAACGAATTTTCAATTAACCTACATATATTCTTTTATGTTAAACAAATAAACAATAACATTAATTATGATTTTCTTTTGTTCTTCAAATTATGATGAATTTAATGTATACATTCATTTTTAGGCCGATCCACTACATCCGGGGTAAAATGGCGCATCAACAAAAATTTGAAAAAATTTATCCCTAACAAAATTGAAAATTAAAAAAAAAACAATTATATATTATCTAAAAAGGTAAGAAATAATTTTTCGGGTCGAAGAAAATAATAGTGGAAAAATACAAAAGTTTTTTTTATTGTTCAACGAATTTTTAATTAACCTACATATATTCTCTTATCTTAAATAAATAAACAATAACATTAATTATGATTTTTTTTTACCTTCAAATTATGATGAATTTAATATATTCATCCATTTTCAGGCCGATCCACTACATCCGAGGTGAAATGGACCATCAACAAAAATTTGAAAAAATGTATCCCTAACAAAAATGAAAAAAAAAAACAATTATCTATTATCTAAAAAATTAAGAAATAATTTTTTGGGTCGAAGAAAATAATAGTGGAAAAATATAGAAGTATTTTGTACTGTTTAACGAATTTTTAATTAACCTACATATATTCTTTTATGTTAAACAAATAAACAATCACATTAATTGTGATTTTTGTTTCTTCTTCAAATTATGATGAATTTAATGTATTCATCCATTTTTAGGCCGATCCACTATATCCGGGGTAAAATGGACTATCAACAAAAATTTGAAAAAAATTATCTTAAACAAAATGAAAAGTTTTAAAAAGAAATTATCTATTATCTAAAAAATTAAAAAATAATTTTTGGGGCTAAAGAGAATAATAATTGAAAAATATAGAAGTTTTTTATTATTTAACGAACTCTTAATTAATCTAGAAATTCTTTTATGTTAAAGAAATAAACAATAACATTAATTATTATTTATGGTAAACAACTTTTCCTGTATATCTATAAATATTTTTTATGTTAAACAAATAAACAATAATATTAATTATAATTTATGAAAAACAATTTTTTACGATGAAAAAAAAAATCATTTTTTCAGAGGGGGACCGTCGTGCTCCGGCGTTCCCTATATACGATGACTGTTGTATTCCTGTTGCGAATCAACTGTTTTGTCTCATTTTTCATATACTTCATTTTATTTTTTTCTCTTTAAATGAGCGCAACGCGATTTCGCGCCTCTATCTCCGTGCAGTGTTTAAACGCAACGGAGGAGATAAGAGAGGAGAAGGTTTACCATGACCGGAAATTGCCAAGAGCCGAGCCTCGACTGTGAAAATATTGCCCATTAAGTCACCGCATCGCGGTTCGGGAATTTTTAAACCTCACCGAGAGAGCCTCGCAAATTCAATAAAGATAACGGTACACATTGAAGACACTCTCACTCAGCCTGAATTCTTCTTGGCTGTTTATGTCGCACCTCGCATTTCCAACGGTGATAATCCCTCGACTCGCGCTTTATAATTATTAGTTTGTGCGCAAACGTATACGTAAAAAAGTTATCACGAGTCTTCTAATCGACCAGGCAAACGATCATTCGAGCGTCCGAGAGCAAAACAGCAATGTCACGCATAGATTGCCAATTGACATATAAATTTGCACTGGCCGATGAAATTCGTACTTTCTACACATTGTCACACATTCATACTTTCAAATGTTCTCCGCCATGCAAAATATCCCCAGATTGTATAAATTTCTCTTCAAGCAATAAACTATTTTCATCAATGGGACAAAAACTTGCACCTTGTAAAATGTAACTGTTTATTGCTTCATCGTAAAAGAAGCTTTGTTTCGGTGAAAAACATTTTTTTCGACATTTTTATGCCAAAGTGTTCAAAATGTCCCAAAACAACGAGAAATCATATTTAGAACAAATTTCCGGATAGATGTGTGTGTGTGAGTGTGTGTGGGTGGGTGGGTGTGTATTAGGGTGGCCCTTATTTAGGGCTCAGACGAATTTTTTGTCAGACGCCCCCCAAATCGACTCCAAATAATTCAAAAACGATACCCTTAATTTTTGAGATTTTTATCTAGACTCTAACCTGCGAAAAGAGGATAGATTTCCCCATTTGAAATACCCGTGTTTCTACCATATTCTCAGGATATATTTTATTCTGAGTGTAATCATCTTTAAAAAAATCTCCAACCGCAAGATTTTAGTGTTTATTGGTGCTACTATTTGGGGAAAAATTCACATTATCGTACAGGTCAATCTAGACGAATTGCAATTTGTCTAAAATTCTAATACGGGTCAATCTAGACTAATTGCAATTCGTCCAAATTGACCCGTATGTTAATGTAAATTTTTACTCAAAAAGTAGCACCAATGAACACTAAAATCTTGCAGTTGGAGATTTTTTTAAAGATGATTACACTCAGAATAACATATATCCTGAGAATATGGTCGAAACACGGGTATTTCCAATGGGGAAATCTACCTTCTTTTCGAGAGGGGTTAGAGTCTAGATAAAAATCTGAAAAAATTAGGGTTTTGTTTTCGAATTATTTGAAGTCGATTTGGGGGGTGTCTGATGAGAAATTCGTCCGAGCTCTAAATAAGGACCACCCTAGTGTGTATATATCCTGGGTTTCAGATCTAAATAATTAATAACTCGAGAACGTTTAGAGATATCAAGCTGAAATTTGGTACACTTGTCGAGCACGCATTGTACTTCATTATAAAAAAAAATTGTTTTGATTCTAACGGGTGTTCAGATTTTATCGACTTTTTTGTTATTGCAAAAATGGCGTAAACGCTCTAACTTCTGCAATTTTCAAGATATTATAGCACTCGAACTTTGTACACAATTAGTATAGCTATTGAGGTTGTTTGGTATTGAATATGCCAAAAATCGATCGAAAGATTAAATTTTTATAAAATTTTGCATTTTTTGAAAAATAGCGCAAACGCTCTAACGCGCAAAATTTTCAAGATATTGCACGGAAACTTTGCACAGAACTAGTATAGCTATCAAGATTGTTTGCTATTGAATTTGGCGAAAATTCATCGAGGGATTAAGATTTGATGAAATTTTTAATTTTTTGAAAAATAGCATAAACGCTCTAACTTGTACAATTTTTAAGATATTGCACCGAAACTTAGCACATAGCTAATATAGCTATAGAGGTTACTCGTTATTAAATTTGGCGAAAATCGATCGAATGATTAAAATTTCATCAAATTTTGTTTTTTTTTCCAATAGCGTACTCTACCTTCGACTATTTGCAAGATATTGTACTGAAAGTTTGTGCACCATCGAAATAGTGATCAAGGTTGTTCGCTATTGAATTTGGCAAAAATCAAATTTGGCAAGAAGTAAATTTGAAAGAATTTGGCAAATTTGCACACTGGTTTCTCATGTTTTTCGATAGTTAACAAAGCTTCCTCTATGAGGAAGCCCAATTTGATCACCATAGTATGTGATAAAGGAAGCTGTGTGAACTATGAATAAAGATGCGGAAGCAATGTGCAAATGTCCAATTTGCAGGGTTTTTTTTTACTCACTCGATGTGCACAGCGAAGAAATACCCTGTCGAGCGGTGATTTCGAATCCTGCGCCTTCGTCGATTTTTCCTTGCACCAGGCTTGTCCCATTTTCTTGTTTCAGCGATTCCGATGTCTTTCCGTCTCCTTCTCTCTCTCTCTCTCTCTCTCTCTCTCTCTCTCTCTCTCTCTCGTTTTCTCTCCCGTTATCGTTTATTTATCAATTTATTCTCCCGTTTTGTCGCGATTGTTTATTTTTTTTTTTGCAATAAAAATATTGGTGGTTATTTTCTCTTCGCCGTTATTTAATTTGATCGCTCTCAGCCATACGACTTCCGTGCAGCTGGTGCCGGTAAAGTCACTTCACAGGCGCCAGCTATCGAAAGGATGTAGGTCATCGCGCACTGATGCCACCAGTTTCTCATGACCTGCCCCAACAAACAACAACGACAACGAAATACGTCGACGACATGAACGATGGTGATGACTCTCAAACACTTGCTTTATTAAAATACGATCGCCAGAGTGCGACTTTCCCTTGAAGACCCGATGCTCTCGCATGTGAGGAGAAATCTTGGCGAAAATCGTCCAGCCGAACCAAAACTCGAAAAGTCTTCATAGACGCGGAGAAGGAGAGAGGCAGAGAGAGAGGGAAAGGTGAAAAAATCTCTCCTGATCCCGCGACCTCTCTTCTCACCTGTAACTCCACCGTGTTTTCAAGCTGAAAATGCCAACGGGAAAATACGTGAATTACAATGATCTGCCACGTAATTTGCGGCCAAGCTCTCCTTTGCCGTGTCTCAGCTAGCGCGTTTGCGGTCAATTTGCATTTAACGGATTAAACGCCAACGAGAAATAATGCACTTTCTATCCCGGAAATAGCTGTTGAAAAGCAAACAAACACGAGGTAAATATACTTTTGCGCTGTGAATTTTCACGCTCGTTGACCTCTGGTCAGTCTCTCTGAATCGCGTGGAAAGTCACCGTAAGAACCTTCACATTCCTTAAGGTAGTCCCTGTATTACAGTCGAGTCAATCGCGTACAAGCATTTGAAGAAATTTTCTATGAACCTTTTAAAAAGAGAAACTGCTGCGCATTAAGGTACATCGAGATTAGTTTCCGCTTGATGAAGAAAAAATGTGTAACAATGGCTTAGCAGGAAAATAACTCAGTTTACACCGATTTACGGTCACATTCACTGATTTGACTTCACAAAAAAGGTGTAAAAATAAACTGGTGAATTTGTGATGCGTGCTAATTTTGGAAATACTTTGCTAATTTACAGTGCTAATTTTGGAAATACATGAAATCAGTGCTAAATTTTGGAAATACTTTTTACAAATATTTATCTATCAATCGTTAATGAGAAATTTTATTTTGCCCTCTTAAGGTCTCTCTTAAGGTTTTGTTCAGAAGCAAATCACGTTTAATGAGGAAATTCTGAAAATTTGGTATGTTTTTCAATTCACGACGATTTGGTAGCTCGTTATCGAAAAATTAAGATTAACAAATTAAATAAAATTAAATGTAGTCTTATGGAAACTGATATAACTTTGCGATAAGTTTTTTTTTTGACCTCTCAATTTTTTAATATCCACAATATACTGGAAGCAGCGGAAAGAAAATGAAGTTTATTGATAAATATTTTTTTTGTTTGTTTAAAAAATTGTTTTTAACAAAACGTTAATTTCTTAATAACGAGCTTCCTAATCGTCGTGAAAATTTTACACGACCTCTTAAATACTTCATACAAAAACATACGAAATTTTCCAGAATTTACTCATTATTTTTTATTTTAACCCTTAAGGAGGTTGAAGTAATGATGATAGAATTCTGAAAATTTGGTATGTTCTTACATGAAGTACTCAGGAGGTCGTGTATAAATTTCACTACGATTGAGAAGCTATTTATCGAACAATTAACATTCAAAGGTTTCATAGCTTCTAAACAACCTCAAGAGGACCGAGTCAGCGTCAAAACGCCGGTTTTGTACATAAATATAAATGTTCGTTGAATACGTGTAAACCTGACTAATGGTCTATCATTTCCTATCAAATGAAGAAATTTGTCACGCTAATTAGAACCCTTAAGGTCGAATAACTCGAATAGTTCGAATTATTCGATTCAAAAATCGATTCGAATTATTCGAGACGAATCGAAATCGCACACCCCTAAATACTAGAAAAAAAAGAGACTATGTTATTGCAATGGCTGTTTATGATGAAAACTATAAATATTTGCGTTCTCGGAATTATTGAATAAATTAATGTCAGTAGCTGAAAATAAAGCACGATCTCAGAACGAGGAAGAAAAACAGTCATCGATCATAACAATAAAAAATCATTTCTTATTTACCATTCAATAATTGTTTAAACTGAGAAATAGAAACTAAAGATATCTATTAACTTTTTTTTTAATGTCGTTAAATTTTTTTCAAAATCTGGGAGAAACGTATTGCAGATAAATAAAAATAGTATAACTTTTGAAAAGCTCAATTACACTTGACTAATAATCAGCGTATTGAATTTATTTGTTAATTTTTCTATTTTCATATTATCTAAACAAATATTTTAAATGTTACATTTCGTTAAAAGTTTGGTAATTAAACTTTCTTTTAAAAGTTATCTTTTATAAAAATTTTCATTACTTCAGTAGTGAATTATAAAAAAAATATTATGATTGAGTTAAATATATGATAGAACAACTTAACTTTTCCATCGAAATCGATCAGCTTTAAGAGCAAAAAATAATTATTCGAATAATTCGAATGCTTCCAATAATTTGAATAATTCGAATCATTCGAATTTCTTCATTCGATACGTCAAATAATGGACCATTGATCAGATTTACACGTATTCAACGAACATTAATATTTATACTCAAGAATCGGCGTTTTGACGCTGACTCGGTCTCCTCAATAATCGAAAATATTCATCCCAATGCATGTAAAACATGCTAAATTTATTTTCGCACCGACGTTGTTTCAAAACTTATACAAAACACATTCAAATCTTCGCACAAGGCAAGGATTAACTTAAGCACAAAGTGCATGAGAGTAAGAAAACCATTCCCAGTGTCTTGTTTCAACCAGACTTGAGAAATTCCATCTCCTTGAAACGCGCACACCGGTATTACAATGATCCTCTCCATCAGCAGTAAATCAGTGAGTCACTCCAGAGAGGAAACAAAATATACTCGTTAATTATCTGAACGTACCACCAATACTTTTCCAACTGGTTCCGTATCTTCGGATGAGTTGCAGTTTCACGCTGATGAATCGTACGAGGAGACGCGGGGCAAAATGCCGGAAGACAAGAATTGCTAGATGGCGAACTGGCAACTGGTACCGTACTGGTACCGATCGGTCTCTCGACTCGTCGAATAACTATAACCGAGCAGCATCACTCTCACACACACACACACACACACACACACACACACACTTGTGTCACTTGAGCGGGGGAGTATCGGTGCGAGTGGCTCGTGCACAGCGTTATGAATATATTATCAAAGCCTCGAAGATGACGGACTGACATACACCGACCAAACGAAAGAATCTTTGAATCTTCGAGCTATCAAGAGAACCCAATCAATCCGTCGATTCCATTTGTTCTCAGAATCCGGTTGACTCTTGGCGTTGATAGGCACTAATCCCTAGAGTGAATCCGATCAACTGCACACTGAGTTGCCCCAAAAATATCGAGACTTTCGTGTATCCAACACTGTGGGTCCAATTTTCACCTGGCTTTTTTTTGCGGTATCGAGATCGATTCAGGGAGACGTGAGAACGCGAAGCGATATCGGTATCAAACTATCCACGGTCCGATGAACACTGTGCAGTGGTGTTTCATCTCGCAACTCGAAGATAGGAACGAGCGGAGTGAGGCCACGAGAGACGAAACAACACGACTGGTGAACGAGCTCTATACGACGATGAGGTGTGTACCCAATACACGTGGAAAAAAATTCTCATGCACACACAAACATACACACACACGCACACACACACGTCAGAGCCCCCCCTCTCTTTCATTCCTATGTCGGACATTCACGAGCTCGCGAGTCCAGTCTCTGTTGAAGGCGGCCTGTATCTCGCGAGATAGGCCTCGACGAAGAGATAGAGCGCACACGCTGCAAAGAGCAAGGTGTAGTGGCAGTAGAAAACATCAAAGGAGCATGAATTGAGTTTCAGCGAATTGCAAAAAGTCCGGATGGTTGTTTAGCGTGTGAATGTTTTTTTTTTTGCCTCGAGGCTTTTCAACTATCCGACGAGACACGCGAAATGCAAGAGCAGCATCCAGCTGAAGGCGTTTGTTTCGAAAGCGTCCTCATGGGGCTCCCGATGTCGACTCCCAGACACCATTCCTTGTCATTCACACATCAGGGTGGCATTGTTTGGACCTACATTTTTGAATACTTGTTTTCACACTCGGAATGTGTTTTTGATGAAACATCTGAGCAGAGGATGTAGAAACTGATGGAGGAAAGATATTTACGCTCCGAACCTTTGAAGCGGCCTGTAATCATTTTTATTGCTTCAACAGATGTATGTAACGCGATCGGAATACGGTAATTATAGAGTGTTTGAAGTAAGCTCAATTTTATGGCTAATCATTGTTTTTTTTTTTTTCATAATGCACTCGTTAAAGGCGGTATTCTGGAGACATACATTTTGAGCCTTTTGCCCAGCTCGATGAAAAAAAATATTTTTTTACTATTTTTTTTTTAAATATATCTATTGATATGTATTGATATATTGATACATTGATATATGTCTCTTGATATTTTAACAATAGAGAACGAAAAATTCGAGAGAAAATATGAAAATTAAATAGTTACAAGCTGGCAAAGTTGGGGCTTAAAAAAAGGGTGTGCTGGCTGATACGATTGCAACCTTTCTAGTTATCCGATACAAAATTAAAAAAAAAATTCTTAATTAGTAACAATGTCGGTATATCGCCTATCTCAGAGAAAACGGAAAAAAAGAATTTCACAAAATGGCGGCTGTCTGACAAAAAAGGCTTTTTTTGATGCTTTAGTCATAGTTCTTAATTTTTTTACAATAGAAAAAAAAATGTGGTACAAAAATGGTAAGGGCGATGGAGAGTTTGGTAAAAAATTTGAAGTTAATCGGTTGAATAGAACTTGAGATATCATGTCAGCCGTGTTGAGGAAAGTAGTTTTGAGAAAAACGTCTATAGACCAATTTGCTCCGACGTGACGGGCGTAGTTGCTGCGTCACTAAAATAGCTATAACTCCGTAATTTATTTAAATTCAAAAATTTCCTTTCGAAGATGTATTCGTAAACGACTTAAAACGTCATAAAAGAATATGCCAAAAAAAAAAATTTTTTTCAAAATTCTAAACCAGAATAACCCCTTAAAGTTACGCTCCAACGTGTCGGGCGTAATTGCTACGTCACTAAAATAGCTATAACTCCGTAAATTATTGGAATAAAAAAATTTCCTTCCAAGGATATATTCTTAAAGGTCTAAACTTTATGAATATGCCAAAAAAATTATTTTTTCAAAATTCTAGACCAGAATAACCCCTCAAAGTTACGCTCCTTTCGAGGATATATTCTTAAAGGTCTAAACTTTAACAATGTGCAAGAAAAATTGACTTTTTCAAAATTCTAGACCACAATACTGCCTTAATCTAAAAATGATCATTCGGTGCCGTAGGTTAAAAAAATCGAGTGGTTCTCGAGTTGTCGTCAAAAGAACTGTAGAGTAAAAAACTCCTGTCACTCTTGTACCAATTCCCTCTTGAGCAGGCAATAGTTGTCCATGCCATCTCCCTGATAAAGTTGGAATGCGGCAGGTAAGACGTAGTAAGCAGTGGTGGTTCACAAGGGACGAAAACCCTGTTCACGACTCTTGAAAATTTGCGATACCCGCAGTTTTCTTGAAAATAATGTGGAATCTATGCCGATGATTTGGATATGCGGAAAAAAAAAGAAAATTGGGATACGTGGGCTCGTGAGTTGCGTGGGATCCTCCGGTTGGCAAGGGCATGGGGTTGGCTTCGTGGACCCATATATGGATATATCACACACCATCGCGCGATGATGTGGCTATTTATTTATCTATCTAAGATAAGTTAACCTTAAGTTAAACTTTAGGTAGATCCTTAACCTTGAGTTAGCTTTAAAGTAGATCGTTAGCCTTCAGTTAACCTTGCGGTAGATCTTTGCCTAAAGTCAACCTTACGGTAGATCCTTAACCTTAAGTTAACCTTACGGTAGATCCTCAACCTTCAGTTAACCTTACGGTAGATCCTCAACCTTCAGTTAACCTTACAGTAGATCCTTAACCTTCAGTTTATCTTATGGTAGATCTTTAACCTTATGTTAACGTTACGATAGATCCTCAACCTTAAGTTAACCTTGCTGTAAATCCTTAACCTTAATTTAACCTTACGGTAGATCAGTATGTAGAGACGTAATCACGCGGTGGTGTGATGTCCATACTAGGTCCATATTGGGTGCACATTCCATATGAGCGTGGACTAGTGGGGTGGGCGTCGAGCATGGGGTTGAATGCATTAAAGAGTGGGATGAATATCGGTATTCCTCGTAATTCATGAATGAACGCACCCAAGTCTGTGCCTAAACCCACCCCACGATGAAGTCGGGAATCGGCGTATTGGTTTGGGTTCAGACTTGCCCTTTTTCCATATAGAGGGCGATAACGCAAGCTATGAGATAAATTAATCAAAGTGTCATTGGATATACAAAAGTAAACGTATTATATATAACCAACCAACTAACTAATTAGTTGGTTGGTTAGTTAGTTAGTTAATTAATTAGTTAATTAGCTTGTTAGGTAGTTAGTTAATTAGTTTGTTAGGTAGTTGGTTAGTTAGTTAGGAAGTTAGTTGACTTGGTTTTTTTGGTTGGTACGTTAACTAACTAACCTACTAACTAACTAACTAACCAACTAACTAATTAAGTAACTAACTATACGTATTATATACAAAACTAAACGAATTAAACCGTATTAAAACGAAGGTAGTATTAATAGGGAAAAAAAATTTAAGCTATAAACTTGAGCACTTTTTGCATGCATAAGACATTATAATGCAAACGATGAAAAAAATTAATCCAAGTGTCATTGGATATACAAAACTATTTTGCACTGATTGCAAAAATTATTTTTTTTCAACTGGATCGCCGTTCAATATTAATATATTTTTCTCTGTCTGCTAACTTTTTCAACTTGCCGTATAAATAACAAAGTTAAGAGAGCGAAAAGATAGAGAGATTGTGGTTTTCGAAAAGATGTTAATCCTGAGAAGCTCAGATTGATCGCAGATTATTATCGCAAATAGATCCTTCGAGAATTTCGTTCACACAAAAAATGAAAGCTTGAAATGAAAACTGAAGGTTGAAATAGTGTCACCCTAATCCACATGGACTGTGATTCTCGTCTTTCAGAATCGCTCAAGGATACACCATTCTTCATTCTTTCGAGCATCGCCGAAGCTCGTACAGGAATGTGTGTGTGTTATTTTTTTTTTTTAGTCTACACATGTGCAAGAGTAAACCACACAGTCAGGTTTTTCGATGTCTCCCCTCCACCGATGAATTTTCTTTCTCCGTCGCTCGTGAAGGAGCTCGAAATCGGCTGGTCTTGGCCACTTCTTCGCATGCTCGAAACGAGTAGACGCTCTTCTCTTTCTATCGCCTTCTCCCTCTCTATTCCCCTCCCGTGCTTGTCTCTATCTCACTCAGGTGCGTCAGCATACTCGCATTTCCAACGATGAAGATGATCCAGTTACATGGGTGGAGATGATACGACGAAGAAACTCAGAAGGAGTCTACCAGCTCGAGTGTGACCTGATGACACCAATATTTTTTTCCCGTCTTCGATCCACAGTCGCAAGGAAGATTTTCAAAATTACGCAGACTAGTCTACTTTAGAAGGCGAATAAAAGGCTAATTTTTAACCCTAAAATGGTAACGGGGGGTCACTCGTGCCTCGCCCAAACCCCAACGCCCCTTTCTAGCTTAGAGAGAATGGTGGGAAAAAATGATCAAATCAGCAATATAGTGGTTGGTCCTTATTTTAGGATAGTTGATATGATTTCATGAACTTTGTGGAATTTTTAGGAGCATTTTAGAGCACTTTTTAATGCGCGAGGCACTGCGACGACCGAAATTTCGACTTTTTTAAATTAATTTTTTAAAATAACAAAATAAAATGCGATCGTTTTGAAATTTTTACATGTTGTTATTTGTATCTCGAAGATTACAAAAAAACTTTTGTTTACTTAATTTTACATGAATTTGTTTATGATTTTGTACGTCAAAGTGGAGTCCTCGAAAAAAGGTGACTTGTTTCGGGGAAGCACACAGTCTTCCGTAGTCATCAGAAATCAAAAATCCAAAGAGATTATTATTTTGTAGGCTTAATTCTAGGTCTCTGACCTATAATATGCATATTTTAAGGGAAAAAAACGAAATGGCGGACTTGTGAACAAAAAGGTTTTCGAAATCGAATTTGTTTTTTTTAATTGTTTAAAAAAATTCATTTATCATTAAAAAATTGAATGTCTTAAGGGTCATAGACTTAGCTATGTGTGTCCAGAATAACTGGTAAAATTTTTAGCCAATTCGGTTGAATAGTTTTTAATTGGTGCTTCCCCGAAGTTTCGAAAACGTAGTTTGGAGAAAAACGCGTTTAAAGTTTTGACAACAGATTTTGTATAAAAAAATTATACTTGCATTAATCAGCTGTGCCTGGTGCACAGAGCAATGCTTCCGTTTCCTGAAGTTATCTCAAAGCTCTCTTCATATCTTCGAGAGATTTACAGTTTCTGGTGATTGCCAAACCGTAGTAATTAGTCATTTTTAATATTAACTTATTAGTTAATTGCTCTCTTCCTTTGGCTATAACTTAAAAAATATTTTTAATTTTGGTCTGAAACTTTTACAGTATATTCTTAAGAAGTTTAGCTTGCGAAGAATGTCAAAAACAATCGATTTTTTGAGTCCGTCACAGTGGGCTTACGATTGGTAGACTAGTACCTTAAGATTGACATCGAAGACAAATTGCGTGCAATTTTTTCGTTCTATTTTTTTTTTCATTAATCACGAGGTATTTGAGTAAAATCACGGGTAACCCACGCACACTCTTGACCGCCCGAGCCGAGATCATTTCGCAATACTTTGACAACGTCCAACATCCAAACATGTACACAGAACGGGGATACAGTCGACTACTTAATTTCTACAAGGGCGTATCGACTGTCGATGTGCATGGATTTTTAGGCCCTTTGAACTACGGAGGCAATCAATTTATACCCGCACCTTTGGAGGGTGTCCTTCGTGAACGGAGCTCTCGTCCCGCGCGATATTTTCGACGATGACGCACGAAACGAATTGTCCCATAGCAATATTTTGTAAAGAATATGTTCTTCTCTCTCTTTCCCTCTGTCTCACTCTCTGTCTGCCAACGAAACAATACACAAAGTGAAACGCGCATTTCTACGTTTACAGCCGTAGCCTGTCTTCCAATTGTTCGCTGAGGGTAGGATTATGTACGCCTTAGGTATACAACTCCCTTGTGGCGACTTGCTCGTCGCGCTACAGACATCGTTGAGGTACCTTGGTGAAGACATTTATCGGTTGAAAATCTCTTACGATGCCACCGTGACTGGCGACTGAAAATTTTCCCCAAATTTTTCGTCCCTTCTTCCTTCCTACTGATTTGACCATAGGTCTATCCCCTCTCACTCAGTCGCTCCAATATAAATGCCAAAACAACCCTCGTCCACAAACAGTATCGTCAAAGCCTTGGACGAAGTTCTTCTTCCTGGGCACGCGAATTCGCATTTGTTGGAAAGTCCAAAAAACAGAATGAAACAATTACTCAAGACTCTGATTTTCTTGGCATTGTTATCGAACGTTCTGTGTATCGATATCGGTAGTTTGCTCGGTCTTCGAAGAAATTGGCCGGATGATTTGAGCGATCATACGGTTAATCCTGAAGTCGTTGAGATTGTTCGATGGCGTCAACCAGTTTGCGTCGTTCCCGGTCCCAATGTTCCGTCGTGCTTGGCTTCATTGAGAAAATATCAGGACGAGTACGAAAGAAACAGTTCAGACGGAACCGAGGAAAATCTGTCGATCGAGTCGAAAAGTGCTTCAACCGCGGAGAAACAAGTTGAAGGGAAGAAGAAACGACACGTAGGTCATTATCATTCAGAAAGAGTGGCGAGAATTATTACACCGGAAGTCACCGATCGGATTCACATGAATAATTTTGAGAGTGCGAATATCGAGAGTTCGGAGGGCACAGGAATGGATTATCATTTGGTGATTGGATCGACGACACCGTTGATCAATGACGCTCGTTCACACAGAGACGGGAGATATCTCGTTATTTCGAATTTGGAGAGAAAAGAAGTATCCTCATCACCCAAACGACCGACGATATCTGTGACGAAAGTTTTGAATTCACCGGTGACCGCGACTCTCGTGGCGAAAAATTGTTTTCCGGATATTGGTGTGCCACTTTGCGACGATTATCACGAAACGCTGACGTTTTTCAAGGATACCGCGCCGCAAAGTATCGCCGATAAGCAAGATCGCGTTCGTCCCTTTTCCGAATACTTCGATAATATTCATAATTTTGGTGGATCATCGCATAGTCATCAACACGGTGCGAGTCTGTCTTTCGAAGTGAACAAGTCTCACGTGAAGAATAATACTGGGGTGAACGAAAAACCCGAGGGTTTGCTGGCGCAGACGTTCCCACACGTCTTCCACAGACCCAGCATTGGTCCCAATGTACCATCGCCGGAAATTGTCAACATAATCATCAGCACTCCTGCTGCTGATACTGTCAAAAAATCTGGAGGCTCACCTTCAGCGTCTGCAAATGCCGAAGCGTCCTTTTCGTCGTCAGTTCATTCGGGAGCGTCATTTTTGCCGTTCCCGCATCCAGGACCATCTTTCTCATCGTCCGTCAATGCCGGAGCTTCATTTTCATCGTCTCATGGTACAGAAACGTCCTCTTCAGCAAGTGCCGTGACGACCATTTATCAGACCGAAATTAAACCTGACGTGAGCGTCTTCAGGAATGAAACGGCGCGTCCGATCGAGATCGTAACGTCGACCCCAAAGCCTGGCTTGATATCCAGTTTACTCAATATCAACAAACCAAGTCTCTTCGCTGGTTTTAGCTTCGGTTTTAACAAAAATGGGGCCAGTACCGAAACGCCAATTGCCGCAAGTACAGGAACTGAACCCTCGGAATCGTACGAACCACCACATACCGGTTCAAAACCGATAGATTCTTATGGACCTCCACTCACCGGTGTCCCTGCCGAATGGTATGGACCGCCGGATGTACCAACTTCAACCCAACTGCCGACTATAAATGTATCAACAAGTCCCGAAGTCAAGAGGAAACCGATTGTTCAAACGATCCTGGGAATATTTCACCACAAAGATTCCAATAAATCGACCATCCACGATATTGTCAAGAAACCGATCATTCAAGCCATCAACGGTATATTTCACAAGCCGACAATATCTGGTGAATTGATCGTCGATGTAACGAAAAACTCGGTCATTCAAAAAACCGAGGGAACAATCGTTAAGCCGGACGTCATTCACGCCAACGACACAGACTTAAAGCCAATAATCGTCGTACAACCGACTCAAAAACCAGGTTTGTTCAATCATTTGTGGAATACCGGGGAAGGTATACTTGACAAATTATCATTGCACAAAGGATCGCAGTACAGTGGACAAATAACCGTGACGGGCAATCAAGCACAGCCGTCAAAGCCTTTTGTTGAAGTACCGGAGAAGACGAAATTTAGCGAAATTTTCTTCAAACCTGAAAATGATATATCCGGCAGACCATCGCTCGACGGCATCTTTAACAGAATGCACGTTTCACAGCAGAATGCTGAGGATCGCGTTGCTCCACCCACAAAAGCACCTGGAATATTTGGTGAATTGTTCAGTAATCCCTCGAGACCCACAAACTTCGATGAAATCGAAGCCAACCCGAAGCATATTTTAGGATTCGGGAGCTCAATTTTTTCGAGAGCCCCGAATAAGCCACTTGTCATCGAGAGACCCGGAACTAAGCCGTTACTCGTCGAGAAACCGATTTATCTGACTGAGAAGCCCTCTCACGCCGAAGGATTCTTCAACTTTTACGTGCCGTCAGATGACAAACCGATATTAAACGTAGATCACGACGTGAGTATTAGAAACAGTATTTTTTAAAAACTATTAAAAAAGAAAAATCATTTTTATTTATTTCGAATTTAAATTTCGTCAACGCAGAATATTGCATATTTGTTTTACTTTGAATTTTATTCTTCATGGAAAAAGATGTTTCCACGAGGAGAAAAAAAAATTCAAAGAAATTTGTCAGTATGTTCAAAATATGTCAAAACGTCGGAAAACGTAAAAAAAATTGTCCAGACGTGTGTGCGTGTGAGTGGGCGTGTGCGTGTGCGTGTGTGTGTGTGTGTGCGTGTGCGTGTGCGTGTGCGTGTGCGTGTGCGTGTGCGTGTGCGTGTGCGTGTGCGTGTGCGTGTGCGTGTGCGTGTGCGTGTGCGTGTGCGTGTGCGTGTGCGTGTGCGTGTGCGTAACGAGTTCCAGTGTAATAATTCGAAACTTTCGAAACTTTTCATTGTTTGCACAAAAGCTCTAGCTAATCAGCGCAATTGCTTTTCAATCTAAAAAGAGTCACTTTGAAGGTTCAATGAAAAAAAAATGAAAAAATGCTTGTGAACTCTACAACGATCATAATGTTGCACCTATTATTATCTTGCAAATATACACTGCTGTCCAAAAAATTGGAAACACTCGCCCCGAACAAGCGGCGTTTGAAAGGGGACATTCAGCTTCATTACACTTTTTCCAAAAAAAATTTTCGATTTTTTTTCAAACCCCTTTGAAACATGGTCAATTTTTGGCTTTTATTTTGCGTTGAAATTTTGGTGCACGGCCTATGAAATTTTTTTAAAACTGTTTTTTACATGAAAAACTTGTGGAGGGGAGAATAAGCTTCAATTTGGTTTTAAAAAAAGTTTCGTACGATTTTTTTTCGCAAAAATATTTATTTATTTTTTTACCAAAAACGCCTATATAAAATGTAGCGTAAGTCTAAAACTACTGGGTTTTTATGATATCACTGAGAAGGTAAACAGTTGCAAACAATTATTCTGGATTTGATAAAAAAATTTCAGAATTTTTTTTTCGAATTTTTTTCCTGTCAACGAAATATTTTTTTTATCTCAAACAAGCGAGTCTCTTACCTCATCTACACGCCATTTTCATCGAAAAACCTCATCTTCGTGGCTTTTTCATCGGAAAACCTGTGCAGATGAAGTAAGAGATCCGATTGTTTAAGGTTGTTTAGAAGCAAATCACATTTAATGAGAAAATTCTGAAAATTTGGTATGTTTTTCAATGAAGTATTTAAGAGGTCGTGTAAAAATTTCACGACGATTCGGAAGCTCGCATTCGAATAATTGAGATTAACAAATTAAATAAAATTAAATGTAGTCTTATGGAAACTGATATAACTTTGCGATAAGTTTCTTTTTTTGACCTCTCAATTTTTTAATATCCACAATATACTGAAAGCAACGGAAAGAAAATGAAGTTTATTGATAAATATTTTTTTTTATTTGTTTAAAAAATTGTTTTTAACAAAACATTAATTTCTTAATAACGAGCTTCCTAATCGTCGTGAAATTTTTACACGACCTCTTTAATACCTCATACAAAAACATACCAAATTTTCAGAATTTTCTCATCATTTTTGTATTTTAACCGTTAAGGAGGTTGAAGTAATGATGATAGAATTCTGAAAATTTGGTATGTTCTTACATGAAGTATTCAGGAGGTCGTGTAAAAATTTCACTACGATTAAGAAGCTATTTATTGAACAATTAACATTCAAAGGTTTCATAGCTTCTAAACAACCTTAAGAGAAAAAAATATCTCGTTAATAGGACAAATTTTCGAAATTTTTTTTTTTTTAATTCGGAAAAAATTTCATTAAATCTAGAATAATTATTTGCAACTTTTTACTTTCTTAGTGTTTTCACGAAAACTCAGTAGTTTTAGAGTTACGCTTCATTGTATAAATATGGTCGTTTTTTGAGAAAATTTAAATATTTTTGCGAAAAAAAACGGTACAAGACTTTTTAAAAAACAATATTGAAGCTTATATTCCTCACTACATTTTTTCATGCGAAAAACAGTTTTTAAAAATTTTCATGGGTATGCGCCAAAATTTCAACGCCAAAAAAGAAGCTAAAAAACAATGATGTTTCAAAGAACATACCGGGTTAAAAAAAAATGAAAAAAAATTTTGGAGAAAATGAAATGAAGCTAAATATGTCCCCTTTGAATAACTACTTGTTGAATTGAAATATCTTCATTTTTAAAAGAGCAGTGAAACTTTTTGTGCGGAGCCGAACCGGGGCGAGTGTTTCCAAAGTTTTTAAGTACTTTAACTTGTATTTTTAATTTGAAATAAATAATTTATTTCCCTCAGATTGCGGAAATTAGGTATTAATACTTAAATCTTTATTATTTCGTAAATTTGTGGCCATCGCTTCAAAAAGATAAAAAGTACAATTACACTTGAAATTTTTTAATGGAAATGAAAACCTGTAAAATCGTGCAATTTATAGTTTCCTCATTGCTTCATAATCGTTTTTTGTTATTCATCAAGCTTGAGTATACGAAATTTAAAACTGAGTATGCTACTCACAAAGGATGATTACGAAAGTAACAACAAAAAGAATCTTCGAAGAAATTGTTAAATATCACAATTTAGCAAACGCGCAATTTTCTGCAATTTTCCAAATGAACACGTCCAAATTTTCTCCTCTAAGTTATAAAGAATTTTCTTACAACAAACTATTTCCATTTTGCTTCCTCATAAAGGAAGCTTTGTTTTCGCGAAAAAAAATTTTTTCGCAATTTTCATGTCAGTATGTTCAAAATGTCCCAAAACGTCGAGAAATCACATTTAGAAAAAATGTCCGGACGTATGTATGTATGTGTGTGTGTGTGTGTGTGTGTGTGTGTGTGTGTGTGTGTGTGTGTGTGTGTGTGTGTGTGTGTGTGTGTATGTGTGTGTGTACGCTTTGTGCTATTATTAAAATCAATATATCTAGAGAACGGTTTAAGTTATCGAGTTGAAATTTGGTATGCAAGTAGACCATCTATGTCCCTCTACTCAGTGCAAATTTTTTCAAAATTGCAAAATAATTGTCAATTTGGCGAGACTTTTAATTTTTTGTAAAATGTTTGTGGGTCTTCTAACTTTCGTAATTTTGAAGTTATCACTCTGAAATTTTTTATGTAAATACACTTTATAATAAGAACAGCTGGGATTGAATTTGAGAAAACTTTTGTAATTTTGCATGTATTGAGCTGAATTTTTTTGTGATGATACATTTAATGACAACGAAAAATAGTACCAAATTTCAAAAAAATCGCTTGAGAGGTTCATTTCAAAAAAAAATTTGAAATTTTCAAAAATTTTTGTAAACGCTCCAACTTTCGCATTTTTGCAAGTATCGGGCTAAAATTTTTTGCACAAATACACTAGATAATAAGAATTGTTAGGGTCAAATTTGGTGAAAAACGCTAGAAAGGTTTGTTCTAAAAAAAATTTAGACATTTCCAGAAAAATGCTTGTGAACACTTTCGTAATTAAGCAGCTGTTCTGCAGTTGGCACCCTGAAATTTTATGCGTAGATACACTTTATAATAAGAACTATTTGAATTGAATTTGGGAAACTTTGCTCAAGACGTTTGGTTTAAAAAAAATTATTATTTTTCGCAAAAAAAGTGTAAGCTCTGTAGCTTTTGTGATTTTGCATCTTTCGAGGTGAATTGTTTTATGCTGACACATTAAATACTAAGGAAAAACAATGTAGAATTTCGGAAAAAATGCATGAGGAGTTTGGCTGAAAAAAAATTTTGAAATTTTCAAAAAATTATTATCAGCGTTTCAGCTTTCGTAATTTTGCAAGTATCTGGATGAAACTTCGCATAAATGCATAAGGTGATGAATAAATTGATATTGAATGAGCAGCAAGAGATCGTAGAATATTAAAATTTTATGAAAATGATGAATAAATCGTGCAAATTGGAAATTTGCACATAGCTTCCTCATTTGTTTCTGTGTATCGTCAAGCTTCCTTTATGAGGAAGCCATGAAAATAAACGTACATAAAATAAAGGTGGTCAAGAAGGTGGTCCTCATAGAGGAGGCTTGACGATAGGCGGAAACAAATGAGGAAGCTATGTGCAAATTTCCAATTTGCACGATTTTTCTAATATTGTTACGAAGGTTTTTCTGTGATTTATGAAATGTGAATACTTTCCATTTCAGATTATCAAGGATCCCGTTTACGTGTACGAAAAGCCACAATCGTCGGGAGTCCTGAGCAACATTTTCGGCTCCTCGAAACCATTCGGATTATTTCAAGGATGGGCGATATTCAAGAACAAGGAAATCAACATAAGTGGCTGCAAGGGCAATTGTACGACCGAAAAAATTTTCCGAAGGATACCCGAGAAGGAAGAAGAATCGACGATAACGGAAAAAGCGGATAATAGAGAAGAAAAAATTGAGGATCCGGAAAATGAAGAATCTGCCGGAGAGAAAATGCAACCGGAAAAACCTGTCGAAAGTGAAGAAGTTCCCGATGAAACGGAAAAAGCGCGCCCAACAGCGGTAACGAAAATCGAAGAATTTTCAGTGGACAGTCGTGATAACACTGAGAAACAATCCTCGAGTACGGAAAATCGGGAAATTATCGATGAAAATAAACAATCGGAAAAGTCTGTGGAGGAAGAAAAAAAAGAAGCGGTAAAGCCTGTCGAAGATGAAATAAAACAATCGGAAAAGGCCGTTGAAGATGAAAATAAACAACCGGAAAAATCCGTCGAGGATGAAAAAAATCAACCGGAAAAGTCTGCCGCAGATGAAAAATTTTCCGAAAGAACGGATATATCCAGATTTATTCCACCGAGACTCGAAGATTTTTATTGGGACATTTATAATAGCAAAAAAAAATCCTCCAGTCCGAAAAATGAGAAATTTATCGACGAAGAAAAACAACTGGAAAAGTCAGTCGATGATGAAAAAAGTCCGGAAAATACGGAAATCAGGTCTTCTTCAGCCGGAGACGTTTCTACCGAGGAAAAATCCGTAAATACAGAAGATGAGAAATTCATTGAGGAAAAAATAGAACCGAACGAATCTATGGAAAATGGGAAAATTTCTGAAGAAATTCTCGAAGCCGTTGATGAAAAAATCGTTGATACTCCAGAAATTGAACTTCCCACAAATAACGATGAGATTGTAACACTCGTTGAAGATAAACCGAAAAATTTAATTAAGGAATCTACACTTTCGGTTGAGGATATATCAGGAAAAAATGCGCATGATTCGAGCCACGAATCTGCAAAAACTTTAGTCGAGACTCTTGTGAAAACGATCGCTGAAGAACCCGTTGTCGATAAAAAAGCACCGGAAGAATCAGAAAATTCACCAGAGGTCGATATTGACGCGGCAAATCCAGAAGAATTGATTAACAAGGAACAAGAGTAGAAGAAAAAATGAGAAATTCTAATTGTAAGACAAGGATCAAAAAATGAAAAATTTACTCCGAACGTCGTATATTATTCGCTTATTTATTATTGCATTTTCACATTCATAACATTTTCACATTCTTATTATATATGGGGCATTCCACGCCAAATCGACCACATTTGACCCCGACCCCTTTCAATTTGGCTGAAAATTTTGTATCTTCTTCTACCCTGACAAAAACATTTTTCATAATTTTTTCAATTTTTTTTACCCAACTGCCCCAAAGTTATGAATTAAACGAAAATGGCTGTTTATTTTTCAAATGACCATAACTTGTTCACAAATTGACTTATCGGGACGTTTTTTTTCAAAATTTTCGTTTATAAATGTACTTTTCAGAAAAATATTTAAAAAAATTATTGAACAAAAATATTAAAAAAAAAAATTGATCTTCATCGTTTTTTTTTAATTTTCGGAAAAAGCCGAAATTTTCTCCATGATTGCCATTTTTTTATTCATTTTTTATTTTTTTCATTAAAAACTTTGACATTTTCAGCAAGATATCTGAAATTTTTAGAGCGGGATTATTTCGTGTTCTATTTTTTTTTAGAAAACAAAATAACCCCGCTCTAAAAATAGAAAACAAAATAATCCCACTTCAAAAATTTCAGAGAATTTGCAGAAAATGTCAAAGTTTTTAATTAAAAAAAAAAAAAAATGACAATCATCAAAAAATTTTCTTTTTTTCCCGAAAATTAAAAAAAAAACGATGAAAATCGGTCCGAATAATTTTTTTAAATATTTTTCTGAAAAATACATTTAAAAACAAACATTTTGAAAAAAAACGTCCCGATAAGTCCATTTTTGAAAAAGCTATGGACATTCGAAAAATAAATGGCCATTTTTTTTAAATTCATAAGATTTGAATTCAATTTATTATTATTTTTGTTTAATACTTTGACATTTTCTCTGCATCCTCATAAATCCCCAGAGTGATATTATGAGAAATAAGCTGAGTTAAAAAAAAATATTATTTTTTAATAAAAAAAAAAAATAGAAAGAAAAATAATTCCACTCTGGAAATTTCACAGAAATAGCAGAAAATTTCAAAGTTTTTAATGAAAAAAAAATTAAAAAAAATAAAAATGGCAATTATCGAGAAGTTTTTCGTTTTTTTCCGAAAATTAAAAAAAAAACGCCTTAACTCGTCAAGGTTTAATGACAATTTTTTTTTAGTATTTCTTACAACTTTTTCGATAACAAAAAAAATTAGAAAAAAGTTCACAAATTACACGCTCCAAGTATATACATATTTGTTGTTGTTTAATGATGAAAAATCGCTATTTTCCTACAAGATTAATGAATCATGGTATACGTTCTAGGGAGAAAGAAACAAAAGAGAAAAGAAAATGGGAGAAAGAAGTAACGACGACACGAATAAACTCGATTAATTACACCCGACTTTTCACCACGCGTCTTTAATGCCTATTTATTCTATCTTAGACATAAGAAGAAAAAAAACACACACATTTACTATTGAAGAAAAAACTTCACTATATTACGGTCGATTTCGTCGAGGCCACGTGGGTTGAACAAAACAAAATAATTACATCCGCATTATTTTTTTTAAATGGCTGTTCCCCTAATTTTCCGAATCTCGTTTCATCATCAGCGGGGTGAAGGCAATAAAAATTGACTAAAATAAATGTAGCGTCTTAGTATACGTATCACATATTTCGGCTGTAAAAACGACAGCCATGACGATCGCCAACCATGAAAAATGATTTCACAAATTATTACATTACTATAAGTACGAAAAGCTAGGTACAATGCACTCGCGAAACTGCAACGAAAAACCATTTTTTTTCTCTCGTAATTTTTCGTTGTTTTTTTTTTCTCAGTATTCGTTTCCAGATCGACGCGCAATGACTCTGAAATCGCGATTCGGTACTTTCCTTACGGTGCAAAAGCACAAAATGTTCCTGTTTCTTCAATCATTTGAGATCGACCATTAACGAGCCTTTTGTTCTCGCTAATTTTCCGCTTTTCACGTTGATTTTAATTTTCTTTGTTTTTTGTTTTTCCTCGTCATTCAAATCGAAGAAGAGGTCTTTTTCAGTCTATCCAGATGGATTTTTTCGTCGTCACCGCTCGAAGGATCGTCCCTCGTTTGACTTTTTTTTCTTCTCGCTGCATTGAGCTTTCTCGGATCATACGGTATCGCTTTTGAGTATGGAAAATCATGAGGTATCGTTATTTCGCGTGTATTGCGATTTTCCATCGTCGACCTTGGACGTCGAAGCTTTTCCGGATCGAAGGGTATGGCTTTGCCGTATGGAAACTCGCTCCATTTTTGTGGTATCTCCAAACTGTCGCTGCTGATCGACGATAAATTACTCATCGACGACTCAATTGGACTTCTCGAGAATCTCGGTCGTTTGAATGCAATATTGAATCTGTTCCTTATGATCGCCTCTACTCGGTGACTTCTGATTTCAGCGTCTCTTTCCAATTGTTCATCAGTCTTGGTGTCCCTAATTTTTCTCGTTGATTCCGCTTCAGCCGTTGGATCGTTCAACATTGTCATGACGTGTCTGACTGGTACTTTGATTTTTTCCATCTCGCTCGATCTCGGCTGTTCCATCGTTTCTATGATCTTCGATGTGTCGTCTGGTTTGTCCTTCGCGTATGGAAAGGTACCACCATCTTTGGCCGCGTCCAACATACTCGCGTCGAATGGGACATCGCGAAAGGTCGATGACTTCATTTCCAGCACTTTGAGTCTTCTCGTCCAAAACGGTATCTCGGCTTCGCGCCTCTCCTCCAATTTTTTAGGATCGTAGGGTATCGCCCTCGAGTAGGGGAATTCACTTCCGGGTCTAGCGATTTGCAACTTGGACGGGTCATAAGGTATCGCCACTTCGTAGGGAAACTCATCGTGATACCTCGTCGAAACCTTCTCGATCAACAATCGGCGTAGCTTCTCTTCGTGTTCGTCCTCGTCGTAGGTCAATTCGTTGGTGTGATGTCGTTTCTCGTTTCGTTTCTCAAAGAAGTTCCCTTCACGGTCTTTCGTTCCTCGACCTTTTGCCAAAGATGCTCGAAACTTGAGGAAATCGTTGTTGGCATCGAACTTCTTGGTCACTTGTCGCGATGTCGATTTTCTGCGGATTTTTTTCTCCGTTAAACTCGCATCGTTGACCTTCTTTCTTTTCGGCATCTTCACTGGATCCTCGGATTCTTCGGCCAGGGATTTTTTCGCTTCGGCATTGTCCTTGTCCTGGATCAACATTTTTGGAAAAGTTCGATTAAATCCATCGATCTTAAGAAATCTGGGAAAGTCTAGAGATGATGGAATCATTATTATTTTTTTTTGAGTCAAGAGGTACTTACATTTGAGGGACGAATCCAAGGACCGTGCATAAATTGATTCCACTCATCCATGTCCAATTCGGGAAAGATTAGAGGTGCTCCGTAATCCTCGTCGGATTGGTCCGATACTTTGAAGGGCAATAATTTTCGTACTCTGATTCTTCCGATGAAATCTTCATGCTTGCACAAAGGTATCACAAAAGGTAGCCTGAAATTAAAAATTCCCAATGATTTTTCGAACAAAGAACAGAGGAAGAGAGAGAGAGAGAGAGAGAGAGAGAGAGAGAGAGAGAGAGAGAGAGAGAAGAGGGAGGGAGAGAGAGAGAGAGAGAGAGAGAGAGGGAGAGAGGGAGAGAGAGAGAGAGAGAAAGTAACAAATGTAAATAGCACTATATTTTCATCTAATCAACGCCCTTCATCGCCAATTCCCTAATTTTGGATCAAGGGAAGCTCTATGAGGAGCCAAATATAAAGCAAAAGCGGGAGAATAAATTTTTTTTCATTGTAAGTACACTACCGATAAAAAGTTTGTAAACATTCACCCCGATTCCGTGGCGCACAAAAAGTTTCGCTGCCCTTTTAAGAATGGAGATATTTGAATTCAACAAGCGGCCTTTCAAAGGGGACATATTCAGCTTCATTTCGCTTTTTTCAAAAAAAAAATTCGATTTTTTTTTAACCCGGTACGCCCTTTGAAACATGGTCGTTTTTCGGCTATTTCTTTGGCGTTGAAATTTTGACGCACGACTCATGAAAATTTGTTTTATACTTTTTACGTACACTGAGAGAAAAAATTACTAGGACCAAAAAATCGTTTATTTCATTATTTGCCAGAAAATATTTGTTTCGTTCAAGTAAATATTTCTGGAACGAAAAAAATATTGTTTTGGTTCTAGAGAACCAAAAATGGTTTTATAGAACCAAAAAAATATTACTAGAACCAAAAAAATATTTACTTGAACCAAACAAATATATACAATTTAGATATTCAATTTTAAGATTAAGATATTCAATTTTTCCGCAAAAAACGACCATATTTATACAATGTAGCGTTTCGATAAGAAAAAGCCGTGTAGATTAGGTTTTTCGATTATGAAGCCGATTAGATGAGACGATTGTTTAAGATAACAAAATATCACATTGACGGGGAAAATTTTCGGAAAAAAAATGTTGAAAAAAATGCCTCAATTTCATTGAATCCAAAATGATTGCATGCAACTTTTTACCCTACACGGCTTTTTCATCGAAAAACCCGCGTTGATTAAGTAAGAGACTGAATGGTTTGAAATAAAAAAATATTGCGTTGACAGGAATAAGTGAAAAAAAAAATTTTTGAAAAAAAATTGAAATGAAATGAGTTTACACTACAATATGGTCGCGTTTTTTGCGAAAAATATGGTCGCGTTTTTTGCGAATAATTTAATGTTTTTGCGAAAAAAAATCGTACGAAACAATTTAAAAAACGAAATTGAAGCTTATGCTCCTGCCATAAGTTTTTCATGCGTAAAGCAGTTTCAAAAAAATTTCATGGGTCGCGCGCCAAAATTTCAACGCCAAAAAAAGCCAAAAAACGACCATGTTTCAAAAGATGTACCCGATTTAAAAAAAATCGAAAACTTTTTTTGGAATAAGCGAAATGAAGCTGAATATGTCCCTTTTGAAACGCTGATTATTGAATTGAAATACCTTCATTTTTTAAAATGACTAAAAAATTAAGATTTGTCAGTTAAATATTCGTGATCAATTAATTCGATCGATTCGATCCGTTCGATTAATCCGATCCGTTCGATTAATTCGATATCGTAATCATTGTCACCGTGAGAAAACTTTGAAAATTGACGAGAATATTGAAGTGTCAGTCGAATAGAGATTAATCGTATGGAACAAAAAAATGTCTAGCGCCTAAAAATTCCAAAAGCTTGTCAGTTGAAGTAGTCGAAAACGATAAAATTTCGAGTTAAGGAACAACGGTTTCAACGTTCATGCAAAAAGTCTTGAGTAATTTTGGTGAAAAAAAATGATTGACTTGTGATTTACTAACTACACTGTAAAAAAATGTTGTATTAAATTTAATAAAAAAATATGAAGTTCATATGCATATACACTATACAGTATATTAAATTTCATATACATTTTCATATACGGAGATATTAATTTTCGATCTTTACTCTTAATATAAAAATATTTAATATAATCATAATAATAATAATAATAATAATAATAATTTTTAATAATAATTTTAATATACAAATATTAAATTTAAGATGAAATTGTTCATTTTCCAATACCATGGACATTAATTTCGATTTCGTATACTTGTTATTGAAATTTCATATACTTTTGTATATCAAATTCAATAACATTTTTTATAGTGTAAGAAGCGAGATAACAAATGAAAAAAAAATCGAAATTCATTACCTGGATGGTATGCAGCCTTCGATTTTGTACACGGTCGTCACTGCTCGTGAATGTCCACTATTTGGGCTCTCCATGATCGATAATTGCTGGGAGTCCTCGTATATTTCCGAATTTTCCAACTCTGCGAGTACTCGTCTCTGACGCGATAATTTTTCAACTTCTTTATCGTCCTCCGTCCCGAAATTACAAGCAGGAAGATCAATCGGCGGATAGAGACACTCTCGAGGAGATTCGGTCGTTTTTCTATCGCTAATTCTCTTCATTTTTGACGGTTCCCCCGCGTTTAAAGAAGCCTCAGTAGTGTCGAGGACGAGCACAATGAGAGCCACGAAATGAAGGAACATGATTACCAGCTTATCGTTCTTCTCGTTCGCGCGTTATCTTTTTTTTTCTATTGTGTCCCCTTCACCGCTGATTCTGTAACATTGAAGAAAAAAGTTGTTCACTGGCCCATCGTCAAACGTGAAATGTGAGATAAACGTCATAAGCTTGTATTAATGTTCCGAGAAAATAAAATTGGGAATTGCCCGGGGGAGATCTTTCAAAACTACATGGGCCTTTCTTGCTTGTCCACACTATATATTCCAAGATTTATTTTCCTTCTTTTCTTCAGCAAACGTCTACCTGGCAAACAATACCGTAGTCTTTCCCTCTTAATTTTTACCTGAATCGTCGAAGGATAATAACAAAACGCTTCGATATATCGGTCATTCCATGTCAAATCGACCAATAGTTGGAAGCGAGACCTTTCAATTTCGATGAAGTTTCGTCAGAACTTTTCTTCTATCATTGAACAAAGTTCTACCGAAGGAAAAAATTAAACAAATTTTTTCCGAAAGTTATGCA
Organism: Alloplasta piceator; assembly: GCA_946863875.1. Lineage (NCBI taxonomy): Eukaryota > Metazoa > Arthropoda > Insecta > Hymenoptera > Ichneumonidae > Alloplasta > Alloplasta piceator. Next base: position 61,054,069 of record OX333071.1, read on the forward strand.
AAATTCCAAATTTCACAATTTTTTCAATTTTTCGATTTGATTTTTTTAATATTTCGAAAACTATTATAGTTATGAAAAAATCGTTCTGGGTTCATCTTGAAGAGTATCTTGGGACTACGAAAGAAAAAATATTCCGGAAATTTTTTTTGAAAAATTTGGAATTTTTTTAAATCGTGAAAATCCACAATCAACATTAAATTGTTGGTTCAAATTTTTTTTAATATAATACTTTGTACTGATCTTGAAAGATCCTAAAATTTTCAGAATTGCGTTTTTTTTTCAAAAATATTAGTTTTTGAATTTTAGTAAAAAAAAATTTTTTTTACCTCTAAGTTTTGTAAAGTTAAGCAATCATGTAATTTTGTAACTGTGAGCAGTAAAAATTTCAATTCATGACATAAGAATGTAAAAACGGAAACATCATTGAATTTGCGTTCTTATTTATTTGGTAAAGCGTTTATAAAAACGCAATTTCGATTATGTTTCTGTTTTTCCATTCTTATATCATTGATTTAAGATTTAACTGCTCAAAATTACAAAATTACATGATTGCTCAACTTTACTTAACTTAAAAATTGAAGAAAAAAAAATTTTACAAAATTTCAAAAATTCATATTTTTGAAAAAAAAACGCAATTCTGAAAATTTCAGGATCTTTCAAGATTAGTATAAGACATTGTAATAAAAAAATTGAATTAAAAATTTGATGTTGATCGTGAATTTTCACGATATTTAAAAATTCAAAATTCTCCAAATTCATCATAGTTCAAAATTTTTTTCCAGCATTTTTTTTTTCTTAGCCCCAAGTATACTCTTTAAGATGAATCCAGAATGATTGTTTCGTAACTATTACATTTTTCGAGATATTAAAAAAATAAACTTGAAAAATCGAAACATGGTGAAATTTTGAACTTCGCATAACTTTCAAGGAATTGTTTTTTAATTTTTAGCTTTGGTAGAACTTCGTTTTATGGTAAAAAAAAAACTTCTGACCAAACTTTATGGAAATTGAAAGGGGTCGATTCCAACCATCGGTCGATTTGACAAGGAATGACCCATATATATATATATACAACCTTCGAATACCTGCCGCAGCTTATCCGAAAATTGGAAATTCCATAGTGTGGGTGCATTTCTGTAGTTGCATTGGGGGCGAAAAATGAAATATTATATTGCATCAGGGATTATTCGAAAAAAAAGTAACCAGCGAGCAAGTCCGATGGGTTTTCCTACCTAAATGTGAACTCAACCCGTAAAATCTTCACAATATCCTTGGGACTATAAAATTTTTCTTCTGCACATTTATAGTACATCCATTTTCGAACTGTTCCAAAGTTTCTTTCGCACGTATATTTATTCGCACCTATTTTTGCACATTCTCCGATACGACACTTTTATGGGGTTCTTATTGTCGAACCGATCAGGAGTAAAGCCGGAACTTCCAACGTTTATCTATGTCAGAGAAAAATCGGTTTTTTGTTTTGAGAACTCCGATCGTTCCATCGTCTGTGAGATGCTCGCTTATGACTGATCGCTTCGTGACCCTCGGCAGCCCTTAAAAAGATTATCAGACCAGAGTGTATAATACAAGAGCCAAGTATCACGAAGCGAACGGTTCGAGCACCCCCTCTCTTTGCCACTGCTCAAAGCTGATCTGCTCGGGGAATCAGCTGACGGATGAGTGGAGGGGGCATAGGAAGAAAAACATAAAATCGAAAACAAGAGCTCGTAAATTCATCAGTCTTGATGTTTCTCTGACATTTATATATGAGGCAATCCACGCCATTTCGCTCGGCCGTGACCCTGACCATTTTTAATTTTTTTTTCATTTTTTAAAAATAAAATATACTATGCAAAGAGTATTTTGACCAATTTTTAAATTTTTATCTCATGTATTTCAGAAGTTACAATTTTTCAAAAAATCTGGTTTTCAGACAATTCGGAAACGTTCTAACGCCGATATCTCTTAAATTAATCGATATATCGAAAAATGTTTAGAGATCGATTTTTTTTTATATTACTTCCCACTTTCATAAAAAAAGGGAAAACAATTTAAATCATCGTTGTCAACAATTTTTCAGCGTGTCAAGTGAAAATTATTTTATTTAAAGATGATTGCCATTTTTTATTTTTTTCAAAAAATTCTCTAAAATAATATGAAGAATCATATGAATTTTAACGCTAATCCCATCGTGGGCCCATTTTTCCTTCTATTTAAAAAAGTGTTTCGTGTGAATTACTATAATAATTTTTATTATTAATCATACTCGTAAGTAATGATTATTGTACTTTTTTAGAATTAGTAATTATAGTGATAATTTTACAATTAGTAGCCCGATCTAATGTGTTGAAGAATTATTTTTCCATTACTTTCCTATAGAAGAAATGTACGCATTATAGGAGAATATATGAATGAAACACTTACATATTTTTTATCTTGAGAGAGTTATAGATATTTATTTTCTCACTCATTTAAAAAGTTTACACAATCGAGACTGTTCAGATATCAAAATGTATGTTTTTCAAAATCTGATCAGTCTCGATTGTGTAAACTTTTTGAACGAGTGAGAGAATAAATATCTATAACTCTCAATATAAAAAAATATGCAAGTGGTTCATTCATATATTCTCCTACAATGCAAACGTTTCTTCTATAGGAAAGTAATGGAAAAATAATTCTTCAACATATTAGATTGGGCTATTAATTGTAAAATCATCACTACAATTACTAACTGTAAATAAGTACAATAATTATTACACACGTGTATTATTAGTAATACAAATTATTATAGTAATTCATACGAAACACTCAAAATTTTCCTGAAAAAAAATTGAATTCATTTAAAAAAAAAAATAGAAGGAAAAATGGGCCCACGGTGGGACTAGCGTTAAAATTCATAGAATTCATCATATTATTTTAGAGTATTTTTTGAAAAAAAAATGAAAAATGGCAATCATCTTTAAAAAAAATAATTTTCACTTTACACGCTGAAAAAATGTTGATCACGATAATTTAAATTTTTTTTCCCTTTTTTTTATGAAAGTGTGAACTAATGTGAAAAAATCGATCTCTAAACATTTTTCGATATATGGATTAATTTAAGAGATATCGGCGTTAGAACGTTTCCGAAACGTCTGAAATCCCGGTTTTTCGAAAAATTGTAACTTCTGAAATACATGAGATAAAAATTTAAAAATTGGTCAAAATACTCCTTGCATAGCATACTATTTTAGAAAAAAAAATGAAAAAAAAAATGGTCAGGGTCGCGGCCTGGCGAAATGGCGTGGATTGCCTCATACACATATTGTTTTACTTTGACATTTTACCTTGGATTTTGCGTTAAGGGGGTAGAGTCAGGGTCAAAACACCGATTTTCGAACAAAAATATAAATGATCGTTGAATTCGTGAAAACCTGACCAATGGGCCATCATTTGACGTCTCGAATGGAGAAATTTTTACGCTAGCTAGAACCCTTAAGGTGCAGCAGTTCTCTGATAAATCAATTTTTAGTTTTCACTCCCTTGTGCAATTTTCCTGACCAAACCGGTTGACGGATCTTATCCTACGACGTCTCATTTTCTTCGTGACACTTTTCCAGTCTGCTTAAGTGCAGAATCTTTTTTTTTAGGTCCTTATTATGGAGTTTAAGGCCACTTTTTGAATTGTGTAGACAAAAAATGGATCAAAAATTCAAAAAGTGGACTGTAAATCCATAATAAGGAGCTAAAAATAAAAATTTGCCGCACTTAAGCAGTCCGGAAAAGTGTTACGAAGAAAATGAGACGTCGTAGGATAAGGTCCGTCAAGAGGTTTGGTCAGGATCGTGGACAGAATAGTGATACTCAAAAATTAATTTATGGGAGAACCGTTGCACCTTAAGGGTTCTAACTAGCATCAAAAATTTCTTCACATGATGCGTCAAATGATGGACCATTGGTCAGGTTTGCACGTATCCAACGAACATTCATATTTATGTTAAAAATCGGCGTTTTGACGCTGACTCGGTCCCCTTAAGCGACATCAAAGAGGCGAGGTTGACTGCACGATGAAGAAATATCAACGATCATAATGCAATGGGTAATTGTCTCTTTTCTTCCCTTCTTTATTTTTATGAATTTTTAGAAAAATCTCTCCGCGAAATCAAATTCAATGATAAATCTGCGACACAAACTCTCAAACCACGCGTTCAAATCTCCAAGAAAAATAAATTTATTGAAGATGTAAACAGGAAGGAAGAGCAATCGGTCGATTGAAAATAACAAACCGATAAAATAGCTACTTTTAGATCAGAGAGGCCGGAGAACGAGTTGCGGTGATATTATTTGACAAGAGGCGTCGAGATAATGGAAAAAAAATAATCGCGAAGAAAAACAGGCGTCAAGGGACAACGGGAAGACTCGAGAAGGGTCTCCACTGTGATAATTCGACATAGAGTTTATCTCGGGATACATACAACGTGGTGTCGACATCGTCCAAACATTTGAAAAAAACACGACCTTTTATCAAACGAAGAGATATTGCTTCGGATATTTGTGGGTTTGTTTTTCCATTCGTTTATCAAAATCTCGTTACTGTTTACTAATTTTTTTCTCACAATCTCTAATATTTCTAGCATGAGACAGACGCTATATGTTTCATGATCTTTTCGCAACAATTCGAAAATCACTCAACTTTTTCTAGCTACCCCGATTACTATTTTTAGTGCTGAAACAAACGGTATCACGACGAAATATCCGCGGACAAAATATCCGCGACAAAATATCCGTGACAAAATATCCGCAGTCAAAATATCCGCGGTACAAAATATCCACGGTCCAAAATATCCGCTGTTCAAAATATCCGTGGGTAAAAATATCCGCGGTTAAAAATATCTGCTCTCGAGTATCCACAATGAGAAACATTTAGAACATCCGTGAGAATCATGCGAAAAGAAATGGTGGGGATAATCCCTGTAATGTTTCGAATGTCGGAGTAATTTTCTATATAAGATTGAAACCTCAGATGTGTGTGTGTGTGTGTGTGTGTGTGTGTGTGTGTGCGTGCGTGCGTGCGTGTGTGTGTGTGTGTGTGTGTGTGTGTGTGTGTGTGTGTGTGTGTGTGTGTGTGTGTGTGTGTGCGTGCGTGCGTGCGTGCGTGTGTGTGCCGCTTAAATTTATGACATCGAACAAAAATAAAAAACCGCTTATTCAGGATGGTTATGTGTATGCCTTAAGTGTGTTAATAAGAACAATAGAACGTGGTATGTCGAGTACACAAACGTGAAGTGTTCTGTTATTTTGCACACGACGAGTGACAACCGTACAGGTACGAATATTATGCTTTTGTGTCTGTGTTTAGGGCTATGCGTTTATGGTCATTCCACTTTAGTTATAATTATATTGAATAGGTGAGATTATTGATTTACGCTGGTGTTCATGAGGAAATATACATATGAGGATAAGTTGTGTGTTGACATTTTTCGAAATTCCCAAAGTCAAACATTCTAAAATTCTACAGAGTTTTCTCGGGTATTCTGACCGCGGATATTTTTTACCACGGATATTTTTTACCGCGGATATTTTTTACGGCGGATATTTTTACTGCGGATATTTTGTCACGGATATTTTGTCGCGGATATTTTGTCCGCGGATATTTCGGTTATGGAACCAAACAAACATGTTGAAAAAAAAACTGGAAAATGCGGAAATGTTTTTTTTTTTGTATCACCAAAGAAATAATATTTTTATCGCCAAAACAAGACTCACCCTGTCAGAGAGCAAAAATAAACAACTATTTAAATCATCTTCAGCTGTATTTGAAAAAAAAAACTTCGTTGTGTTTCTTTTCCTATCCATATCGACATTGCTACTCGAGGCAGCGAAGAACGTGCAACGTGGCGTCGAAAACAAAGACCTCCACGATCGTGTACAATGATCATCGCGAGTCAACAGAATCATTATATCATCTTGTGTCAACTACGAGGTCCGATTCAGACTCTCTCAATTCCCGCGGTAATGGCAGAGAAAATGTCTTTAACATCTAGACCCTTGTGTTTTGCGTCTCTCGTTGAGGTGGGCAAAGTACTTGGTTAGCGAATATGGGAAAACAACGATGAATCATTCAATCATCGATCACTCGATCGATTTATTAATAAATGCAATTTATCCTTCGGAGTAAGAATGTATAAATAGTATCGAGACGGGACGAAAAAAAAGAGAGGAAAATCATCGTTTCAGCGTGATTTCGTCTCTATCTTAAAGGGGGGGATATTCCTCGAACAACAATCGTGTTTACCCCAATTGTGTCTGAGGGATTGTCCGAGGGAAACACTGGCCAGCAATATTATATTTTCTATATGCAGCAGTATTGTAAGAGTGATTTTTTTAAGTAAACTTGCATGACTAATAAATTTAATCACATTTTTTTCTCCAATCGTATGTTTTGTTGCTTTTCAGTCAACGACTTTCCAACCCTGACATAAATTTTAATTAAATCAAGCACCATCTTTGTAGAGAAAGATCAGCATCAAAATCTTTCGAAAAATCATTCAAAATTATACCGGTGGATTTTAATTCCAGTCATTGCCGAATAAATCAGTTCAATAAATCTACCTATGAACGCGGTTCCAGGAGGACCTTAATTGTCATCAACAACAATTATACTCAATGGTTTGTCATATTGTCCCATATAATGAAGATTTTTTTTGACATTTTCAATGTTTTTTTTTCATCGTATTTCAACCATTTATAGTGCTAGCTCCAAAATCTCCCATCTTAATCAAACTCCCCCACAGAAATTTTCGTTGTTCCGGGCTCAACAGTTATGAGGTAAACGGACCAGTTAGTGACCCTTTTAGAGCCGCGGTGTCGGATTTCTGCTATTTATTCATGCGTGATATAGCCAAACCGAAAACTAAAGGTTTCAACATGTGCATTTAAGGCCCCCGAACGAGATTCACCTATCGTAAAAATGAAAAAATCCAAATTTATTAATAAAATTATTGTTTTAATAGCGCTTTTCTGCTGCCGAGGTTCCGACACTGAAGCCACGCCCATGTCCTAGTTTGTGACCCCTGCGATGTACCGATTTATGACACTCGTGGCGCAGTTTATGACGCCTGCGCGTCACCAGTTACTGACACTAACCTTCAAAAAATTTCACAAATGATAATGGTTTCATTATTGTATATTTTTTTCCGTTTTTTCCGTTCATAAAAGGTAATATTCTTTTCTTTAAATTTTTTTTTCACAGTGAATTAGAATAAATGAGCAAAGAAAATTGTTTGATGTAACAGGTGACAAATCAAGGTTCAACAATGAGGGCACAACCTCATTATACGACCCAGTTATTGACACCGCGAATTTAAATAAATGCCTGTCCAAAAGTTAAATTATTTCTTATCTCGTCGATAGTCTGGTTCCTGCAGAAGATGTTGATACCACTTTTATGTCGTTTTATACTTGCATGACGAACAAAATTTACAATATGTCGCTTGTCGTAGCTTGTGGGTTTATTCTAGAACTGCCGCTGCGGAGCCACTGAGACGCGTGTCGTACTATTCACTGGTCCATTTCCATTTTAAATAATCAATTCTAAAAGGTGTATCTCTCCAATAATTGAAAGTGACAAATTCTGTTTAATTAGCCAGTAATTGGATTTATTATTCGACAGAAACTGTATTTATGGCAATCAACATTGAGCCGTCGGTGTCACAATCTGGGACAGTGTCAGTAACTGGGCCGTTTACCTCACTCAAGGGTTTGCCATATATTATCCCATATAATGAAGATTTTTTGACATTTTCAATGTTTCTTTTAACCATATTTCAACCATTTATAGTGCTAGCTCTAAAATCTCCTATCTTAATCAAGCTCCCCCACCGAAATTTTCGTTGTTCTGGGCTCAACAATTATACTCAAGGGTTTGCCATATTGTCGCACATAATAATATTTTTTGACATTTTCAATGTTTCTTTCAATCATATTTTAACCGTTTATAGTGCTAGCTCTAAAATCTCCGATCTTAATCAAGCTCCTCCACCGAAATTTTCGTTGTTCTGGGCTTAACAATTATACTCAAGGGTTTGCTATATTGTCGCACACAATGAAGATTTTTTGACATTTTTAATGTTTCTTTTAATCATATTTCAACCATTTATAGTGCTAACTCTAAAATCTCCTATCTTAATCAAGCTCCCCCACCGAAATTTTCGTTGTTCTGGGCTCAACAATTATACTCAAGGGTTTGCTATATTGTCGCACATAATGAAGATGTTTTGACATTTTTAATGTTTCTTTTAATCATATTTTAACCATTTATAGTACTAGCTCTAAAATCTGCGATCTTAATCAAGCTCCCCCACCAAAATTTTCGTTGTTCTGTGTTCAACAATTATACTCAGGGGTTTGCCATATTATCTCATATGATGAAGATTTTTTGACATTCACAATGTTTCTTTTAATCATATTTTAACCATTATAGTGCTAGCTCTAAAATCTCCTATCTTACTCAAGCTCCCCCACGTAAATTTTCGTTGTTCTGTGCTCAACAATTATACTCAAGGGTTTGCCATATTATCCCATATAATGAAGATTTTTTGACATTTTCAATGTTTCTTTCAATCATATTTTAACCATTTATAGTGCTAGCTCCAAAATATCCTATCTTAATCAAACTCCACCATCGAAATTTTGTTGTTCTCAGTTCTTATTTGTGACGAGATACTCGAATCTCGATAAGCCAACTAATCTCAAAAATAAGTCCCTATTTTGAAGCCGATTCAATCTATATATAGAACGCGACGATAGTGACGATAATGAGAGTGAATTCGTGTCCTGGCTCGTTCAATCTGTTCGAGCTCGTCAACATTTTAAGGAGAAAAGTAACGACGGTTCTCGTTGCTGCTCCATAACTGTAGGACGTTAAAATCGTAAACACGTACTATGTACACTACCGGCGGAAAGTTTCTGAACAAAACTTGAAAAAAGGTCACGAACGTTTTTTGATGCCATTTCGTCGGGAGTCAACGTAATCTAATTCAACAAACGGCATTTTAAAGGGGACGAATTTGGCTTCATTCCCTGCATTTTTAATTCTTTTTACAATTTGTTTTTCGATTTGGACTCAATTTTGAAAACAATTTTTTCCGGCTTTTTTTTTCCTTCTCTTCAGCCGAAGAGATTCATGAAGTTTTTCATGAATCCTCTTTGTTTTCGTGCTATACGGGATTTTTTGAATTTCCTCTTTTTCCATAATAAACGGAATAACTCTGGAAAACAATCGCTCAAAGTTTTTTAAAAAAGCGAATTGAAGCTCAAACTTTCCCCTTTATGAATTCGGTCCTAAAAATGTATAAACAAAATTTCCTCTAAAAAATGCGCGCACCTGAAGAGAAGGTAAAAAAGCCGAAAAAAAGTTGTTTTCAAAATTGAGTCCAAATCGAAAAACGAATTGTAAAAATAATTAAAAATACAGGAAATGAAGACGAATTCGTTCCCTTTAACATGCCGCTCATTGAATTAGATTACGTTAACTTCCGACGAAATGGCATCAAAAAACGTTCGAGACCTTTTTTAAAAGTTTTGTCCGGAAACTTTCCGCCGGTAGTGTATGTACATAGAACGTAATCGTGGCGTGTGTATTATCGTCTAGTACGTGCCCCTATGCACATACGGAATATATTGTGGAACATGGGCCCGAGGGGAAGAGCGCGAAGTTACACGGTGTATCGAGTGCATTGCCATCGTTGTCGTCGCGACGATACGGCGGTGACGATGACGACGAACGAATGCGCCCCCGTCTATGCAACACGCATTACATCCACGCTTGAACGTTCCGACCACTGGCTGTTTCCTTACATATGTGTTTCCTCATATATGCATTAGGGTGATCCCTATTTAGGGGTTGGACGAATTTTTTATCAGACCCCCCCTAAATCGACACTAAATAATTCAAAAACAATACCCTAATTTTTTTAGATTTTTATCTAGACTCTGAACCCTCCCGCAAAGAGGGTAAATTTCCCCATTTGAAATGCACGTGTTTCGGCTATATTCTCAAGATATAATTTATTCCAAGTGTAATAATTTTCAAAAAAATATGTAACTATAAAATTTTAGTGTTAGTTGATGCTACTATTTGAGAAAAAATTTACGTTATCATATGGGTTAATCTAGACCAATTGCAACTCGTCTAGATTGATTCGCATGATAATTCAAATTTTGCCGCAAATAATGGCACCAATGAATACTAAAATCTTGCAGGTACAGATTTTTTTAAAAATTATTATGCTTAGAATAAAATATATCCTGAGAATATGGCCGAAACACGTCGCTATTTAGAATGGGGAAAACTACTCTCTTTTCGAGAGGGGTTAGAAGATAGATAAAAATCTGAAAAAATTAGGGTATTGTTTTTGAATTTTTTGGAGTCGATTTGGGGAGCGTCTGATAACAAATTCGTCCAAGCCCTAAATAACAACCACCCTAATATGTATATATAGCAAACACACTACTAACCCATATGGAAATAGAATATACGCGATAATATATTCAACATGTACCATTTTTTTAAAGTTCATATATAAAAAATAGAATTTCTGGTGTAATAAAAATTATTAATTAATATAATAATTTCTTGATAAATAATTTAATTTTGATTCTTTCAATTTCAGTATTCGATTTTATTTCACGTCGTTGATTTTTCTTTACAATTCGATTATTTATTGGGTGAGGTTATTTGCAAATAATTTGGAATAATTATGAAGAGTGACTGGCTGATATAAATTATTACTAACAAAATGAAAAATACCAATACTATCGTTGGGACATTAATATTTACAATATTAAATACTCATCTACGCCGTTCGATTTTCGTTTTTGAAACCCAAGCCTGGTCCAATACGGAGAACACCTGCCAAGACGACGACGATTAAAAAGAAAGACGATGATGATTGTTCTTTTTTTTTTTAATAATAACGCGCGGACTTATTGACGATACAGATATACAATATTTTGTCACTAACAAACGAATAATTTAGAGAGAGTTTTTACGGCGGGGAACGGTCTGTTCTGGACTCGCTCGCAATGACTTCTGGGCTTAACGATAAGCTATATTTTCTGCATATTCCCAAATTGTGTAATCCAGGTGATATACATATTTTTTATGTGTAATAGACATGCCATGTATACTACGCATGACAAATTACATAAATTAAACAATAATAGGGCGCAACTTTTCTGAGTTCCCTCAATCAAATACTATTGTTGGTGTTTTGAAGAAGAGTATCCCAAAAAAAAATCCTAAATTGTAAATATTTATTTATATTTATTTTTCATGGTTTATTGCAAAAAAAATAGTAGGGCACAATTTTTCTAAGGTCCCTCGATTGAATATCATTGTTACTGTTTTAAGAAAGGGTATACTGAAAAAAGTTTAGAATTTTATCCATTTTAAGTTTATTCTAATTTTCTTCTCATTTTTTTACAACAACAAAAAATTGTTGGGTGCAACTTTTTCGAGCTCCCTCAATGGAATATTATTATTGGTGTTAAAACGAAGGGTATTGAGAAAAAATAATCCGGAATTACGAAAATTCGGAAAAGGCGTCAAACTACATAATTACCATATTTTGTTGTAAGCTATGGGTTCATGAAGTAGGAGATCGAAACAAAAATGAAGGTTATTTTTTGAGACAGTCTAATTTTCACACTGGATACTTTGGATATATTTGAATTATATTGGTCGCCTATATATCCATCTAACCTTTTAAACGAAATCTATTTGATGTATTCGTGATATATAATTTCCAGGAGAGGTCACTAAAGGAATATCGCTTTGGTTCACGCAATTTTGAATATAGTTTGCACCCCCGAATATTTGTGCTATTATTCCACCTCTTCATCCCTGCCCCACCCCTTCACGAGTATTTCACACTCTTTTTTCATATGCTCCAAATATCATCAGACATTTTTAATTCTCGAATAAAGATCGACCAGTCAATCTCTCTCTTTCTCCTTCTCCCGCGGGGGCACCATACAAAAACACTGAGATTCGCACACATGCCAGCCACAACGTCAAACTCCCAAGAGCCGGGTTATCTCACCGATTAAATAGTACTATTTATAGGTACGCGAAAAACACACTTTATACCATATATATATGGATGTATCCTCGTTTATCGAAGAGTTTGTAAACAGTTTAGGGTCGAAGTGCCAGATGTTTACTACTTGAGCAAAAAATGACTCAATTAAGTTTCAACGTCGCATTAGCTACTTGGTTAACTCCTGTGGCAAGCTCGATTTTTTTGGCTTACCATATAATGTTCGAGGCTCGAAAATTCATAGTTACATTTATCATTTTTAGCATAGTTACCAATGGAATCACAATTGTAAAAAGCTGTTTGTACTCGATGTGAAGGAAACTCTGAAGCGATAAATACGGTCGAAAATTGACCGGTTTATGCAAATTCTGGACGCGGCGTTTGTACAGATTCCAAATAATCAATAGTCAATAATGTTCCGATCATCACGGAAAAAACAACTTAGTTGATCCAACCGACCGCTTAGTGCTCCCCGTGCGTGAAAATTCTAGGGAAGCCCTGACTTAAGTCGGGGCCTTGTCGGGCTTAAAAATGGATGCCCTGTCAGGAATCACCCTTACACCGCCAGGTTGGGCCCCGACAGGGCAATGCCAAGATTGCCAGGCTTACTTACAATATGGCTAACCTAAGGCAACCCGTTGAGGACCTTGTCGGGCTTAAACGTGGGTGCCGTGTCATGAATTGCCATAACACCACCAAGTGGGGCCCCGACAGGGCAGTGCCAAGGTTGCCAGGCTTACTTACAATATGGCTGGCTTAAGGCAACCTGTTGATGACCTTGTCAGTATAAATGTGGATGTCCTGTCATGAATTGCCATAACAGCACCAGGTTGGGCCCTGACAGGGCAATGCCAAGTTTGCCAGGCCTACTTACAATATGGCTGACCTAAGGCAACCCGTTGAAGACCTTGTCGGGCTGCGACCGGGCAGCCCATATTTAAAGAAGTTGGTATAATTATAACAGAACCAAATCGGGACCAAATAGGGCGAAAGTATCGGAGCCCTAATATTTCAAACATGGCACCGACGAGGCAACCCTTCAAGGGCCTAATCGGGCTTCACGAGGAGTTAGTTCCGAGACCCGCTGCGAGATGTCGCATTACGACGTGCGCTCCCTCCCATACGGAATATGCAAATAGTATGCTTATATAGCCGAAGTGGAAGCCGGATGGGTTGTATTCGACACCGCAGAGTCAGGCCTCTCAAAAAGTCATGGCTCGAGGCAAGTCATACCCGCAAGATTTTTATATAGAAATCCTCTGCTTTATACTATTTTTTCGTAAAAATTCTCTGAGAGAATTTTCGACTTACACTGTCGTAATGCCCCTTGAGGATACAGTGATTCAAAGTCGTTCACAATTATTTTAATTTCTTTGTCGTATACCGTGACCAATAAATTATTATTATTATTATTATTAAAATAATTCAATTTTACAATCTACACGCATAGCGATACTACGTACGTACTTGGGCCCTGATAGGGCTTGACCATGGGCTTGTCGAAGATTTGACATGGCAGACGTAAGGCGGTTGCAAAGGCCCTCATTTCGCAACCTTCTAAGCCCTTGTCGAAAAAACGTGACCGTTCATTCAGGAGCCCTATTGGGCTTCCAGTCAAGGGCCCGAAGTAAGTTAGGGAAAACCGATCGGGGCCTCAATCAAATTCACGCAAGGGTCTGAGCACCAGAAGAGAAATTGGTTGGATCAACTATCTAGTTGGTTGGATTAACTAAATGGTTGGTTACCGCAACTAAGTCGACTAAGTAACTAGTTGATCCAACCAACTATCTAGTTGATCTAACCAACTTCTCTTCTGGCACTCAAAACACTTAATGTTTGGTTGAATCAACTAAGTTGTTTTCATTTTATTTCAATGATACTCCACCAGTAATCCTAAATTATGAATAAATGGAAGAAAAAGACTAATTGGATAGTACCATAAGTCCCTATTTTCATTTCAAATTATTTGCATTCAGTGCAGCATTAGTATCGGCACTAGAGAATTGACAATGGAACCATAACTAATTGGAAAGGGCATTATTTATAAAATTTACGAATAATTATAGCGTGGAGTCCTGCAGTTACCCTGCAGAAGCAATTATCAAAGGTTTATAATTAAATGAGGAAACATCTATGGCTTATTATTTTTTCAATTATTTAGAATTACCGGTAGACCTCAAGATGGTCCTAAGGGGCCATTCATTAATTACGTAAGGATCCCGAAAGGGAGGGGGGGTTTAAAATATCTCTACATGACTTTACCTCAGGGGGAAGGGGGGTAAAAGCAATTCTTACGTAATATTTTACGACAACACAGAATGTGCGTTTTGCAATGTAGAGTGATGGACATTTGAGAGCAAAGCGTTAGGCGAAGCAACTATGAGATCGATTTTTTTATTTTTAATGTACAATTTCATTTAAATATTCTTATGTTAAAATTTTTTATAGTTTATTAAGTAAAAATTTTTTTAATGTGTTTATATTTACACATTTAGAAGGTTATAAATGAAAATTATAGTACATTTTTGTCGTATGTTAATCTTACTTCAATTATTTGTAAAAAATTCCTTCCTACTATCACGCAATTATTTAATTTAATTTAAAAAAAAACAATTCAAACGGTCACAACAGCATATAATTCAGCCCGAATTGATGATCTGACCGAACCGAACTGACTTCTACTCTTTGACTTATTTTTATTTATGTCAAATAATAACGCGTTTTAGTATAATTGACCCTTTTCCAACGACATTAAACTACACTAGTGGAAAAAATTAAAGGAACAACAAAATTTCCCAAATTTTTAGTGGTTTTTAACAATGCTCTATCTCAATGAAAAATGGTCGTATCGAGGTCTTAAGAAGCATTTTGAAGCTTGAAGTTTCTAGTCTTCAGATCTTCCAGCAAAATTTTTTTCGAAGCTACAGGTTTCACGCAATTCTGTGATATACCAAGAAAAAAAAATTTGGCAAATTTATATAACTTTTTTTTTGCTGTAATCTTTGGGAAACATTTTTTCTAGCTAAACCGCATAGCTTGTTTATTAGGCTTTAATTTCCTTTTTTTGAGACCTCGCTGCGACCATTTTTCACTGAGATATCGGACTTTTAATGAAAAAAGATCCTTTTGTGTTTAACCATTGCTATCTCAACAACCAATGATTGCACAGAAATCAGAAGGAGCGTTTCACAAACTTGAATTAATGCTCTACAAGGATTGACGATGGGTTTTTTTTAAATAATTTTTTTTTCCATCTTTGCCATGAATTTGAAAAAACAGGAGAAAAAGGGCTATTTTTATAGTTTTTTAGAAAATCAACGGCCAAATTAAAAACATTGACAAAACGAATAATGTTGAGCGTGACTTTTACAGCTCAACATACCCACAAAATCCCTGTAAAGTTTCAATTTGATCTATCAAACGATTTTTCTGTTTCAAGCAATCAAGTTTTTGAAAAAAATTAAAGGATCATGTTTATTGCCCCTTGACACTTCATAATAATTATGAGAATGAAAAAAATAAATTTTTTTCGAGCATTTTCTCCATTTTTATCGCAAACAGCGTTTAAATTCATGAAAAAAAAAACGAAAAAAAATTCAATTTTTATTTTATTTTATGACATTTTTTTTTCAAAAAAATTCAAGGATTATGTTTATTTCCTCTAAACACTTCATAATCATTATTAGAAGAGAAAAAAATTGAGATTTTTTCACATTTTTATCGCAAACAGCGTTTAAATTTATGGGGAAAAAAAATCGACAAATTAAAAAAAAAAAATCGAAAATTCTTCGAACATTTTTCCCGTACATTTAAACGCTGTTTGTGATAAAAACGTGAAAAAAGCAAAAAAAAATTGTTTTCCACTTTAATAATGATTATGACGTTTAGGGGCAGAAACATGATGCTTTAATTTTTTTCAAAAATTTGATTGCTTGAAACAAAAAAAAACGTTCGATAGATCAAATTGAAACTTTACAGGGACTTTGTGGGTATATTGAGCTGTAAAAGTCACGCTCAACATTAGCCGTTTTGTCAATATTTTTAATTTGGCCGTTGATTTTCTAAAAACCATAAAAATAGCCCTTTTTCTCCTGTTTTTTCAAATTCATGGCAAGGATGAAAAAAATATTTTTAAAAAACCATCGGCAATCCTTGTAGAGCATTCACTCTAGTTTGTGAAACGCCCCTTCTGATTTCTGTGCGATTATTGGTTCAGATCAATGCTAAACCACAAAAGGATCTTTTTTCATTAAAACTCCGATATCTCGGCGAAAAATGGTCGCAGCGAGGTCTCAAAAAAAGCAAATTGAAGCTAAATAAACAAGCTATCCGGTCCATGTAATGGTTTAGCTGGAAAAAAATTTTCCCAGAAATTACAGCCAAAAAAAAAAGTGATGCAAATTTGCCAAATTTTTTTTTCTTGGTATATCTCAGAATTGCGTGAAACCTGTAGCTTCCAAAAATTTTGCCGGAAGATCCGAAACTAGAAACTTCAAGCTTCAAAATGCTTTTGTTATACATCGACACGACCATTTTTCACTGAGATACAGCATTGTTAAAAACCACTACAAATTTGGGAAATTTTGTTGTTCCTTTAATTTTTTCTAATAGCGTATGTTAAGTGCTTTTTAGGAAAACTAGGTAAAATCTTCCGTAAGAAGGGGGAGAAGGAGTCCAAAAAATTATCCTTCCGTAATTAATGAATGGCCCCTAATAATAAAATGGTCCAATACGAACTACAATATATTTTTCGTCCTGTACCTCACATTTTTATGATTTCTCAATTGGTACCCTAAAAAAATACCACAAACAAAACACTCACCTGAATGAGACTTTACAATCTGATCGGGTTTTCTTCGTTCTCAGGTATCTCGAACCCTTTCGTCTTCTCGATCGCCTCCTTTACTTCCTCTCCCTCCTCCTCCTCCTCCTCCTCCTCTCTCTCTGCACCCTCGGGGTACCCTATCCTTTGCATTCGTACGAAAAGTAAACGTCGCAACAATGATCCGTGAAACCGCTTCGGGTCGTCGTGAAAATCGCCCGAAATCCGAGGAATCCTTTGCGTTGTTGGTAGTTAAACGTTTGTGCCGAGCCAGACGACTCCAGCACCGAGCTATGGCAAAATTCACCTCGCACTCACGAAACTATCTCTTTCTGTCCCTCTTTCTCGTCTCGCGCGCACGAAACCCGCTTTTAGAGCTACAACCCTTCACGGCAGGTTGTCAACCGGCACACAGTAGCTTCTCGCACAAAGGGGGCAGTCACGAAGCAAACCAAGAAAGGTGTATACAGGGTGAAATCGATCGGCAATAGCGAAGGGGTCTTTCGTTGTGCATGTATGTACTCGTCTGTCCAACGGAGAAACTCGAGTCGTTATTGAGAAGGGCTAGACAGGGCCCTCACCTTTATTAGAACAAGAAAAGAAGCAAAAGATTCCTCCTCTATTCATTCTTTCATGAGGTGACAAAAGTAGATGGACTTTTGCCTAGCACAACGCGTTCATAATCCCATCGTAGACTGGGACACTGATCGAAGTATCGAAACTAAAGACCCTGATACCGGATCCGCATACAGAGTCGATCAGTCTTGTTTTTCGTCGACCAAAGACCCAGACACACAAACACACGCACACCCGGGTTTTCTAGGTATATATAAGGCTAAAAAAACGCAGGTATATCGGCGTTTTATTCGGGTCTTCGGCCAAAAGTTTGGGAGAGGGGATGGCCAGAGTTGGAGCAACGGGGTAAATGAGTGACGAACACGCAGTACCCCCTTTCGAAACACTAAATATAGTATGTGCATATAGATTTTTTATATATATATATATTTATTGGAGAGCCAACACGCAGAGGGAAAGAGTACGAAGAGCCTCACCCACAATCACTATGAACAGATCGTTATATTTTCATTACATTGGCTAACATCTGAGGTCATACGAAATTTTTGTCGACTTAAGGCGGTTCTTTGCTTTCTTGATCCTTCCTTTACCTTATTTATTCCCTAATGCACTCTTGATATTTATTTATTTTATTATTGTTTTTCGTTTGCAAAGACACTTTTCGTTTATCCGCACACACTTCTCTCTGAACTCCCCGGCTCTACTCTGTCCCGGGCTCTAATAACCATCATGTACGCGGAGTGGCGATTTATACTGGCTCGCTGGTTCGCTCACTTGCCTCCCTCAATACACCAAGATCCCCCACATTTGTTACCGTACATCTATGTGCCAATGGGAGTAAGATTTGTTTTTCCTTATTTTCCATCGGGCAATACTACTTGAATTTCCTGTTCCTCGTGTCTATCATTTTTTAATCTCCCAATGAGCGAGCGCCAATTCAGCTTTTTTTGTGTATCTTTCGATAATGTGTATTAATGCTCGCTGTGTTGAAAGAACGTAATCGGTATGAGCATATAGTTGGAGAAATATGCGTCTATTTACAGAGACGCCATATTGCGCAATGAGCAGCTGCGATTCCAGTAGAAATCGATGGATCACGTCGTGAATGATCGATACAGCATAATCGATCGAACGCCGGATATTTTTTCAGTCGGCGACCGGGCGACCCGATATGAGCATGCAGAGTTCGCGTGGGGGCGTAATTCGTTGTTGTAGTTTCTTCATTGCGACACATTTGTTTTTGGAACAACGACGGCTTATCAAGAATTTTGTAACAAATTATTTTTAAGTTTTTTAGCATTTAGAAAAATCGTATTGAGGGAATGTTTCCTAGTAGATACTTAGTATGGATAAGAATATTTTAGCAAAGGATGGTATGGGGATAGTGCATCACAATTATCAGATTTTTACAAATTGTGTTCGTCATAATAAATCTTTATTTCGTCAAATATCAATATACAAAAAATATGAAGTTGATGTTGGAGGTGTAAGACTTAACAATCTGAGGCAAAGTGGGGCTAAGTACCGGAAAGTACTTCAAGTACAAAGTATAATACAAAGTACCGTAAGTACTTGAAGTATCAAGAACCGTAAGTACTTGAGGTATCAAGTACCGTAAGTACTTGAAGTATAAAGTACCGGCAGTACTTGAAGTATCAAGTACCGGCAGTACTTGAAGTACTGCGTACTTATTACTTAAAGTACTTAAGATTTAAAGTACTTGAAGTACAAGTACCTGAAAAATCAAGTACCAAGTATCAAGTATTTTTCAAGTTTTCGGGTGTATCTCGTAAGTTGTAGTACTTACATTTGATTTCTTATTCTCATTTGATTTTTATTCGAGTACTTTTTATCTTGTGCAATACACTGAGATTAAGCTGATTAGACAGATTGGAACAGAAGTATTAAAACAAAGAAGTAAAAATAATTCAAAAAGAGCATCCACGATCGTACTTGCGGGGGAGATTACGATATCTCTGGCGCCTCAATTTAACTATTGAATTATGAAATGTAGACGAAAAAAATACGAAAAACAAGAATACCTTTTTTCGTTTTGAGCCTTCGTTTTGGAGTTACAGCCCTTCGAAGAAATTTTTTCGCCCGATTTTCGATGTAAATCGAATTTTCGGTGTGTTTCGCATTGTTTCATCGGTTCTCCTGCCATCCTACTATCAGGATTGTAAGTCCAGGATTTTATTTGCGGGTATCAAACCCAAACCCAGCCCACAAATTCACGTATCCCATGGATGCATGTATTTCACGGATGCACGCACCCCGTAGACGCACGCGCCACACCCCATGCCCCAAACCCACCCCACAAATCCACGTATCTTATGGACGTATGCACCCCATGGACGCACGCACCCTATAGACGCAAGCACCCCATGGACGCACGCACCGCACCCCATGCCCCGAACCCACCCCACAAATCCACGTATCCCATGGACGCGCGCACCTCATGGACCCACGTACCTTATGGACGCATGCACTCCATGGACGCACGCACCACACCTGATGCCCCAAACCCACCCCATAAATCCACGTATCCCATGGACACTCCCACTGGGTATTTTTTCCATGGGTATTGTTTCATTGTCGTCTTTGTTTTTAGCTTTTTTTATGCTTCGGCCAGTTTTTTTGAAGTCTTGGTTTTCTTTTGCTTGAGTCAGTTTTTTGGAAGACCTTTTATTTACTTATTTATTCTTCGTTTTTTGGTTTTAATTAGTTTTTTTTCTTGTTTTAGTATTTTTTTTAGGGTTTGTTTCTGTTCTTCTCTTTTCCTCAACGTAGTGCATTCTGAAGAAAGCTACAATTATGTAAATTAGGTAAATCGCTCAAAAACTAATAATTTGTAAAATGTCTTGTATCTTCTAAACGAAGTCGAAATCGCGATTTTTGTATTCTTCAAAAAGTGTTTATTTTAGGCCAAATAGGAATAGTCCACAGTAAAATTAAGGCGCCAGAGATATCGTAATCGTGCCGGGCTCATTTTTTCAATCTTCATGATCTTGTCATCCGTGTCGTGGAACCTTTCATGCTTTTTTGGCTGAGTGAAATATGTATAAGCTTAATAACAATGTAGAGGCTCTCTTCCACGCTAACACACTTTTTTCATCTCCTCCATTTTTGTTATCTTTCCGTCTCAAGTAATTTCGTTTCTGTGTACACGAGTCCATACGGTATGATAACCCTGATCGTCGATAACCCCGCTGAGGAAGGTTATAAAACGATTATAAAATTGGCATTTTGTGAACTAATCTTACTCCTCATAGTACAATTTAATTCAGCGAGCTAACGGAGGGAGGAAAGTCTGGGAGGTATTGTGAATTAGAAATCAGAGTGAAAACTTGAGATGCAAATTTAGGATCACTCATTGTCAGAAGGATTCCTTTTTGGTTCTTAGGAAATTTTTTATTCAATTAAAAAGATCGATGATAATTGAATTCACGAAGGAACCGTCGGTGACTTGTGTTTTCCACGTATTTATCATGCCACTACCAAATTCCATCAAGTTTTCAAGAATGACGAAAAACTATCGCCTTCTATCGTTTAAAAAAAAAAAGTATAGTCAATAAAAAAGGGTTAGGTAGTGAGAATTGAAAATATGACGAAAATAATGTTAACCACTTTTTATCGCCAAAATTGGACGGTCAATAATTCTGAAATAATTCGCGCTGTTCTCGCAACTCGGAGAGCATTTATGTATCTAATAAAGAACAACAAACAACGTTGAATTTGCGATTATACAGTGCAATATTTCTCTTTTCCCGTGAACTAGAGAACTTTCGGTGAAACCTATTTCTTTTCGTTCTGGTAAAATGCAAAAGTGAATTTCCTCATAAATTTCCGGGCAAAAGTGCTTTTTTCATAACGGTGAGAGCACCTCTCCTAGAAGTTGCGAAAAATTCGGTGTCATACTGTAAAAATTTCCTGGTTCTCAGGAACAGGGTTACCATTTCAAAATGTGAAAAGTCCCGGCAAGAAGCCGGTCTTTTAAAAAAAAGTCCAGAGATTTTAATCAAGTCAAAAAGTTGATTGATTGATAAAAAAAGATAATTATTTTATATTTAGACTAGTCAAGTCGATTGATAAAAAAATAATATTCTTTTATGTTTGAACTAGTCAAGTTGATTGATAAAAAAAAGATTAATATTTTATGTTCGAACTCAAAGTTGATTGTTCTAAGTTGAGAAGAGACTGGTTGAACTATTTGTATGTCGTTAAATAAAGATTGAAGACTGATTTAATACCGATTTAATACCGATTTAATACCGATTTAATACCGATGTTGAAGTAATTTAATTACGAAATTAAACATTTATTTAAAATTTAAAACTGACCATAGAATTACAAATTCTATGATCAGATATTTTTTAATCTCCTGTATTGACGTGTGATTGGGAACAGAAGAAATTCAAAAAATTGAAGAAGAATCTACCAAGAGAACACGAAAACTCGCTCCGCAGGACAAAAAACGTAAAGAAATTGTAAAAGTGGAGTTGCTAAAGCGGAGTTGTTATGGTGAAGTTGTTATAACGGAGTTGGTATACGAAGTTGTTTTAACGGTGTTGTTATAGTGAAATTGTTACAGCGGAGTTGTTATAATGAATTTGGTTTAGCGGATTTGTTATAGTGGTGTTATTATAGAGAAGTTTTATAGTGTAGTTGTTATATTGAATTTTTTATGAACGAGTTCTTATTGTGGAATTGTTGTAATGGAGTTGCTATTGTCGAGCTGTTGTATAGAGTTGTTACAGTGAAGTTATTATAGTGGAGTTGCTATAACGAAATAGCTATAGTAGACTCGTCCAGCAGAGTCGTTATAGCGGAGTCATCATAGTGGAGTTTTATAGTAGAGCTTTTATGGTGGATTTATAGTGGAGTTGTTGCAATGAAGTAATTATAGTGAAGCAGTTATAGGGGAGCTGCTATAGCCTAGATACTATTATAGTGCAGTTGCTATAGCGAAGTTGTCATAGTGGAATTATTGTAATGGAGTTGCTATAGTGAAGGTGTGATAGTGGAGTTGTTACAGTGAAGTTATTATAGCGGAGTCGTTATAGTAGAATTGTAAAGTGGAGTTTTATAGTAGAGATTTTATAGTGGATTTATAATGGATTTGTTATAGCCTAGTCCTAGATACTATTATAGTGCAGTTGCTACAGCGGAGTTGTCATAGTGGAATTATTATGGTGGATCGTTATAGTGAAGTTGTTATTTTGGATTTATTTCAGCGAATTGAAATGATGGACTTATTGTAATGGAGTTGCTATAGTAAAGGTGAGATAGTGGAGTTGTTACAGTGAAGTTATTATAGCGGAGTCGTTATAGTAGAGTTGTAAAGTGGAGAGTTATAGTAGAGTTTTTATAGTGGAGTTAGAGTGGAATTGTATAGTGAAGTTGTTATAGCCAAATTGTATTGTGATGACAATGTATTTTCGTCATAAAATTAACTGGTAGGACTGCCAATCCGCCAAGCACACTGTTTCATTCATAGATGTTATTTTTCCCGTTCAAACGTCACTGTTCAATTTAAATATGTGACTAAACTCGCTCATATAAGTATACATATAGCTGTTCAATAGGTATATCAGTCTAACTCGGCTGATGAACAGCTGTGTCGCTCGAGTCTCGCCCATAGTCGATTGCCTCGCTCCTCGGTCATATTTCTTTTGGGCATCAGAAAACAGAATAAAACAGGTTCGTAAAGGCGTGCGTGGGATTATAATAACCTGAAAATTTTCGATCTCCGTCTTTCTCTCCCCATTCGCGATGGTCCGTTAATTCGTACGTTTTTCTTTCGGTAGAAGTTTGTTAATCGTCCAACGTCGTATAATTCAGTCAAACGTTCTCAGACTCATGTCGCCATCTGTGTAACTCTAGATTTTTTCCATCCAATTCGAAATTAGAATCGCAGTGGACCGGAATCATTTTTTTTTTAAACGAAGATTTTGCAAAAACCGAACGAAATTCCAACGATTCTCCTGTGGAACACAGTCCATCGTTCTCTCGCTCTCTACGCTGTCCATGCGTGTCTCTCTCTCTCTCTCTCCTCTCTCTCTCTCTCTCTCTCTTTTGTGTCTGGGTGCGCCTGTGTGTATGTGTGAGAGAAAACGGACTCTGGTGGCCGCCGATAACTCTGACGAGAGACACACAGCTGAGAGCCAAGTGAGGCTTCCTCTCTGTTGGTGCGCTGCAGCTGAAGACAACAGGGCACGCAGTCACAGTTTGGATCCGATCACGAGAACATATCATCAAAGTTCAAAACTTGAAAGAAAAAAGAAACAAACAATCAAAATACTGTAATGAAGGACATACAGACACAAGTGAGTAACGTTTTCTTCTGGCATGAATTCAATTTGTTTTTTTCCATCGCACAGTCGAAAGTATTTGGAGATTCTTGCGTGATCCAATGACCTATAGAGATGCCACTATTCTAGCATATTCTCTGTGAAATAGTGAATATGTTGTTTTGTCGCTTGGGTCAATGAATTTGGGCATTTATCAGAGAATCCATCACGCCTTGATGGTTTCCATGTTATTTCGAAGCTATTGGCACCAAAATTCATTCCTCCCGCCTCTTCCCACTCCTCTTTCATCTCTTGTCGCACTGACATAATCGAGTAATCAGAAGACCCTTGCTCATCCCACCCCGAGACCCCGAGAGGTCAATATTCTTCTTCTTCTTCTTCTTCTTCATCATCATCTTCTCTCCTGCCTTTTCTTCGACAAGAGCCGGGTGGCGCCTCGCAGTCGATCACGTACACACGGTAGCTCTCTGTGTTTACTTGGTTTTTCAAGCTTTTGCTCTCTTTCCACGATCAATGCAAAACGCCAGTTCTCTTTCTTTCTTTCTCTCTCTCTATCACACACCTTTTAGACGACAATTGGGCTGGTTGACGGTAAAAACCAGACGTCAATATTTCCTTGCTATAGCCATGTGGAATGTCATTCATCAAAAATCGCCACCATACATTATTGACCTTTTCGATAGGGCATAGATCCGGGTCATAGATCCGGAGCGTCCACGTAGAAAGCCTCCAACTGCTTTCTTTATCTCTAACCACCGTACTTCAGTCTATCGAAATTCCTTTTCTCTATCCAGTTCGTATTTATGGGATTCTCTACCACCTGACATAAAGAACTCATACAGTTTGGACTTGTTCAAGACTCGCCTATACTTGCACTTATTTTCTATTGATCGCGCCCTTTAGTCCAATAGCTATTGTTATACTAAATGCTTTTAACTACTACTTCTTCTTGCCCAACAATCTTTCATGATGCAATGCTCACGCGCATTATCGCTTTTTTCTCTAAATATTTTTATTTTTGTATTTCATGTATCTTGCGGTAGCTTATAAGCAATTATTTAGTACTTATTATAATTAGGTACAAGTATACTAACCACTACCTATCTAGTTTTGCTAAGGCTATTCTTATTCATCAATGAGTAGCTAGTTATCTCACTATCCATATTACAATGTATTGTCAATTAGAGTCCCTTATACACTTTGTTTTGAGCTATCTATACATACGATTTTTCATATAGCCATTAATGCTATTTTTTCTTTTTGTACTACTAATTTGCCCAAGGCTTGCCAAGGCATATAAAATAAAATCAATCAATCAATCAATCTCTCCCTAGAGTATAGCGAATAACGAGCCTTCGTGCTACTCTCAGCTTGTTGGACACGTCGACCCTGCGTGGTCTGTTTCCCTATGTTTATTTCTATTTTTATTTTACCTTTTGTTTCTATGATCTGAATTTATATCATATTGTATTTTTATCTTTATGTTACGTTTACTTTCATTTCTATTTTTATTTTTATTTTTATTGTATTCCTATTTTTATTTTCGTTAATTTTAAGTCGTCAATGCTATGTTTACTTCTATTTTATTGTAGTCTTAATTTTACCATTTCTGCTTATTCACTCTGTATCTCTAATTCTCGCTTGTTCATGTTCTTTCTCAGTTTATATTGTATTATGTAATTTCTGCTTATTTGTCTTTGTCCCAAAGTCTACTAAGACATAATTAAAGACAATCAATTTCTCGCTTATCGGTTCTTGCTTTCGAACATAGAGCGCCGGTGAAAAAAAAATTCTTCCTTTCATGTGTCTTGTCGCAAGAGAGAAGCTTTCTTCTTCGGCTCCATCTGTAACTATCTCTGCTTTGAGATGGCGAATGACCATCGGCTTCCTGACCCTCATTATTCGGCCTATCACCGACTTATCGTGTTATAACATTTAGATTTTGGTCAAAGAGACGATTAAGCGAATGCCATATTCATAATTGGAGTTGGATGTGATAAAGAACAGACTTGAGAAGAATAATAAGAAGAAACCATATGGCACAAGAGTTATCTTCTTGCTCTCGGAGAATCTCACTCCATAAAAAAAAAATTGTTTGTCTCATCGAAGCTCATCTGTGGAAACTATTTGAGAAATTGTAATCGCTTTTAATATAACGACCACGACATATTCATCGTACAGTCACGCTCCCCGTGCATGCATAATAGAAATTTCGAAGTTATTCTATAACCTAATATTATATGCTAATCTCTCTTCGGCTCTGATTGTATTTCTCATTTTATTTTGTTTGCGTGTTTATCTCAATTTCTCGTTAGAAAATTGTACAAGGTCAGAGCAGAGAATCGTTAATAAGAGCTTTTCAAATCGCGATTTGACGTTGCATCAATGTTTTTTTATCGACTTCCGGTTTACGAATCTTTCACAGAGATCTTCGAATTTGAACGATTGATTCAATTGTCAGTTACGATCTTGATTTTTAACCTTCAATATTGGTTCTAGCGACAAAATCGTGGAGATCAAAATTGTAGGAAATGTGATTCTATACAACTTTGGTTACGTAAGTTCATGTCCTGAAGTGAATAACAAACGCCATAAATTAGTTATCATACTTTGCCACTATTTTCCCGCTTAATTCGAAAAATATCGATCACAAGATAAAAATTGTAAAAACTAAAGTTGTAGAGAATCCAATTAACAACAACTCAAGTCCTTACTATTTTTGTTGAAAAGTTGAAAATGGCCGAGGTATTGAGCAAAAACGATTAAATTCAAGATGGCGGCCAACGCACCGGCGCGATTCGGTTGTCATTTTGAATGTAGACTACCAGTGACCCTCCCTAAAGGTTAGAGCAATAAGATTACCGACGAGAATTCTTCCAAGGTCATATGCTAACCCGACTGGGCTATCGATAATATACTTGACGTACGCGTCAAATTTACGCGTATGACGCGTTAATGTATAAACGGAATATTCAACCTTGGCGAACACGCGTTTTTATGCCCGGAATGAGGAAACGTGTACTCTATCTTTGTACGCTCATTCACCACGGGTCGGTTTTATATAGCGTCCCAACATCGCGTTTCCCGGCATCAGTTTCTATTTTTGCCGACCGCGACGATTCACTTTCACACGATGCGAAAAATCCGCCATAGTCATGCACGCCCGCGCAAATGCCGAGAAATTCGCTCACCGCGTTTTACACCACTGTTTATCAAGATCTCAAAACATCTCGATGGATAATAGTGAAGAAAAGTAAAATTTTTAAATTCCCCAGCGTAGGAAATTCCATTCCCGAAGTTGGAATTTTGGAGTAGAGATATGAGTATATCGAAAAATATACAGACAAAATATGAAACTATATTGAGGCAATATTTTGATCTAAGCTGTCGTTTGCACATTCTCGATTTTGCTCGATTGAAAAATGAACAACTATACTCGAGTTCATTCAATTCTCTGGCATGTGGCAAAAACTTTCTGGGCTCTTCTGGAAACGATTTTCTTTTTCAAACTTCAATCTTAACTTCAAGACTATGTGATAGTTGATCAACTGAAATACGTGTGAGTGTTAGGGCGATAGTTGAAATTTTTAGACATAGATTTCTCAGAAATTAATAAATATGCTGGGCAAAAAAGAAGCAACGTTTTTTTTCCAAATCTCAATCATATGTGAGAAAGTTATGTCCAAAAAAGTGGCAGCAAAAGGTATCTTTCATGTGCCTTTAAGGGGAGGCCAAACACCGACGTCAGCACCTCGAAAATGTATTCCAAACTTGCTCTGGCACGAATGGATGGAAATTAATAAAATTTTGACAGTATAATCAGAATTGTGGCACAAATGGCCCACTAAAATTTTTTCGAAAAACAAAAAAAAATTACAGATCCGATAATCATCAGGAATCTGTAATTGAAAATATTAAATTATAATGTTTCTACTGCATTTCGGCTAAAACCAAGAGTGGGGCTCCATGACGAACACCAAAGTACGAATATCGATACGTTTTCGACATTATTTTATGAAAAAACCGCGATGTAAGTTTAGAATCCGAATCACGAGATAAATGTTGATAAATTTAGTGTATTATCGAAATACAAAATGGCGAATTCAAGTTCATAGAAATCCGGAAGAGGGCAGCCCATAAATTCTCATGAAATAACTATTATTCTCATCAGACTTCTATCCAAACTGTCTGACAAGTCAGTGGAAATTAACGAAAACGTTGATTTCTGTCTCACATTTGCATTTTGCAATTCATTCATCATTCATTCATAAATTTAATTGATATTCATCCACCGGTATTGGAAAAAGTTTGGACAGCCAATTTGAGTCGATAATGTAGGGCTCCAGTAATAATGTCGGTATTTAGCCTCCCCTTAAGACAGAGAATGCTCTGCGCGAAGGAGGCCACGAGTAGGGTTACCATTTTGAAATTTAAAAAGTCCTGACAAAAAGCCACCAAATTAAATTTTGGTCACCAACTTAAATAATAAATTCTGCGCGCAGCGCACATTTCACAGAGAAGCTCAAAACGCAAGTTTAGAAAGGATATTTTCCCTTATGGGAGCACAATGGACAAAAGAGCGAAATAAATTTCTGTGTCCTCCGTTAGATCTCTTAATGATTCAGTATAATCTAAAAAACGTTACATGCCAAGATTTCTACAAAACAATTTTGAATGAACGCAAGCTACTCTGGTGAAGGTATCTGGCATTGAAAAATATACGAACTATTGATTAATGAAAAAAGATTATTATTTTATGTTCGGACTAGTAATGTCGATTGTCTCAAGTTGAACGAGTTGTATGTAGTTTAAAACATACAGAACGAAACAATTAACTGACAAAGTAGCGGAGCGTTACTTTTGTTTGTTACATTTCTTGTTTATGTTTTTTTTCAGCAGCGCATTAAAAACATAGTAATTTACGATATGAAGTGAAGAGTTAACACATGCAGTTACAAATACTGTGGCTTATTTTAGTAAAATGATTGGTTATCAGCAAGTAATAGAGAAAATAAAGACAGCACGTTTTCAAAAGTAACGAGGGTGGACATCTCTGGTTTAATAATGATTGAAGACTGATTTAATACCCGTGTTTTACTTTTAATTAATTTCATGTAAAAATTAAACATTCATTCGAATTGCATCCAAGTCAAAAATCCGGACAAATTGAGAAGCCTGACGAAGTCCGGACGAAAGACCGAAGTCCGGACACGTCCGGACAAATCTGGACGAATGGTAACTATACAATGGGTGTCCTATAAAGAATCTCTGAGGATTTATATCCCCGGCCCGACTCTCTTTGCACTCGGTAAAAAAAAGAGAAAAGGCGCGATAGATCGTCAACAAGAGCCGGAGGTTCGAAGGCCTCTGGCCTTCATCGGTCGAAGGCCCAGGTATAAGCTTTTTCCACACACAGACACAATCGAGATCGTCGTGTCTGTAACCTTTGGCCTGTTTACGACTATACTCGGTCGAAGAGACTGAGCGAGAAACAGAGAGACAGAGCGAGAGGAAGAAACAGAAAGAGAGAGACTGAGAGATAGAGGGATAAAATCCACTGCGGGACGTTCCACGTTGTGAATCCCAAGTCTAAAAATATCCCACGTGCTCGACAGATTTTCTGCACCCATATAAGCAACAGCCTGAGTCCGATACGAGGCCCACGCATCATATATCGTGGGTGGTTATGTGTGTCTGTATTTTGGAGATACAATGATAACTTCCTTGATGAGAGAAGCACGAAAAAAAACTCGCATTCCTGTTCTCTCATCCTTTTCATACCGGTTTTCTAATCCAGATACGAAACAAGGGTCCAAAATTGAATTTTTACAATCCTCAGTCTCTAATTTTTTCATCCATTCTCTGAATGACTCATAGTATTTTTCGGTGCTTCTTCGTTTTCTTCTTTATGCTGAGAATTCAATAATTCTGCAACACTTCAATTATCACTTTACTAATTGCCACATAAGACTTTGAGAATAGTGGCATCCAAGATTCCAACGATGAAACTCGCTTCACAGTCTTTGTCACCTTTGTATCTTTCTTTTTTTGCGCCTTAAAAATCTTTTTTATTATCATTTAAAATTTTCCGGCCAATCAGCCGCTGTTTGTTGTTCCAATAAAATATTCCAATCGTTGAATACTCAGACAGAGATGGAGATTATTCGGTGTGCGCATAAAGTGCAAAAAAAATTTTGTTCGATTCGAAAAAATCATTTTCAATGCAGGCGTTTATAATCTGATTGGATGTTTCCACAATATTCCTTCTTCTGGAACGATCTCCATTGTTGTTGGTGATATTTTTAGAAGTTTCTATCGGTCATTGATTAATGGCTTCTTGATTAATGGTATTGCAAACACGACGAAATTCATATTGTCGTGGAGTACGACGGCCGATTCACTTTCTCCTCGAGACAGAATGATTAGTTTGTAGAGCTTGCAATTTTATTGGCTCGAGGATTTTTTGTTGTTGAAACTGTGCCAGGATGTACGGAACGTCATCGACGCTGCCAATCGAATTTGGCACGACGTTTTTCGCTTTTTATAATGTCACCGACCCAACGGTCTCATCCCAACGTAATTCACGCATCTCGCCTTTTTCGTAATGGTTCATTCCCTCTCGACTGAATGAAACATCGCGTTTTAAACAGTTGCAGAAAGATGGCTACGTCGTACTCGAGGATTTTCTCAGGCCCGAAGAGGTTGAGGAGCTCAAATCTTGCGGCGAAGAGTTCACAGTCAATTTGCCACCGGAACACCAGAGAAAAGTTTTTAGCACAACAGATCTTCCACAAGTAAGAAATACAATAATAATAAAATAACTTTTATTAAAATAATAATATAAAACTTTTTTTTTAATTTTGAGACGAGTCCTTAGGCACATAAATTAAGAGGAAAAAATGTTTGAGATAATACGAGTCGTTTTAGGTATTTTTTGGCTGTTTTCGATTCAAATTTGTTTTTTCACATTTTTACTAAAAAAAAATGATTTGAAAGAGGATTTGCTTCCTTTGTCACACAGTATGACGATCAAATTTGGCTTCCTCATAAAGGATGCTTTGTTAACCATCGAAAAATATGAGTAATTAATGTGCAAACTTGCCAAATTCATTCAAATCAACTTCTTGCCAAATTTGATTTTTGCCAAATTCATTAGCGAACAACCTTGATCACTATTTTCAATTTGTACAAAATTTCAGGACAATATCTCGCAAATAGCCGAAGTTAGAGTTCGCTATTTCCAAAAAAAAAAAAAATTCGATAAAATTTTGATCGTTCTATCGATTTTCGCCAAATTTAATAACGAACAACCCCGATAGCTATATTAGCTTTGTACAAAGTTTCAATGCAAGATGTTGAAAGCTGCACAAGTCAGAGCGTTCACGCTATTTTTGAAAAAATTAAAAATTTCATAAAATTTGAAGCCTTCGATGGATTTTCGCCAAATTCAATAGCAAATAATATTGATAACCATACTAGCTCTGCACAAAATTCCAGTGCCATATCTCAAAAATTGTAAAAGTTATAGCGTTTACGCTATTTTTCGAAAAATTCAGAATTTCATAAAAATTTAATTTTTCGATCGATTTTTGCCAAATTCAATAACAAACAACCTTAAAAGGTATACTAATTCTGTACAAAGTTTGAGTACGATATCTCGAAAATTGCAGAAGTTTCAGCGTTTACGCCATTTTTGCAAAAACGAAAAAAGTCGATAAAATCTGAACACCCGTTAGAATCAAAACAAAAATTGTTTATAATGAAGGGCAATTCGTGTTGGGCAAGTGTGCCAAATTTCAGCTCGATATCTCGAAGCGTTCTCGAGTTATTAATTATTTACATCAGAAACTCAGGATACATACACACACACACACACACACACACGCACACACGCACGCACGCACGCACACACGCACGCACGCGCACACATCCATCCGGACATTTTTTTTGAAATATGATTTCTCGATGTTTTGGGACATTTTGAACACCCTGGTATAAAAATCTTGAAAAAAAAAATTCACGAAAACAAAGCTTTCCTTACGAGGAAAGATTATAGCAAAAATAGCTGAGCAATTCAAAGATTATTCAGGTAAGATGATTTCATGATGGCCTTTTTTTTAAATATAAAAAACTCATTTCAATTCAGTGTAACGAAAAAAAAAAATTCTAAAATATGACTCGTAGTGTTGCTCAAGGACTCGTCTTTGGAAACAAGCTTTGGTTCGCCATGAAGCAACATTTATTGCTTAAAGACCGAAACAAATTGTCTTTGCATCACCTTTTATAATTAGCGGATTTATAAAAACTTACATTTGCAACATACGGTGGTTAAAAAAAATTGATTTTTTCCTTTCTCCAGAACAAGGATCAATACTTCATCGACAGTGCGAACAAGGTGAGCTACTTCTTCGAAGACGAGGCACTAGAGGACGATGGAAAATTGAAGGTTCATCCAAGGGTGTGTTTGAACAAAATCGGTCATGCTCTTCACTGGTTGCACCCGACGTTTCGTCGAATAACCTTCGACGAGAGAATCAAAGAAGCTGCGTTTCAGTTGAATTTTCAAGAACCAGCGATATGTCAGTCGATGTATATTTATAAAAATCCCGGGTTGGGCTCCGAAGGTAAATCATTTGAAGATAACGCTCATTGAGTATATAAATGAAGTGGTAATTGACAATTTATTTTGTTCATTACCACTTCAATTAAATATCCCCTCGCTAATGGACATAGTTGAAGCGAGGTTGAATGATCGGGAAACAAAATCGAATTAATATGTTTCTTGCCTTCTTCGTAAGTTGTCGCTCATCAGGATGCATCATATTTGTACACGGATCCGGTGGCACTCGTTGGTTTTTGGATAGCCCTCGACGACGCGACAATGGAAAACGGATGTTTGTGGATCGCGCCAGGTTCGCACAAGAGCGGAGTTCATCGAAGATACATCAAGAACAAAGATCCAAATTCCGAGGATCTGTTGATATACGATCATGCGGTATCGTGTTATCAAGCGAGCAACTTTCGCGCTGTTCCCGTGAGAAGAGGCGCGTGTATTCTGATCGACGGTCAAGTCGTTCATTATTCACGAGCGAACAAGAGCGAGAAATCGAGACACGCTTATACCTTTCACGTTATCGAAACCAAGCACGTTGCTTACTCGAAGGACAATTGGCTCCAGCCACCATCCGGAGGATTTCCTCTGCTTTACAGACACTGAAGTTCTGCGAGAAGTAAATGTTCATTCGATTATTGTGAAATTTGTGACGATTCTCTCGCTGGCAATTGCGGGCCCGCAAAGACTTTGAAAATTGCGAAACGAATGATTATTCCCACGGCTGTGCAACTTTTCGTTTCAGGTAACCACTGTACAGAATAATGAATCTCATTGTTGTAATAGAATCATTTCGGTTCTTTTTATTTCAACACTCCCAACGATTCGTCTCCACCTCACACGACAAGGACCCTCGTGCGAATAATCTGATCGCGTCCCGAGTCCTTGTCTCGCTCGAAACTTTCCTTGAGAATCGATATTAAATATAGAAATATAATGTATGAAAAAGATTTTCAACTTTTAATTTGGTCGCCCAGGCGACGTACATATTAACGATATTATGTACAACGAAAACTTGCCATACGGCAAAAGTGACTGCTCAATTCTTGCAACTGGGCGAGACCCAATCTGAGAACCTTCTCTTTTTTCTTGAGGCAGCAATAAACGTCGAGGGGACTGAAAGCTCGCTCGAACTGTCCTTTCCGGTCGGCCATGAAGGTCGAAAGTGCGTGATAGAGCGCTTCCACAGCTCGATGGTCAACGTGCAGACTGCTGATCTCCTCCAAAGCACTGAAAATCAATTATTCGTACGATTAACATAAAGTTCTACAAACTTTAGTTTCCAGTAACTTCAGGAACTACGAGAAGAAAAATGCGGAAAGCATATGAGAAATTCCACACCGATTCGACCTGGGTCTCACCCTTCACACCTCTCCGATTTTGACGGCATTTTTTTATGGTTTTGCAGTACCTCCGAAAAGCACTCAGGATTTTTTTCAGATTTTTTTGGAGTGATTTGACTCAAGGCGAGGCTAAATACCGACGTGTGCGAATTTTATGAGACTTTTAAATTTTCAAAAAAAAGGGCGCGGCTCTCTAGCGTTCGCAAATTTTGCGATATCGAGTTAAAAAATATTATACAGATAGTTTGAGTGTTAAAGATTATTGCTATTGAATTTCGCGAAAATCGATCGAGGTGTTCGTGATTTATAAAAATTTTAATTTTTTGCAAAAAAAAAGTGTGATCGCTCTAGCTTGCACATATTTCGTGATACCACGCTCAAAATCTTTATAATGGTAGTTTAATGAAAGAAGTTACTTGGTATTCAATTTTGCAAAATCGCTTGACCGTGCAAATTTTATGCGATGTTGAAATTTTCAAAGAAAAAGCGTGGTTGCTCTAGCGTAAGAAAATTTTGCGCTACCGAGTTAAAAAAAAAAAATTAAACCTACAGTTTGAATGAAAAATATTGTTGGTATTGACGTTCGCGAAAATCGATAAATGGGTTAGCGATTTATAAAATTTTTATTTTTTTGGGAAAGCGCATGATCGTTCTAGCTTGCACATATTTCGTTATATCAGGCTCAAAATTTCTATAATGGTAGTTTTGAAAAAAGTTACTTGGTATTCAATTTTGCAAAAATCGCTTGAACCGTGCAAATTTGATGCAATTCTGAAATTTTCAAAAAAAAAGCTTGATCGAAAATTGTACGATACAAAGCTGCCGTTTTATTACTCCGATAACCATAGGTAGTAAAAAAAACTTGCAAATCGAAAATTTGCACATCGTTTCCAGAGTATTTTTTCGTATTTACAAAGCTTCCTCCATGAGGCAGCCAAAACTGTGATACAAGCTAACATTTTCTAATAGAGGAGGTTTCGTAGATACGAAAAAATACTGAGGAAGCGATGTGCAAATTTCCGATTTGCAAGTTTTTTAAATATTTTTTTATTATTTTTTTATTAAAAAAAAGAAAAGGCTTTGGGAAAACTATCCCATACAACCATATCCCATATTTATTTCATATGAATTCCATAGTGCTGCCCTCTTTTGCATTTCTGTGAACTTGATTTCGCCATTTAGTTTATCGATAGGCCACTAAATTTATCAACATTTATCTCGTGATTTGGATTCCAAACTTACGTCGCGGTTTTTTCATAAAATAATGTCGAAGACTTATCGATATTCATCCTTTGGTGTACGTCATGGAGCCCCACTCTTGGTTTTAGCCGAAATGCCGTAAAAACATTACGATTCCATATTTTCAATTACAGATTCCTGATGATCATCGGGTCTGTATTTTTTTTTTTTTTTTTTTTCAAAAAAAATTTAGTGAGGCTCCATTTGTGCTATAATTCTGATGATACAGTCAAAATTTTATTGATTTCCATCCATTCGTGTCAGAGCAAGTTTGGATTCCAATTTCAAGGTGCTAATGTCGGTACTATTAGCCTCCCCTTGACTATGGTTAATTTTGTTTCGAAAAAGTTTGTTATAAACAGAACCCCTGCCCCCTTTTGCTCAACGCTTGAAATTTTCCAAAGAAAAAATCACAGAAAACCCGTTTTTTATATTGAAAATGTCAAGCGTTGAGCCAAAGCGGGCAGGGGTTCTGTTTATAACAAGCTTTTTCGAGAAAAAAAATA
Organism: Alloplasta piceator; assembly: GCA_946863875.1. Lineage (NCBI taxonomy): Eukaryota > Metazoa > Arthropoda > Insecta > Hymenoptera > Ichneumonidae > Alloplasta > Alloplasta piceator. Next base: position 61,089,557 of record OX333071.1, read on the forward strand.
AAATAAAAAAATATCAGGAGGAACCTGAATTGAGTGGGTCATCCAAACATTTTTGTATGAATTGAAGGTGTTTAAAAAAATATTTGGATAAGGGCCCACAGAATTCAGATTTTACCTTCTATTTTTAATTTTTTTTTTTCGAAAAAGCTTGTTATAGACGAATGGAAGCCCCTGCCGACCTTGGCTCAACGCTTAAAATTTTCAATATAAAAAAGGGGTTTTTATGATTTTTTTTCAGATTTTTAAATTTGGGCTAAAAGTAATTTGCTTATAAAATTATAATTTTATGAGCCTTTAGCCCAAAATTAAACATCTGAAAAAAATCACAAAAATGCCGTTTTTTATATGAAAAATTTCAAGCATTGAGCAAAAGTAGGCAGGGGTTTGCTTTCGTCTATAACAAACTTTTTCGAAAAAAAACAATTTAACCATAGTTCAGTCAAATCGCTCCAAAAAAAAATCTGGAAAACCATAAAAAATCGCGGACAAAATCGGAGAGGTGAAGGGTCAGACCCAGGTCAAATCGGTGTGGAATGCCTCATATGCACATTTCTGATTAACATGATTTTCTTTGTGTTTTGTTTCAAAATTGAATTTGTAATTTTTGAAACCTGGAGATTTTTTCGAATGCGATACCAATTCATCACATTGGCATAAAGTTCTTAAACTTTAAAAAATCCAAATAAAATTTTGTTTAAAAGGAAGAGTATTCACTCTTATATCGTAACTTACGTGCCGAGCACTTGAAGCAAACGATTCAAATTGGCGGCAACATCTGGTTGCATCTCTTTTATACTTTCGATTGTCGGTTCGGGATTGAGCTTCTTGTAGGGAAAAGAACAAGGCATACCAATAGCGTCAGAAGCCAATCCGCTGCAAAACAGAAGAAAAATTAGTTACACTACAAATATGTGCTTCTGCGAATCCTAAAGTCTTTCGGAGGGTGAACATTTTTCGATTTCTCACCACATGTCTCTCGCGAAAGCATAAACATCTTCGAATTGCTTGAAAGCGTTTTCGGCTCGAGCCTCATCCTCTCTCGTATCGCCCTTCGCACAATAAGTGTCGCGTATCTTTTCATCGTAAAGTTTCCTCGTGGCGTTTGCACATCTGACTCTCAAGTCCTGTGAAAGAAAAAGCAATTTTTTTTTAATGAAGGAAGAAAGTCATAGGAATTGATGATATTCGAGGATAAGAAAATTACCGCTATAGCTCGGGCCGATTGATTGATGACGTTCGGATATTTTTCGACCTTGACGCATTGCAAAAGGTCATTTATCGTTTCCAAGATGTGACTGACGTCGCTGAGCTTTCGTCCCGTATCTGCGAACGTAAGTGAAAATCATGGAAAATCGAAGACATCTGTATCGCAATCAGAGTCGCGAAATTTTTAATTAAAAAGTAATGCATTGGTCATTACTTTTTTAATGGCTAATGGAAATTATTTTCATTAACCATTAAAATTTAATGACTCATGGATATAATTTCCATTAAACATTAAAATTTAATGGCTAATGGAAATGATTTCCATTAACTATTAAATGTTGATGGTTAATGGAAATTATTTTCATTAGCCATTAAAAAAGTAATGATTAATACATTACTTTTTCATTACAAATTTTGCAACCCTGACCCATTAAATGAAATTCAATGTCAATTTCGTTAACCATCAGCATTTAATGGTTAATGGAAATAATTTCCATTAGCCATTAACATTTAATGGTTAATCGAAATAGCTCCCATTAACCATTAACATGTAATGGTGAAGGGAAATAACTTCCATTAACCATTAACATTAAATGGTTCATGGAAATTATTTTCATTAACCATTAACATTCAATGGTCAATGGAAATTATGTCAATTAATCAATAAGCGTTAATGGTTATTGAAAATGTAAATGCAATTAAAAAAATTAATGCATTATTTGCAACTCTGACCCATTGAATTAAATTCAATGTCAATGTTTAATGGTAATAATTTTCGTTAACCATCAGCATGTAATGGTTAATGGAAATAATTTCCATTAGCATTAACTCTTATATATTAATGTAAATAATTTCCATTAACCATTAACAGTTAATGGTTAATGGAAATAATTTTCATTAGCCATTAGCCATTAACATTTAATGGTTAACGGAAATAATTTCCATTAGCCATTAACATTTAATGGTTAATCGAAATAACTCCCATTAACCATTAACATTCAATGGTTAATGGAAATTATGTCAATTAAACAATAAGCGTTAATGGTTATTGAAAATATAAATGCATTTAAAAGAATTAATGCATTATGTGCAACCCTGACCCATTGAATTAAATTCAATGTCAATGTTTGATAGCAACAATTTTCGTTGACCATCAGCATTTAATGATTAATGGAAATAATTTCCATTAACATTAACTCTTATATATTAATGGAAATAGTTTCCATTAACCGTTAACATTTAATGGTAAATAGAAATAATTTCCATTAGCCATTAACATTTAATGGTAAATAGAAATAATTTCCATTAGCCATTAACATTTAATGGTTAATCGAAATAACTCCCATTAACCATTAACATGTAATGGTAAATGGAAATAACTTCCATTAACCATTAACATTAAATGGTTCATGGAAATTATTTTCATTAACCATTAACATTTAATGGTTAATGGAAATTATGTCAATTAATCAATAAGCGTTAATGGTTATTGAAAATGTAAATGCATTTAAAACAATTAATGCATTATTTGCAACTCTGACCCATTGAATTAAATTCAATGTCAGTGTTTGATGGCAATAATTTACGTTAACCATCAGCATTTAATGATTAATGGAAATAATTACCATTAACATTAACTCTTATATATTCATATAAATAATTTCCATTAACCATTAACATTAAAAGGTTCATGGAAATTATTTTCATTGATCATTAACATTCAATGGTTAATGGAAATTATGTCAATTAATCAATAAGCGTTAATGGTTATTGAAAATGTAAATGCATTTAAACAAATTAATGCATTATGTGCAACCCTGACCCATTGAATTAAATTCAATGTCAATGTTTAATGGCAACAATTTTCGTTAACCATCAGTATTTCATGATTAATGGAAATAATTTCCATTAGCCGTTAACATTTAATGGTTAATAGAAATAATTTCTATTAGCCATTAACATTTAATGGTTAACCGTAAATAACTCCCATTAACCATTAACATGTAATGGTGAATGGAAATAACTTCCATTAATTAAATTATTTTCATTAACCATTAACATTTAATGGTTAATGGAAATTATGTCAATTAATCAATAAGCGTTAATGGTTATTGAAAATCTAAATGCATTAAAAAAAAGTAATGCATTATTAGCAACCCTGATCGCAATGTTGACCGAGATAATGATACAAACCTGGAACGCTGTTAATTGCCTCAAAAAGCTCGCGAATCAGAGGATCTGCTTGTCTAACAAACGAATCGCTGACTGCGGCGATCCAATGCTTCATGGCACACTTCAGAACTGCAAAGACAGACCATGGTGGCCTTATGATCGTATACTTTTCCCAATTGTCATTGTACAAGTTTTGCATCTCTTTCGTAACGATCTGAAGAAAAAAAATTGAAACGCTATAAAGACCCAAATACACGGAATATACAGATTCAAACATGTTCAATATTCTCTCACGACTGTCATGAACGAATTGAGAACGTCTTTCGCCTCTTCCATGAGTTCCTCGGCCTTTCTCAATTCTTTGACGTATATGGGAACAACATTGGCATTTTCCTCGCCGCGCAAATGAAGAGTCAGGAACGAATCGTTTTGAGTGTCGCTCGCATGCAGATAATCGACTTTTTCAAGAGGATCGTTACGTCCAAGCGTCACCAAATCGTGAATCATGGCTTTGTTGCACAGATTCTTGTCGTACGACAACAGAACAACGTTATTCGCGGTTTCTCGTATTTGCATACAAGTCTGTAGTATCTCATCGTCGGGACAGTCAACGTCAAATTTTTCCTTGTTATTGCGAACGTCGTGGGGCGTTTGTCCGAGTACTCTCGGATGTTTCGCGGAAAAATGAAGATGAAGAAAACGCACGGCCTGCCGAGCTTTGGCACGAAGACTCTCGGGACGGGACATGGACTTGTCGTCCTTGATGAAGTCCAATTCTCGTATAACCGTCCATGGAATGACGATCAACGGTCTACCGAAATTCTTGAATTCGGCATCACGCGCCTCTTCAACGGCCGCGATATTCGACAGAAATACATTAGTGTCAACGACGATGTAGAGCGAGGGTTTACGTTTGTCCGCGCTCGCACCATCCGGAAAATCAAGGCTGTTCTCTGGCATCATTTGATCTTCCGTTGGATGATCGAGCGCCCCAATGTGCGTTCGAACAACTTGAATCTCCTGCATTATCTTGTCATCCTCGATCGGCTCCCACTCCATCTCCTCATAAAAGTCATTGGTAGCCACAACCGGATCGGCGTTTTCTTCGTAAGCGTGGCTTAGCGCGTTGTGAACAAACGTGGCGCGTCTTTGCTGATAGAGCGATTTGTTGTGTATACGTTCGCTGAGGAATTTCGCTCTCACCTCGGCGTTCTTGTAGATACTCGGTGGCGAGGCATTTATCGCAGTTAAAGTGGTGGGATCATCGAGGCGAAGAATATCACCGTATTCCGTGCTCCGATCCCCTTCGTTTGAAAGCGGTCCGTCGAGCTCGGATTGTTCGTCACTGAAGCTTTTCTGCAGATTCGCCAATCGCTCCTCAGCGATATTCTTCCTCTGCGAAGCACAGAGTTTCGATGTTTTCGCCGTTTCCGGCAAATTCGCGTTACGATCGTAACGCGTTTCTGCGGTTCGCGGGCTCGAGCATCCTCTCATCTCCATTTCGATCTCCCGACGAATCAAGACTGTAGGAGGAACAGTGGATTTTTCCGCCGGAGCTGCTTCGACCTTGGACTTGACCTTCGATGTGGTCGCGGCATTGTTGGAGTATCGAGTACTTCGGCGTGTCGTCGGTGAATTTTCATTATCGGGCGATTTCGCGGTAATGGATTTTGTTCGTGGACGTCGAAGCGGCGAAATTTTCGATTCTGTCCTGACGGTGGATTTTCTTCCTGGACTCCTTGTCGGCCCTATCTTGGAACCTCTTTGCTTTATCTTCTCGAGCATAATTCTCATCTGAGGAGTCAGATTCCGAGCTTCCGTAACGGAACTGGTACTCGCTGTTGGTTCCGCCGGAGGTTCTTCGACCTTCGGAGGAGCGTCGACCGGGGTTATCTTGGTTCTCCTGGGCGCATTGCCTTTCGCCCGTCTCTGCAACATTTTCTCCCTGAGCGATTGCATCTGAGGCGTTTCCTTTGACTTTGAACCACCTGCGTTACCCGCTGCTTCGTTATCTTGCTGATCCCGTGGCAATGTCCTCTTGGCTTTGAGCATACGACGCTCCGATGCTTTAGTTTGCTTCGGTACATCGAGATCCGGCGTAACCGGTCTATGCTTGGATGGATCATCTTCAGGTTTGCGCTTTTTACCCTTGGATGTTGCCTTCGATGTACCCTGAAATCAGTAAGCTTTACGTATTACTTGTTGTCCTCGAATGCCATTTTGGATATTGTCTCCAGAGGAGAATTCAATGAACAAGTTTCAAAGTAATATCGCAGAGTAGTAACAGGAACATGGAAAGTATCGCTGTTTCAAATAACAACAATAATAGTCTGACAGAACCATAAATTACCTACTTTGCTCCAGAGTTGTAAATAATGCATTACTGTATTTATTACCCATTACACTGCATAATCTGTAATGGATAAGTGTACCATTACAAAATACAAAAGTAATGTGTAATGGATGCGTGTTCAATTACAAATAAAAAAGTAATGTGTAATGTATACATGTTCCATTATAAATAAAAAAAAGTAATGTGTAATGGATGCATGTGCCATTACAAATAAAAAAAGTAATGTGTAATGGATGCATGTGCCATTACAAGTAAAAAAAAGTAATGTGTAATGTATGCACGTTCCATTACAAAGTACAATTTTTTTTAAAGTAATTTGCAGTGGAGAATATTCCATTACAAATAGAAAAATTGCCATCTTTGTATTAGATACTTGCACATTGCTGTCTTATTATTTTATTTCGCTCACTAAAAGTTCATCCACAATTATCACAAATGATTCATAAAGTTAAAAAATAGAAACAAAAAACAGACAGTTCATTGTTAAATATGAAGTACAAAAATGTACTCAACCGCAAGAATTATCAAACTTTACATTGAACTTGCTTTTACACGCTGTTACCCATAGCCATAAGCAATCTAATAAAAATTACAAGTTACTGATACAAAATTTGTCCCTTTATTGAATTCATAAATAACGTGCATGTTCTTTTTTTTTAACTTTATGGATCATTTGTGATAATTGTGGATGAACTTTTAGTGAGCGAAATAAAATAATGAGACAGCAATGTGCAAGTTTCTAATACGAGCACGGCAATTTTTTTATTTGTAATGGAATATTCTCCACTGCAAATTACTTTTTTTAAAAATTGTAATTTGTAATGGAACGTGCATACATTACACATTACTTTTTTACTTGTAATGGAACACGCATCCATTACACATTGCTTTTTTTATTTGTAATGGCACATGCAACCATTACACATTACTTTTTTATTTGTAATGGGGCATGCATCCATTACACATTACTTTATTAATTGTAATGGAACAAGCATCCACTACAAATTACTATTTTCATTTGTAATGGAACATGCATACATTACACATTACTTTTTTATTTGTAATGGAACACTCATCCATTACGCATTACTTTTGTAATTTGTAATAGAAAACTTGTCCAATACACATTGTTTAAAGTAATGGGTAATGCATTACTTTTACATTACTATTTTCACAACTCTGCTTTGCTCATCAGTGATAAAACAATGAGGAATTTTGAGCCAAGAACAATGATTGCGATTTCAAATGGGTAACACAGGTAAACAAATCAAGGAATAATAAATAAATATATAGATATTTATGTATTTATTCCTTGATTTGTTTACGCCAAGTTATGTGATAATGAGGGCATAATCCTTACTACCACATAACTTAGTTCATTCCAATAAATTCATGAACACATTTTTAGTTTTGGTTTAATCAAATTTATAATTTTCATTTTATTTCAATGAGTGTCATGTGATTTTGTTTATGAAAATTTACAGATTCTTCAAGTGGCTCGTTCCATGTAGAATCTCGATTGAATCAAGAGTTTAGTTGATTTTGCAATTTTTTTTCCATTTTTCATAAGCAATTGCTCGGATATATGAACAAATATTTTTTCCATTGAATTAATAATCTATCAGGAAACAAAATGGGTGCAAACTCATTGCGATGAAACAAAAATTTGAATTGACAAAAACTCTGAAAAACATGTTAATGAATTTATTGGCTCAAATCAAGTTATTTTTCTGTAAAATAATTGTCACACATTTTCCAAATGTCGATTCTACTCAACGTAACTCTTTCATCCAAATTTAACTTGGTTCGCCCCAGTTTCTCTATTGAGAATTGTCAATATTTTTGAAATCCTAATATCCAACAAAAGATACCTCAAACAAAGGGCATGCAAAGAAAGTCTCGAACATTCGGATGAACAAAAAATCTGAAGAATCATTTATTTGAAGGAAAATCTAAAGAGCTTGCAAGTATTTGCTTGATAATAGTGCCAAAAACTTGATAATATTTGAAGAATTATCACCAAAGTATTAACAAAGTCTCAAAATTGTTCTGTAAAAGAATAAATTTGTCGATTTTTCGTTCATTTGAACGTTCGGAACTTCAAGTCCATCATTTCTCAAGATATATGACTACAAAGCTACTTACTACTTAAGGATGTATGAGCGCTAGGCTTAGTATGAGATTAAACGCTGATTTTTTAATATGATATTGTCAAGGTTCAATATTCAGTACTCCAAAAATTTCAAGGCCCCTCAACAACTATTTAAGCAAGATATTATTAATTGAAAATGTCTCATTATTCATGGTTATAAACAGAGATCACGGCAAGGTTGACTTTACAACTTTTTGTTTTCCACAGTTCGACCGTTTGTATATTAGATACCATAGACGAAAATCATCCAGTGTATCCATTGGATGTCGGGGATTATGATGATACATTGAAAAACGGGGATCAACGAACATTCGAATTAGATATATCGAACTAAACACGGCCTTCTTCACTTTTATTTGGAGGTTAAAGCTGGGGAGCATACGATACACCACTGGAGTCAGTCAGTTACTAGGAACGAAATAATTCTTAAAACGAATTTAATTTAAGATCATATGCTCTTTGAATATCATCTATGTACTTTTCATTAATATTTTGCTAAATATTACTACCTACTGTTCCCTTTCTGCGAAATTTCAATGAGATCATGTGTATTGACTACCACGTAGCGCTCATACATCCTTAAAGCATAATATTGATACATGAAAACGATTGAAAATACACAGCTTAACCTCACTTTCAGGCACATTCCCTTTCACTATGAGAAATGTCGCAATGTCTAGCGCAATAGAATTCAAGATTGGATCACATGAAAGGAGCAGCACAGAGATATTTTAAGAAACTAGAAAATAATTGCACGAAGGGCTAAACCTCAATAAAAATTCAAAAACTTTGTACAAAAGAATATAAAGTGCATCTTGCCTTCAATTCTCTGAAATTGCACTTTTACCAATGAACACAATAAATCGTACTTTAAAAAAAAAGAAAAAGTGTTGATCATTTAAAATATTTTCATGTACTTACGGGAATTGGTTTTTCATCTATCGGCAATTCCCAGGAAGCTTTGTTCGTCCGAGTATTGAAATAATAAACTCTGTTGGGATGACTCTTCGAGGTCTGAACAATCCAACCTTCGGGAAGCTCCATTGTTGAGACCATTTTCGACCTCAAAAACACGTATCAGCCAGTTTCTTTTTCCTCTTTTTCGTATCGCCTCTGAACAGACATCAGCGTTATGAAAGCGCTCGGCCAACTTCCTTAACATTGGATCGTCGACGAATATTCCGAATTCGCTGAATCGAGAACGTCAAAGCGAAATGTAAACACTTGTATTACCTTGTATAGTACTCTGTAAATATGAAAATCGTGCACTCAAGGTCACGAGTAAGTGGATATAACTGGATAGAACGTAAGCAAGGAAATGCGATGATCGCAATATTAGCGAATAGCGCGTAAACAGTGAACCGCGTTTTGTCAAAATAAAGACATTTCGTCAGCTTTTCCTTTCTCCTTCGCTCTTATTCACGACGGTCGCTTTTGCAGCCTCAGGCGCATGCGCAGGGGGGTGACATCTCTCTATCTCTCCCTGTACTGCAAAGTGGCACGCATTTTGAAAAAGATTTTTAGTTCCTCCCGTTCCTCTACATGGCGCTAGTACTCTTGAGTTCGCTCGAGCATTCGACACTAGCAGCTTTGAGGTTATATATGGGGCATTCCATCCCAAATTGGACAGTTTGAAAAACTTTTTCTTTTGCCTCAAATTTTTTATATTTTTTAGTACCCATCAAAAGACCCTTCCTGTTAAATTTTGAGATTTTGTTGATTACCCGTTCACAAGATATTAAATTTTAAAAAAAAACGGTCTTTTTTCGGTTTTTTGGTCATAACTTCTTTTATAATAAGGGTCCAAATTAAGTTTTTTTTTCAAAATTTTTGTTTTCTAATGGCATTTTCAGAACAAAATGCAAAACAAAATATTGGACGTGTTTTTGAATAAGTTTTTATTTTAAACTTCCATCTATTCAACAACTTTTCAGACCAATCCGGTCGTGAGCCCTCCGTGATTGATTTTGATTTTTTCGTTTTCTGATAATAAAAAAATGCTGTAAATTATTATGAATATCAATTTTTGTTACTGGTATAAAGTGTATAGTCTTTTTTTTATTTAGAATTTATTAAAGTTTATGAACAATAATAACAACAGTTTTTATTTATTCACGTATTCTTTTGAAAATCTTATACATGCGATTATTTCCTGAACTAGAATATTCCTTTGCCAATAACGTTCCGTTGCTCATTGGAATAATTAAATGAAATTTTTGTGTCGTGATTGACTTGCCAGTATTGTATGGCAAATAAAATCTTTCTTTTGCATCTAAATAGTGTTTCTCAGGTGAAAATTTGACAACAATATTTGGTAGACTGTTTGAGTTCAATGCCCAGACATAGAATTCTTGAACTGTTGTCATTTGCTCATCGATTAATTATTAATTATTAATTTTCAAAATCTGTTAACAACAAAAAAGTGTCAAAATTAATTCAACATGATGAAAAAAATACTATACAGTAACAAAAATTGGTATTCATAATAATTTATAGAATTTTTTTTTTTTTTCAAAAATCGAAAAAAATAGTAATTATATGTAGGGTCCATGACTGGACTGGTCTTAAAAGTTGTTGAATAAATAGAAGTTTAAGATAAAAAAATTAACAAAAATCAAAATATGCACTCACTTTTGAAAATACGATTCAAAGTTTGAAACTCAAAAAACTTATTCAAAAACACGTCGAATATTTTTTTCTGAAAAGGCCATAAAAAACAAACATTGAAAAAAATACACTTAATTTGGACCATTATTTATAAGAAGTTGTGACTAAAAAACCAAAAAAAGAGCGGTTTTGTTGTTAACTTAATATCTTTTGAACGGGTAATCAAAAAAATCTCAAAATCTAACAGGAAGGGTCTTTTGATGGGTACTAAAAAATATTAAAAATTTGAGGAAATCAAAAAGTTTTTTAAACTGTCCGATTTGGGATGGAACGTCTCATATAGAATTTTTTTTCTGTTTGTACACGTCCTACGATTATGCCAAAGTGCCCTTTAAACCCTCAAAAGTGGCATTTTTTCAACATTTGTTACGTTACATTATTTATTTTGTTCAAATAATCTGAATTAACAAAATAAAATGATAGGTTATGTATCTTTGAATGCTTGCAATGCATTCTACTACTACTAGAGCCACGAGTGACGAAATTTGGCGTCAAAACGTATTTCACTTATACAGCAGTGCAGCGATACAGGTCTTGCAACGAAGCCAAATTTTGGTGGTGGGGGAACGTCGCCTTAGCGTCCACGAATTAGTGCGTGGTGACGCCACAGCGAGTCGCCAGTGTAGGGGTATTTTATGTGAAACATAACCTCACACCTTAAATCTGCGGCAACGGTGAACGGCTTGCGTGCATGATATTTTCGATTTTTGTGAGTTTTGTGGTTTTTTGTGACAAGAAATAATAATCATTAATGTTAATTGCTTTATTCCTATCTTTTATTAGTTTGGAAGGATTTATGCATATTTTCTCATATGAGAAAATAGGTTAGGATTTCATGCGTAGCGCGCTTGCCCAGTACAGGACCCCGCTAGTAGCGCGGCCCTTGCGGCGAGAAGTCGAGGTAAAAAGTGGACGCTAAGGCGACGTTCCCCACCACCGTCGTTGCAAGACCTGTATGTACACGACCGTGGTGTCGATTTCTAGCGGTTAGTATGACACCCTACTGCGCATGCGCTCGTGCACACGAGGCGCATGCGCACGTCGTTCGGACAAAAAAGAAACATTACGATCGTGTCGACTGAGAATCGGCACAACTGCACAAGCAGACGGGCGTGAGCGCTTTTACCCATGGTTGTTCGTGTACTTTGTTGAAGCACGAAATCCAGTCTGAAAAGGAAATCTCATTGTTGAGTTTTGTCATGCTAATCAAAATCACGTGGGAAAACGATCGTCGTGGACACTCGTGCCGATCGTTCGATCGCCCGTCTGAGAAAACGAATATTTCATAGCGATTTTTCCTCTCGATCGTTAACGTGTGATATACGCAAGCAAACTGTCAAATTCAACAACATACTGTGTATTGTCTTCCAATTGTATCCCAGGTGCTTTTTTTTGCGTCAATTCTTCGTATCTCGGTGAGTTTCCGTTTGTCATTCCGATGTCAATAACATTTCATTTTCACCATTCACTTTCAAATGTTTTCTTTTCACTGTTGGAAACATTTCAGGTATTAACATGGATACAGCGAGCAACGGAATCATCACATTGCCAGATTATCCGCAGCCAAAAGTCGTGGAAGATGATCTTCTATTTTATCGAGAGATAGACGCGGATACAAGAATATGGCTAGACAATTTGCATTCCATTTGGACAGTCTGTGAGTATAAAATGATTTCTTACTATCGGAACTAGGTGCTCGTTTCATGGCTGCCATTCAACTGGAAAATGTGAAGTCCAGCTTATTTGGGATTCAGCACAGACCCGGAAAGGTTGTAGAATTTTTTGGAAATTCTGGAAAAAGTCTGATCCATATTTTTGTTATCTAGTTATCCATTATCCTTTAGTGCTCAGTCAATGTGCATCTTTCTGAAACAAACCCATTCGAATTCAATAAAAAAATCATCTAAAACTCGTCATCCAGGCATAATCCGTTAAGAAAGAGTCAAAATATCAACTTTTACTGCTATCCAAAATAAAAAACTAAAACCCATTCGAATTCAATAAAAAAATCATCCAAAACTTGTCATCCAGGCATAATCCTGTAAGAAAAACCCAAAATAATTGTTGAAGCATTTTATGAAGCTTGTAATTTATTCAGGGAAGAAGAGCCAGACTGTGACCAAAGTATTGACGGACTACTTTGACACGAGTCCGAATCCTCATTTTTCGGCTCTCAGAATTCTCGTCAACACGCGTGATTTTCAAAACATCAAGCCCAGGGCATCTCTGGCGCTTACAGGTTTGCTGAAAAATTAAGAACATCCTTATATTTATTCTTAAGGTAATAGTGACGACCGAAATTTCGTCGTTTTTTCATTAATTTTTTTAAATGACAAAATAATATGCCATCGTTTTGAAATTTTTACATGTTGCTATTTGTATCTCGAAGAGTACAAAAAAAATTTTGTTTACTCAATTTTACATGAATTTGTTTATGATTTTGTACGTGAAAGTGGAGTCCTCGAAAAAGAGATGACTTGTTTCGGGGAAGCACACAGCCTTCCGTAGTCATCGGTAATCAAAAACCCAAAGAGATTGTTTTGTAGGCTTAATTCTAGGTCTATGACCTATAATATGCATATATAAAAAAAAAAACGAAACGGCAGACTTGTGAACAAAAAGGTCTTCGAAATCGAATTGTTTTTTGATAAATTGTTTAAAAAAATTCATTTATTATTGAAAAATTAAATGTTTTAAAGGTCATAGACTTAGCTATGTGTCTAAAATAACGGGTAAAATTTTTAGTCAAATCGGTTGAATAGTTTTCAGTCGGTGCTTCCCCGAATTTTCGAAAACGTAGATTCGAGAAAAACGCGTTTAAAGTTTTGACAACAGATTTTGTATAAAAAAATTATACTTACATTAATCAGCTATGCCTGGTGCACAGAGCAATCCTTCCGTTTCCTCAAAGTTATCTCAAAGCTCTCTTCATTTCTTCGAGAGATTTAGTTTCTGGTGATTGCCAAACCGTAGTAATTAGTCATTTTTTTTTTACAAGCTTTTATTTACCTTCACCTGTCCCGGTGTCTATCTGTCTGTAATCAAATCTTACAAGTTAAATTTGACCCACTTCCCGGTTTCCGATTGAGTTAAAATTTGTCATGCATATGTAAATCGGATGACAATGCAATATAATCACAAAAAATTTGCAAATTTTTTGCAAAAAAAATTGTTTCGCAAAATTTTTATTATAAATTTGCTTGAATTAAAATTGTTTTGGAACAAAAAATGTTTCGCATAATTTTTTGCAAAAAAAAGGTTTGGCAAAATTGTTTGCAAAAAAATTGTTTTGCTAAATTTTGTTTACAAAATGGTTTTGAGCAATTGATTTACAACATTTGTCCACGAAAATTTTGCGCAACAATCTTTTTCCAAAAAATTTTCTGAAAACATTTTTTTGCATCAATTTTGCAGAAAAATGTTGCAAATTAATTGTGTGAAATAATTGTGTCTTACAAATTTTGCAAAATAATTTTTGTGCAAAAAATTTTGCGAAACATTTTTTTTGCAAATAATAATGCGAAACTAGATATACATTATTAAACTAGTTATTTAACATCATAAATACTAAAAAGTAAAAAATAAACAAACGAAATTTTTTTTTTTTTTAAACAAGCTTTTATTAGTTGTTAATAAAAAATAATTGAAAACTTAAAAATAAAGCTTTTCCGATTGGAAATAAGTTTTTAATTATTTTTTTTTTAACAACTAATAAAAGCTTGTTTAAAAAAAAAAAATCGTCTTTAATAACAACTTATTAGTCAATTGCTCTCTTCTTTTGGCTATAACTTAACAAATATTTTAAATTTCGGTCTGAAACTCTTACAATATATTCTTAAGGTGTTCATCTTGCGAAAAATGTAGAAAAAAAATCAATTTTTTAAAACCTTAAAGTTATGCCTTAGTTAAAGTTAAAGTTAGAACCTTAAGAGTTATGGAAAATAACTAAAATGCCCTTTTATTTTTGTGCTTTAACAGTTATGGAAGATTTTATAAGATGGCTAGCAGTTCAGAGCGAACCATACTCAAAGTACCTGGAATCGGAGATAAAGCTTGCTGCTTTCAAATTGGTGACCAAACAGAAAAATGCTCATCTCGTGACACTGGTGGCCAGAGCGTACGAGTTCAAAAGTGACGCGGAAATTTTTCTCCCATTAATCGAGGTATCATGTCTCATAATGACAGCAATATTGAGCCTTAAGGGGAGTCTAAATACCGACATTATTACCGAAGCCCTACATTATCGACTCAAAATCGATGTCCAAACTTTTTCCAATACCGGTGGATGAATATCAATTAAATTCATGAATGAATAATGAATGAATTGCAAAATGCAAATGCGAGACAAATCAACGTTTTCGTTAATTGCCACTGGTCAGACAGTTTGGATAGAATCTGACGAGAATAATATTTATTTCATGAGAATTCCACATGGGGCTGCCCTCTTTCGGATTTTTGTGAACTTGATTTCGCTATTTTGTTTTTCGATAATACACTAGATTTATCAACATTCATCTCGTGATTTGGATTCCAAACTTACGTCGCGGTTTTTTCATAAAATAATGTCGAAGACGCATCGATATTCGTACTTTGGTGTTCGTCATGGAGCCCCACTCTTGGTTTCAGCCGAAATGCAGTAGAAACATTATAATTTAATATTTTCAATTACAGATTCCTGATGATAATCGGATCTGTAATTTTGTTTGTGTTTTTCGAAAAATCTTTAGTGGGGCTCCATTTGTGCCATAATTTTGATGATACTGTCAAAATTTTATTGATTTCCATCCATTCGTGGCAGAGCAAGTTTGTAATCGGTTTTCGAGGTGCTAATGTCGGTATTTAGCCTCCCCTTAAGAGGAGGCTAAATACCGACATTTTTCGTGCGAGTGCGAGAGAGAAAGGATGATAGGGGTCGTGTGAGAGCGAGAGAGAGGGTCTTTAGCCTGCCCTTAAGAGGAGGCTAAATACCGACACTAACACCTCGAAATTGCCATCCAAACTTTCCCTTATACAAAAGGATGGAATTAAATAAAATTTTAACATCATCAGAACAATAGCAGGAATAGAGCCTCACTAAAAAAATTTCGAAAAACAAAAAAAAATGTACAGATTCATTTACCACCAAGAAACTGTAATTGAAAAACTTAAATTATTAAACTTTTACTGTATTTTGGGTAAAACCAAGAGTGAGGCTCCATGAAGAACGCCACGATACAAATATCAAGACGTTTTCGACATTATTTTATCAAAATGACACGCCGTAAGTTTGGATGGCGCATCAAGAGATAAATATCGATATATTGTAGTTTTATTGAAAAACGAAATGGCGAAATGTAGTTCACAGACGTGCGAGTGAGAGCAGCACCATGGATTCTGACGAGTAACCTATAATATTTAGGGGGCTCGAATGAGTTCGTTGGCATTAGCTGTAACGCATTTTAGCCTCTCAATTGACAATTAATTGTTAATTAATTTATCCCCCTCTTAATTGTCAAAATGTAATTCATTTTCATCCACGGTTGTCGGAGAAAGACTGGACGACGATGATACGTCGATAATGTAGGGATTGAATAAAAATGGTATTTAGCCTCCTCTTAAAAGAAAGATGTAAAACTGATGTGTGACTCAATTTAACTGTGAGATATGTTGATGTATAGCCAGACTAAACGATTTTGCAGTCTTTTGTACGTGAAAAAAAGTACAAAGAGGGAGCACAGTACGCGACGATAATGGGACTTCAGAATTATTTTCCAAAACCGGAAACGCTACTATTGCCGCTCATAATACAGGACAAGATATCGGTCGTCGAGAATTTCGTTGCCGATCATCCGACGATGCAGAAGAATCTCGTTAATTATTTGGACGATCTTATAGGCCTTGGAAAAAATATGCCAAACACTCTTGATCACTTTATCGAGTGAGTTACATTAATCGACCCATGAAATTCTTTCGCATTCTAATTCCAGGTAAATGATCACAGATGTATTAATGAAGAATCACCGTTATTTTCAGAGACAATGACATACCGTTTGTGAAAATGTCGACGATTCAGTGTCGCGCGATGAACAAATTAATATCGCGTCTCGCAAAATTGTACAAACTATCACCGAGTGAATATCCAAACGTGAATCAGAAACACGGCGAGGGAGCTCTTCACTTTCTTATATACAAACATTGTGTGGAGCGTAGTTTGCGTGAGAAAATTTGAAAAATCTCGTATTAAACTGCCAGCGATAAAGAGAGAGCGTAACCCACACAATTCTTAAATCTCACATTAAATTGTTTATCAATTTTAATTCTACTGATCTGTCGTTCGCAATTTGAACATTTTTCTTTAGTATCTTCTTTATCTTCACTGGATCCATCTTCTTTAGTAGCAGCAAGAAAAATATCATATTGGTAATATTTTCTTAAATTCGTGTTACGCCATTTTTACATGACAACGAAAAAAATACCGCAAAATTGTGATTTACGTCCTCATTATCGTTAGCAGTCAAATTTGGTATTAAACGTACAATAAAAGATAATTTACCTTGTTGAAGGTGGTGAAAGTTGGCGAGAAATGGCACGTGAGGCGGTAGGTACTAATGATAAATTACAGTTGGATCTAGTAAGGCAATTATACGGAATGAATGACAGCGAGGAGGCTCTTTACTGGGCCCAAAGTTACAATATTCCAAAGGACCAGTGGCCATGGGGTCTCGTCGATATCGAGAACGCCGAGTCTTCCAACGGTGAGTTTTGTTGCCGTTGTATTTAAAAATTCTCAGAAAACTATTCGAGCGAAAAATGCATCATACAATCAGAGTTGTGAAAAAAGTAATGTAAAAGTAATGTATTACCCATTACTTTAAACAATGTGTATTGGACAAGTATTCCATTACAAATAAAAAAAGTAATGTGTAATTCATGCATGTTCCATTACAAATGAAAATAGTAATGTATAATGGATGCGTGTTCCATTACAATTAAAAAAAAATAATGTGTAAAGTAAAAAAAGTAAAGTAATGTGTAATGCATGTCCCATTACAAATAAAAAAAAGTAATATGTAATGAGTGCTCCATTACAAATTACAATTGAAAAAAAAGTAATTTGTAGTGGAGAAAATTCCATTACAAATTAGTGCGTTTCTACGACAATTTGGAGCAGGTACTATTTTGCTCAAAGATAAGTATATTAATTTTTCAATGAAAATACTTTGTGTTCATCAAGTTTTTGTTAACTTTACTATCGTAGTGGTAATAGTATGACCAGTGGTTTTTTGGAGTAATTTTTACTCCATTCTTGAATTGTAATGTGTGCATGTTCCATTACAAATAAAAAAAGTAATGTGTAATGGATTCATGTCCCATTACAAGTAACAAAAATAATGTGTAATGGATGCATGTGCCATTACAAATAAAAAAAAGTAATGTGTAATGGATACGTGTTCCATTACAAGTAAAAAAGTAATATATAATGTATGCACGTCCCATTACAAATTACAATTAAACAAAAAAAGTAATTTGCAGTGGAGAATATTCCATTACAAATAGAAAAATTGCCGTGCTCGGATTAGAAACTTGCACATTGCTGTCTCATTATTTTATTTCGCTCACTAAAAGTTCATCCACAATTATCACAAATGATCCATAAAGTGAAAAAAAAGAACATGCACATTATTTAGGGATTCAATAAAGCGACAAACTTTGTATCAGTAACTTGTAATTTTTATTAAATTGCTTATAATTATGGCCAACAGCGTGTAAAAGCAAGTTCATTATAAAGTTGGATAATTTTTAGGGTTGAGTACATTTTCGTACTTTATATTTAACGATGAACTGTCTGTTTTTTGTTTCTATTTTTTAATTTTATGGATCATTTGTGATAATTCGGATGAACTTTTAGTGAGCGAAATAAAATAATGAGACAGCATCAATGTGCAAATTTCTAATACGAGCACGGCAATTTTTCTATTTGTAATGGAATATTCTCCACTGCAAATTACTTTTTTTTATCTGTAATGGGACATGCATCCCTTACACATTACTTTTTTTATTTGTAATGGAACATGCATACATTACACATTACTTTTTGTATTTGTAATGGAACAAGCATCCATTACACATTACTTTTTATCTTTGTAATGGCACCTGCATCCATTACACATTACTTTTTTTATTTGTAATGGGACATGCATCCATTACACATTACTTTTTTTAATTGTAATGGAACACGCCTCCATTACATATTACTTTGTTTATTTGTAATGGTACACGCATTCATTATACATTATTTTTGTATTTTGTAATGGTACACTTATCCATTTCACATTATGCAGTGTAATGGGTAATAAATACAGTAATGCATTATTAAAGTAATGCATTATTTACAACTCTGCATACAATAACGTTTTATTATTGCAGAAATGAATTATGGCGCTAGTGGTAGCACGGAGGAAAACTGGGACGAACCAGTCGAGGCGAACACGGATTATCACGTCCTACGTTTGCCCCGGGAACGTATCAAAGTGGTCGACGATCCACGAACATTTAAGGAATTTTTAATGGAGGGTCTGGCGGACGTTGGAATCGTGGGCATTGACGCCGAGTGGAAGCCCAGTTTCGGTGAGACACATGTCGATCATCATTTAAAACGATTTAGCTTAATCGAAATTCCAACATGATTGAAATATTCACTTTATCTGTTCAGGAGTTAAACAGAGTGCAGTCGCACTGATACAAATAGCGACTGAATCGGGAATTTATATATTCGATGTGATAACCATGGGCAAGGAATACAATGATCTCTGGTTGCGAATGAGGCAAGCTTTGTTTGAAAACAAAAATATCATAAAACTCGGTGAGAATCCTGAACGATTATCTCATTTTAACTATTTAAGCTGAAGACTTACATGTACGACGTCACCAGAGTTATAAATAATGCATTATTTTGATAATGCAGTACTGTATTCATTACCCATTACACTGCATAATGTGAAATGGACGAGTGTACCCTTACAAAATACAAAAGTAATGTGTAATGAATGCGTGTTCCATTACAAATAAAAAAGTCATGTGTAATGCAGAGCTGGGCAGTACTTGAAAGTACTCGGTACTTGCAAGTACAAAGTACTTAAAAAGTACTTCAAGTATTGTACTTACATTTTTCAAGTACTTCCTGTACTTGAAGTACTGTACTTGAAGTACTTTTTTCAAGTACAAGTATCAAGTACTTTTGAATGTGTCTTGCTGATGGTTGCATGTGCGAAAGCCTTTGAATATGAGTCATTCCGTGTCAAATTGACCAATATTTGGAATCGACCCCTTTCCATTTCGATGAAATTTGGTCAGAAGTTTTCTTTTATCATAAAACGAAGTTCTAACAAAGGAAAAAAATTAATTTTTTTTTTCGAAAATTCAAAGTTTCGCAATTTTTTGAAGTTTATTTTTTAAATATTTTAATACTTCGAATATTTAAATATTTCGAAAACTCTTATAGTTACGAAAAAATCGTTCTGGGTTCGTCTTAAAGAGATACTCGGGGCTACGAAAATAAAAATATTCCGAAAAAAAATTTTCAAAAATGATGAATTTGGAGAATTTTGAATTTTCAAACATCGTAAAAATCCAAGTTGCCCACTAAAATTTTGATTCAATTTTTGTATATAACACCTTGTACTAATTTTAAAAGATCCTAAAATTTTCAGAGAGGTGGTTTTTGTTTTTTCGAAAATATGAATTTTTGAATTTTTAAAATTCGTGTAAATCTACGATCAACATTAAATTTTTGGTTAAATTTTTTTATATAATACGACGACGATAAAAGATCCTGAAAGTTTCAGGATGGTGTTGTTTTGTTTGAAAAATTAAAAAATTCTGAAATTTCTGAGATGGTGTTTTTTTTTTGTTTTAAGAATATAAATTTCCTAATTTTGGTAAAAAAAAAAATTTTTTTACAAAACTTTTTGATAAATTACGAAATTTGTTAATAACGAAAACTTCTGACCAAATTTCATCGAAATTGAAAGTGGCCGATTCCAACTCTTGGTCGATTTGACATGGAATGACCCAAGTACCAGAATTTACGAGACGTACCCGAAAACTTAAAAAGTACTTGATTCTTGGTACTTGATTTTTTCAAGTACTTGTATACTTCAAGTACTCGTCCTGACGAGATCTTCAAGTACCTACGGTACTTTGTACTTGATATTTGAAGTACTTTTAAGTACTTTGCCCAACTCTGGTGTAATGGATGCATGTGCCATTACAAATAAAAAAGTAATGTGTAATGGATGCAAGTGCCATTACAAATAAAAAAAAGTAATGTGTAATGGATGAGTGCTCCATTACAAATTACAATTGAAAAAAAGTTATTTGTTGTGGAAAAAATTCCATTAGAAATTAGTGTGTTTCGGCGACAATTTGGAGCAGGTACTATTTTGCTCAAAGATAAGTATATTAATTTTTCAATGAAAATAATTTGTGTTTATCAAGTTTTTGTTAACTTTACTATCGTAGTGGTAATAGTATGAACAGTGATTTTTTGGAGTAATTTTTACTCCATTCTTGAATTGTAATTTTTACAAAAATAAAGTAAAAATGACTCCAAAAAATCATTGTTCAAACATTTACCACTACGATAGTAAAGTTAACAAAAACTTGATACACACAAATTATTTTCATTGAAAAATTAATATACTTATCTTTGAGCAAAAAAGTACCTGCTCCAAATTGTCGCAGAAACACACTAATTTCTAATGGAATTTTCTCCAATACAAATTACTTTTTTTTCAATTGTAATTTGTAATGGAGCACTCATCCATTACACGTTACTTTTTTTATTTGTAATGGCACATGCATCCATTACACATTACTTTTTTTATTTGTAATGGAACACGCATCCATTACACATTACTATTTTCATTTGTAATGGAACATTCATTCATTACACATTACTATTTTTTTATTTTTAATGGGACACGCATCCATAATACATTGTTCAAAGTAATGGGTAATTTAATTACTTTTACATTACTATTTTCACAACTTTGGGCGTGACACATAAATACGTGAGAGATATTAGCAAAACCAGAATCGTAATTTCGTGGAAATAAATATAAAGAGTATCTAAAAATCGTCAATTTTACCACAAATTTTTGTTGGTTGAGATTTTTACATCCAATCAGCACCGTTTCAGAGAATTTGCAATTCGTGTTTTAAAGTGGTCAAAGTATGTGCATCTCGATTTTAAAAAAATGTACCAGAAAAAAAATGAAGTAATTTCTATTTTTACAACGTACCATTAATTAAAAAAAAGGTTTCGGACTCTCTCACGACATTGCGTTGATTCACGAAAGTCTGCCAGCACTGTCGCACGTTAAAACCGGTGGTCAGGACTACGTCGACCTTCTCAATGTATGGAAGAGGCTCACGAAAGATCACAACTTCGTGTTTCCGTACCAGGGTGACGATAATTTCACGAAACAGAGTCTCAGCAAACTCGTCGAGATATGCCTCGGTCGTAGACTCAACAAGGCCGATCAATTCTCGAACTGGGAACGAAGACCTCTGCGAGAGAGTCAGATACTTTACGCCGGTGAGTAAATTGACTCGTATCAAGAAGTCGGACGACGAAATGTACCCTCGTGATCATTCACCGTTTTGATTACAATTCCTCGAAACAATTGTTATTAAAATTCAATGTTTTTTTGAAGTGAAACTTCTATGGGCGCGTTTCGGCGCGAGAGCGTTACGGGCAAATGGAACGGCCGAGCGTTACGTTTTTTACACAAATAGTGTCTTTGCCGTCTGCTTATCAGAGTTGGGCGTTTTTGCAATTAATTACATTCTAATTACAAATGTGATAAGTAATTCAAAAAATTATAATTAAATTACAAATGTAATTAGTAATTAAAACTTTCTAATTACAAATTACAAATGTAATTAGTAATTAAAACTTTCCAATTACAAATTACAAATGTAATTAGTAATTAAAACTTTCTAATTACAAATTACAAATGTAATTAGTAATTAAAACTTTTTAATAAAAAATTACAAATGTAATTGATAATTGAACATTTCCTAATTACAAATTAAAAATGGGACATTCCATGTCAAATCGACCAAGAATAATAGTTTTCGAGATTTTTATAAAATAAACTTGAAAGATTTGAAAAATTGTGAAATTTTGAATGTTGCATAACTTTCGAAAAAAAGTTGAATTTTTTTTTCCTCTCGTAGAACTTCTGACCAAATTTAATAGAAATCGAAAGGGGTCAATCCCAACTCTCGGTCGATTTTACATGGAATGACCCAAATGTAATTAGTAATATAAAATTTCCTAATTACATTTTATCAATGTAATTAGAGTCAAATTTGACTCTAACTACATGTAATTAGTTGGAAATTTGACTCTAACTACATGTAATTAGTTGGAAATTTGATACTAATTACATTAAAAAATGTAATTGGTCGAAAATTTGGTTCTAATTACATGTAATTAGAGTAAAATGTTTCTAATTACATTGAAAAATGTAATCAGTCGGAAATGCGACACTAGTTACATGTAATTAGAGTGAAATTAGACTTTTATTACGTTGAAAAATGTAATTAGTCGAAAATTTGGTCCTAATTACATGTAATTAGAGTGAAATTTGACTCCAATTACATCGATAAAATGTAACTAGTGCGAAATTTGAACTCAATTACTTTTAACTACATTTTTAATTAGAATTTTTCTAATTACAAATTACATTTTTAATATTATTATATAATTAGTATTACAATTGGTATTACATAATTGGAATACAATTATGTAATACCAATTTTGAATTACTAATTACATTTGAACTTTGTAATTAGGAAATTTTCAATTACTAATTATATTTGTAATTTGTAATTGGAAAACTTTGAATTACAAATTACATTTGTAATTTGCCGCTCACCAATTCTAAGTTTGATTTGATGTACTGGCTTTCCTTGCAGACAAGAATAGATGATCCAAAACGAATATTTTGTCGCGAAAAGAGTATCCAGACAGAAGTTTCGCTTCTACCGGCACTTTTTTTTAAATAATTACATTTTGCGTTATCGCATTTTCAGCCCTCGACGCTTACTGCCTATTAGAAGTTTACAATACGATTGCCGAACAGTGTCATCGAGTTGGGATCCCTTTCGGTGATTATTTCGCCGGTTCACAGGGTATACTACAAAACGCGCTGATGAAATGAAAATACTGCGCTACACCGTTTGTACGCTTGGAAGATCCGCGCTGAAAATCATCAAATCCAGTGCGAGGACTTCAACGCGTTAAACTCACTGTACAAGGATATAACAATTATTAATTTTTACTTTACACAAAATATATTTTAGTTACACAAATACTGGATATATATATATAAATATATATATATATATATATATATATATATATATTGAGATATATAAATATGTATGAACCGTGTGAACGTTTCACGGATCGAAAGAAACACGATTGGCCGATGTCGCAGTTTATCATGCGCGCAATCCTAACGAGCTATAATCTAATGTTTGTACCCACCTTTTGCTCTTTGAATGTCTTCTTTTCGTTTTTTTTTCTTTTCATTTGTCGACCAGTTGTGACATTGTTTTGCCTCATTTTTTTTTTTCGTTATCATAGATCGTGTAAGCATAGTTGGTGAGGCTGTTCATATTGAAGTGAGAAATAAAGCTCGATTTCCTTCAATCAGCATACATGTAATTTCGACTACAGCGCAATTTTTATCACGGTTTACGGTACAAAGTGACTTTGGAGAACTTGTGTGGGACACTTACTCATTACGCAGAGGAGGATTTTTATGCCGGCGTTGGAGGTGCTTCGGGAGTTTGGGGGGATGGAGATTCCGAGACGTTGACGGAGTTCTCGAAATCGGCGAAATCAACGAGTCGTTTTTTTCCGAACGGCGGCGGGCCTATTAAGCCTACGACCTCCTCGTAGTTCAGAGTCTCATTCTTCAGTAGTGTCTCCGCTATCTGGAATATACCCATTATTGGGCGGAAAATTAAGGATTTCGTTGAAAAAAAATGAGATAAACAATGTACGCGAGAAACTTACCAATTCCAATTTGTCTTTGTTATCTTGCAAGACTTGCTCGGTTCTTTGATAAGCTTTAGCTATCAGTCTTCGTGCCTCGGCATCCATAAGATTCGCAAGTCTCTTGCTATAAGGTTTGCGATTTTTCTGCAAAGATGTTGTGATTAAGGCGTTATTGTTTATGCTTTTTTTGTAAATTAGGAAAAATATGCGATTTTTTTTAAAACAAAATAATCGATTCATCAGAAAATAAATGCCATAGGGCAATAATAGTATTTCTGCATCTAGGGCCAGAGATAAGTCTTTTTGTCGAGCGTGAAGTTTGCCGCAACGAGCGAAGCGAGGGCCGCAACCACGCGAGACAAAAGACGAATCTCTGGCCCGCGTTGCACACGATCTTTTTTTTCCCCATGGGAGATTTGAGTGGCTTTTCAGTATATGCGTGGATAGCCAAAAAGGGGCTCTTTTTTGACAGCTAAGAGTGAAAACAGACGAGTTCGGTTCTTTTTTCCCCGGAGGGGAAAAGAGTGAAAACAGACGTCTGTTTTCGCCCTTAGCTGTCAGAAAAGAGTCACTTTTTGGCTGTCTACGAATATGGTGAAAAGCACGAAAATCTTGCATGGGTGAAAAAAAAACTCTTTTGACTCGAGGTGTTAGTGTCGGTATTTAGCCTCCTCTTAAGAGGTGGCTAAAGGCGACATTCGGACCTCTCTCTCGCTCTCACATGACCCCTATCATCCTTTCTCTCTCGCACTCGTGCGAAAAATGTCGGTATTTAGCCTCCCCTTAACGCAATGATTAGGGAAAAAAACGTTTTTCCTTTATCAAGGATTCTTACCTCGCTGGTTTGCTCCTCGTCGAAGGACAACAGGCCAACGTTTTTATTCATACCATACTGTTGAACCTGAGCGTAAGCCATTTTCGTGACTTTCGTAAGGTCGTTTTGAGCGCCAGTAGTTATTTTGTTGAACGTAAGACTCTCGGCGACTCGACCACCCAAAGCCATGCACATTCTTTCAAACAACTGTTCCTTCGTGTAGAGCTTCTGATCGGTCGGTGTATACTGGGCGAAACCAAGAGCAAGATTCGTGCGTGGTACTATCGTGACCTTGAGAAGAGCATCGGTGTGTTCCAATAACCATCCAACGAGAGCGTGTCCTGCCTCGTGATAAGCGACTACGCGTTTTTCCGACGGTGACATCGCGTGATCTCTCTTCTCGGTACCACCGACCATTCGATCGATCGCGTAAGACAGATCATTGGCGTCAACGATCTTTTTTTTGTATCTCGCCGCGTGCAAAGCGGCCTCATTGCAAACATTCGCTATATCGGCGCCTGAAGTATAATGATTAAAGATTTTTAATTACTCGTGATTAGGAGATAAAGATAAAGCCCCATTTTTGTTGAGTATGATTTTTATAATCAGACTAAGAACTAAAATAAATTTCTAATATGCACTACAGGCAAAAAGTTTCCGGACAAAACTTCAAAAAGGTCTGGAATGTTTTTTTTATGCCATTTTGCCGGAAGTGAACGTAAACTAATTTAACAAACGGTATTTTAATGGGAGAGAATTCAGCTTCATTTCCTATTTTTTAAATTATTTTTATAATTTGTTTTTAGATTTGGACTCTTTTTTGAAAACAACTGTTTTTCGTCTTTTTTCCCCACTCTTCAGGTGCACCCATCTTCCAGAGGAATTTTTTTAAATAAATTTTTACGATTGGATTCATAAAGGGGAAAGTTTGAGCTTCAATTTTCTTTTATTTCAAACTTTGAGCGATTTTTTTTCCCAAAGTTATTCTGTTCTTTGTGAAAAAAGAAGGAATTTGAAAAAACACGTATAACACGAAAAGAAAAAGGATTCATGAAAAATGTCAAGCGAGCAAAAAGTTGCGCCTGTTTTCGTTGAGTTCAGACAAATTTTTTCAGATTTTTTTTTTCAAATTTTTTTTTCTCATTTTCTGGGTCGGAGCTCAGACGATTCAATTACCATAACTCGAGAACAATGGGATTATTGATAAAATTTCAAGAGGGGAAAATACTTTATTTTACCATTTTCAATACATTGAAATGTTTTACACTTTTTTTTCCAAATGTTTTTTCTCCTATTTACGGTAGGATAAAAAATGTTGAAAAGCAAATCTGAAAAAATGCCTCTGAACTCAACGAAAACAGACGCAACTTTTTGCTATCTCGAAGTTTTTCATGAATCATCTTTGTTTTCGTGTTATACTGGTTTTTTCGCATTTCTGCTTTTTTCCCAAAAAATAGAATAACTTTGGAACAAAAAAATCGTTCAAAGTTTTTAAAAAAAGAAAATTGAAGCTCAAACTTTCCTCTTTATGAATCCAATCGTAAAAACGTATAAAAAAAAATCCTCTAGTAGATGCACCTGAGGAAAAAAAAAGCAAAAAACAGTTATTTTCAAAATAGAGTCCAAATCTAAAAACAAATGGTAAAAATAATTTAAAAAACAGGAAATAAAGCCGCATCCTTCTCCTTTAAAATGCCGTTTGTTAAATTAGTTTACCTTGACTTCCGGCGAAGTGGCAAAAAAAAATGTTCCAGACCTTTTTTGAAGTTTTGTCCGGAAACTTCGCCGGTAGTGTATATAAATATATATATTTTTTAAATAAATACCGCTGAAACCGGGAGTCAAGTGCGCCAAACGTGCCGAATAAACGTCAGGTGTTTTCTCGAGTAATATACCCTTCAAGTGTTGCTCGAATATCTGCTTTCGTTCCTCGACGGTCGGCAGATCGATGAGAATGTGCCTGTCAAATCGACCTGGTCGCAAAAGCGCTTTGTCCAGTACTTCCGCTCTGTTCGTAGACGCTATAACGATTACAGCCTCCTTCGACGCCATGCCGTCCATCTCGACGAGAAGTTGATTCAAGGTTTGCTCGGATTCTCCGGTTGAACGATCCATGCCACCGCCACCTGTCCCCGAACGTTTCTTTCCAATGGCATCGATCTCGTCTATGTATATTATACTCGGTGCACGCTTGTTTCCCTCTTTGAACAGATCACGGACTCTCGCGGCTCCCAGACCGCCGATCATTTCAATAAATTCCGAACCGTTCATCGAGAGAAATGGAACATTTGCCTCTGTAGCGACTGCCTTTGCCAGCAAAGTTTTGCCGCATCCCGGCGGTCCCAGTAAAAGAGCTCCTGAAAGGTAAATCGTTTGGTATTAAGGGAAGGCTCAAGCTACTTCCTCTGCTTTTCCTCTCTTCTCTTTTCCAACGTAAATAACAAATAATTAAATCTAAAACAAATTTCCAAGACATTTTACTCGAAAACGATCTAAAGGAATAGAAAAAGAGTGGGTGCGCTTGCGTAATTTTACGTTGGTTTACTTATCCAGGGTTGCGAAATTTTTAATGAAAAAGTAATGCATTAATCACTACTTTATTAATGGCTAATGGAAATAATTTCCATTAACCATTAAATGTTAATGGTCAATGGGAATTATTTTCATTAACCATTAATATTTAATGGTTAATGGAAATAATTTCTGTTAACCATTAGCATTATGGTTAATTGTAATGAATTTCATTAACCAATAACATTGAATGGTTAATGGAAATTATTTTCATTAACTATTAACATTAAATGCTTAATGGAGATAATTTTCGATATACATTAACTCTTTTATATGAATGGAAATAATTTCCATTAACGTTTAACATTTAATGGTTAATGGAAATAATTTCCATTAACAATTACCACTTAATGGTTAAGGGAAATAATTTCTATTAACCATTAACATTTAGTGGCTAACGAAAATAATTTTCATTAGCCATTAACACTTAATGGTTAATAGAAATAATTTCCATTAACAATTATCACTTAATGGTTAAGGAAAATAATTTCTATGAACCATTAGCATTTAATGGTTAACGGAAATAATTTTCATTAGCCATTAACATTTAATGGTTAATAGAAATAATTTCCATTAACCATTAACATTTAATGTTTAATGGAAATAATTTTCATTAGCCATTAACATTTAATGGTTAATGGAAATAATTTCCATTAACCATTAACATTTAATGGTTAACGAAAATAATTTTCATTAGCCATTAACATTCAATGGTTAATGGAAATAATATCCATGAACCATTAAGATTTAATAGTTAAGGGAAATAATTTCCATTAACCATTAACATTTAATGGTTCATGGAAATAATTTCCGTTAACCATTAGCATTATGGTTAATTGTAATGAATTTCATTAACCAATAACATTGAATGGTTAATGGAAATTATTTTCATTAAACATTAACTCTTTTATATTAATGGAAATAATTTCCATGAACCCTTATCACTTAATGGTTAAGGGAAATAATTTCTATTAGCCATTAACATTTAATGGTTGATGGAAATAATTGCCAATAATCATTAACACTTAATGGTTAATCGAAATAACTCCCATTAACCATTAACATGGAATGGTCAATGGAAATTATTTCAATGAATCGATAAGAGTTAATGGTTATTGAAAATGTAAATGCATTTAAAAAAGTAATGCATTATTTGAAATTCTGTACATATCCTCCTTAATTTGTCCTCAAGTTGACCCTTATCCTTGAGTTAATTTACAAAATGTTCATATTGTGTCAAACCAATGCATTAAAAAAAGTAATGCATTATTTGCAATTCTGTACTTGTCCTCCTTAATTTGTCCTTAATTTGACCCTTATCTTTGCGTTAATTTACAAAATGTTCATATTGTGTCAAACCAATGGAGATTTCGCAATCTTACCTCTCGGTACTTTAGCTCCGAGTGCTCTGTAATGTTCCGGACGTTTCAGATAATCGACAAATTCCATTACTTCGATCTTGGCTTCCCGGAGGCCAGCAACATCGGCGAAGCGTACGCCTTTGCCACCACCGGTCAGTGGATCGACAAGGGTGTACTTTGCGCGAGTCATGTGAGAAAAGAAATCCCCCGAAAATGCCGATTTAGCGCCCTTCGATCGAGCGATGAAACTTATTATCAGGATCGTTATACCGATAAGTGTGGCGAGCGGTATCAGATCGTTTCTTCTCTCGTAAACGATCGGAACACCTTGACCAGCGCGTATTCCTATTGCTGCCTCGGCTTCCCGAAGTTTCTCCTCCAGATGAGCAGCGTCCGAGACGAACATCTGATAAACTCTGTGATCGCTCTGCCGGCCCTTTATTATTGCTCCTTCGTGCAATACTATCGTCACCCAGTCCATTTCCGGTTTCACTATGAGCTCCTCGACTTCCCCTTTCGCCAGCATCGTATGCACGAATTCGTTCCAGGAGATGAATCTGGATGCCTAAAATATTTCAATTGCACAAACGGAAATTTTATTCTGCTGATTAAAAATGTTTGGATTGGATTGTATGCTATTGCAGTATTTTTTCAAGCCTTCTGAGTCTCTTCTTGAAAAATTGTAAAATTGATTTATGAGAGTAATGATTTTTTCCAAATATCCTCAAA
This sequence comes from Alloplasta piceator, assembly GCA_946863875.1. NCBI lineage: Eukaryota > Metazoa > Arthropoda > Insecta > Hymenoptera > Ichneumonidae > Alloplasta > Alloplasta piceator. The sequence goes on from OX333071.1 coordinate 61,119,638, forward strand.
AAAATGTACTTTCGATTTATTAAAATTAAATTTTATTTACATACACTAGTGGAAAAAATTAAAGGATCAAAAAATTTTCCCAAATTTTTAGTGGTTTTTAACAATGCTGTATCTCAGTGAAAAATCGTCGTATTGAGGTCTAAAAAAAGCATTTTGAAGCTTAAAGTATCTAGTTTTCAGATCTTTTAGCAAAAAATTTTTCAAAGCTACAGGTTTCACGCAATTATGAGAAATACCAAGACAAAAAAATTTGGCGAATTTGCATCGCTTTTGTTTTGGCTGTAATTTTTGGGAAAAAATTCTTCCAGCTAAAACATTACAAGTACCAGATAGCTTGTTTATTTAGCTTCAATTTGCTTTTTTTGAGACCTCGCTGCGACCATTTTTCGCTGAGATATCGAGCTTTTACGAAAAAAGACACTTTTCTGTTTGACCATTGATATCTCAGCAACTAATGATCGCACAAAAATCAGAAGGGGCGTTTCACAAACTTGAATCAATGTTCTACAAGGATTGTCGATGGTTTTCTGAAGAACAAAATTTTTTCCATCCTTGCCATGAATTTGAAAAAACAGGAGAAAAAGGGCTATTTATGGTTGTTAAAAAAATCAACGGGCAAATTAAAAATATTAACAAAACGACTAATGTTGAGCGTGACTTTTACAGCTCAATATACCCACAGAATCCCTGTAAAGTTTCAATTTGATCTATCCAACGGTTTTTTTGTTTCAAGCAATCAAATTTTTGAAAAAAATTAAAGAATCATGTTTATTGCCCCTTAACACTTCAAGATCATTGTGAAAATGAAAAAAAAAAATGTCGAGCATTTCCCCCATTTTTATCGCAAACAGCGTTTAAATTTTTTTTCAAAAAAAATCTGAAAACTAGAAACTACAAGCTTCAAAATGCTTTTTTTTAGACCTCGATACGACCATTTTTCACTGAGATACAGTATTGTTAAAAACTACTAAAAATTTAGGAAAATTTTTTGATCCTTTAATTTTTTCCACTAGTGTAGTTGGCTTTTTATTTAATCATCAATTATTTTCAAGTAGCAATCATGTATCAAAAACCATTGCAATTATGAAAACATTATAGAAAAAGAAATTCCAGTTCTACAGATTGAGCCATTTTGCAAATATACAGGATTCATTTTTTGCTGTGGGATATGTTGAAAGATGATGCCAACATTGAGTAAATAATTTTTTTAAGTTACGAAAGAAGTTGTAATAATTTTTTATCAGTAATTTCTTTAAATTTCTCGTTGATTTTTTGTTCCAGCTAAACTATCGGAACTTCAAGTACAGATAAAAAGTGCAAATTTCTCATATTTATTTACCCACCTCGATCTTGTACTTCAGTTTGTGAATAGGATAAATGAATATGAAGTAAGTTAGCATCATGAATATAAGAAGTTTGAGCAAATAAGTTTTCTGCTCGTTCTCATTCTTCTGCGGATCTTTTTCAGAATCTGAAGATTCCGAACTCTTTGTCGGATCTTGATTGGGCATTCCGTTACGCGAATTACTCGCAGATGTGCCGAAATTTCTGCATAATGTATAACCAGGTTTCGCACCATCGAGAAATCCACTGCGTTCGAGCAGAGACCACACGGCTCTGTATTCCTTGCGAATTTTCTGATAGGCCTGAATATAAAGAAATACGGATCAACTGTAAACATCATTTGGAAAATTCTCTTTCTGCGTGTAGTTATTCTCTTACATTGTAGGAGAATGGACGGAGGAATCGAGGTTGAGGTTCGTCGCAAAGTTTCAGAAGCTGTCGCTCCAAAGTAGATTCTTCATTGCAGGCCTGATAAACGAGCGGACTCAGAACTCTCCTCGGCAGAAAAAAATTCCGACACGAGCACTTTGGTAAATTTTGCATAATTTTTCGTTCCCTTCGACAGTCTAATTGTTAAATGTTTATCGTCACCGAAAACGACTCATAACCGTGACACAATTTTTGAGGTTATGTTATCAACATTCGCACGTTTAGCGACTTGAGATTTATGCCACTTAAATTCTCGTTTCCTGTCCGTTTTTGTCAATGTCGCGTGTGCCTTGTTGCACACTATCGTGCAATTTCATTACGTAAATACGTCAAAAATTACGAAGAAACATTCAGCAGCACCAAGAAACCGACATTGCAGAAAAAATTTTACCAAACAGAGCCGGTCGCAGCGCTCTCTGAACGGTTAAAAATGTAACTAATACGCACGACCACCGTCGGTAACATATCGACGGGAAACTGCATGAGGGCATTTTAGTCCCCGGGAGGCAGTTTTCGCCAATAAATCTTGAATTCCCTGCAAAAGGGTAAAAAAAGATGTATTTTTTGGTTTTGCCCCATTTTCGATGAAAAAAACGGCCTCGAGGTTATTCTGACGTCAGATTGGTATTCGCAAGATCAATATAAAGGATAAAATCAAGACAAGTCGTCAAAAGAGCCAGAGAAGTTATTTTATTTCAAGGGCAAAAAACGGGGAGGATTTGCAGCGTTTTTTTTTCAAAATCCGTCAGGATGAAAAATTGGCAATTAAGGCCTTAAACTGATAGAACTTTTGACGTAGATTATGAATATTCTACTCATTTTCCTAACGCGATCTTGGATTTGCTGAAAGGTCATTAAGGGACATTAAGAGCCATATTAGATAGATTCCCCATTTTGGCCCGTTTTTTTATTGGAAAAAGCTCCAAGGTCATTTTCGTCGGCGGATTGTTCTTTGAACTTAGAATGCAATCATGATGCTTATTTGACATTTTAAATAAAGTTTAAGGCCTTGGCCACTCTACAGGCCACAAAAGGGCATATTTCGTTTTTTTCCAGCAAAACCATAAAATAAATCGGATTTACAAGGATGATATTTTATCATACATCTAATTGGCAATACAAAATCATTTTTTTTCACGGCAACTCATGTCAAAATGGTGATTGTGCATCATTTTTTCGATGACGCCTTTAATATGCGAAGGTCAACCGCCGCCTTTCAACGAGGAATTCAATGGTGCCCTTAATTGTGACCTTGACGAGTACCTTCAAGGTTATTTCAAAGTCAACTTTTTGTGTTAAATGGAAACCCTTTTCTTTGACATTGGCAATCGATAGAACGGAAAATTTTACATTCAAATATGTACTTAGGTCATAGATACATTTTGACCTTGAAGGTCCTCTAAGGCCAATTAAACGTGGTGTGGATACCTCTGAGAATAGAAGCTCTTCAAATTCTTTCGTAACGAGCAAAGTTATTAAATTTAACAAGGCGCATGAAGGAGTGACCCTGACGATAACCTTCAAGGTGATTTCAAGGTCAACTTTAAAAAAAAATGGAAACCTGTGTTTTTGAGTTCTAAAATCAATTGAACAAACAGTTTTACATTTACATTAAAAGATTCGGAAAAGATCAATCAATTTTTTTTTTAATAGGTTTGATTTGTTTACCTTAAGATAAGAGGCGAAAAAATGTTGATCGATTTTCGGGATATTTCGAATTCGACTTTTAACGATCACCTCTCAAAACTTCAATGTAAAACGAATGCGAAAATCCTCAACTAAATATGAACATTGACTGGATAAAATCATCAAAGACGGCATCAAGACTTATATTTTGGAAGTCAGACTCTGGAAGTCGTGAAATTATTTTTAACCAAGCTTGTTAACCGTAAAATTTTGTTATTCCAACGCATTTGTGGGGATTTTGCCTTCACCAACAGCAAGTGAATGCCGTATACATGCATACAGAAGTTGTTCCGTTCGAGACTGGAATATAAGTTTTTCAAGAATGTTATTATAGCGACCTATATACCCTGTCAGCGCGGGGGTTTTCATACCTAATGGATCGTTTGTGAGTTCTCCTTCGTTCACTTTTTTTTCGTGAGCCGGAAGTTCTCGGCAATATCCAAAAATTCCCCCTCATCGTCCCCCGGGTCTATACCAAAGACAAGGAAACCTTGGTCAAATCGGATGAGTTTGAAGCACTCAAATTGGCAAAAATTACCAAAAATTATGGTGAAATAAGAGAATATTTTCGCAAAATTCCGACTGAATGAAACCCAAATGAATGGTTCGAGGGAGAGGCATGGAGTACAGGCGTTATAGTATATGGGGCTGATGAGGGAGAAAAACAGAGATGGAAACTCTTCGGTCTTTGCGGACGTGTATCTATCCAAGATAATATTTGTGTTGGCTTTAAAGAGCCCAGCTCATTTCTCGCGTTTTCACCGCCCCTGAAACTTTTCAGCTAACTCTGTATTACTCTCAAAGAAAGAAAGAGAGAGAGAGAGAGGGAGGGATGGAGAGGGTGAGTGAGTGAGAGGGAAAGAAGAAAAAGGAGGGCAAAGTCAAATGGAGCGCGGACGTTGGCCGTCATCGTGGCTCTATTGCCCATATTTCTCACTACCCCCTTAATAATAATTTATTTTCCTTTTCTTTTTTCAATCTCTCATCTCAATGACGTCAATATGAGACACAAAATCGTCGCGTCTCTGTACAAATGCGTCATGCACGAGTGCGGGTAAATATTTTTCCTCGCAAAAAAATTCCCACCGCTGATCAAATATTTTGTTCTATATATAAAGAGGTTGAAAACAAAATTAATTAATGCTCGTTTCTTATCGGTATTGACGTTGACAGTGAAAACGATCATCGGTGATAAATGTAAGAGTGGATAAAGGAGGAGAAGAAGGGGGAGAGGGATGAAGCAAAGACGAACGGATAAATCCTAATGGGAATAATAAAGCGTCGATCCTTTCAATGATGCTGATGAAAACAAACCGATCTTTCACAATTTGTTTTCACACGTTGGCTTAAGTATATGCTAGTATTATCGCGGTTTTCAAGGCACGCGTTCGCATGTTTGATATCCCTCTTTCTCTCTCTCTCACACACACACTCTCACACACTCGCGCACTCTCTCTCTCTCTCTCACACACACACACACACACTCTCTCTCTCTCAAACACACTCTCACTCTCTCTTTCTCTCTCTCTCTCTCTCTCTCTCTCTCTCTCTCCCTCCCTCCCTCTCTCTCTCACACACACTCTCTCTCTCTCTCTCTCTCTCTCTCTCTCTCTCTCTCACTCCTGCACGTATATTATGACGAGGAAACCCATCGCGTTACAAACACACATTATAATGGTTACTTTGCATATAACGTTACGCTTATGGTAGTTAATACCGACAAATACATCATAATATACGAATGCGGTTCCGTTGAGGTGATATACACGCGTACGCGCGTATTTAACAAACAAGAGCGTGAGAGAGAGAGAGAGAGAGAGAGTGAGAGAGAGAGAGAGAGAGAGAGAGAGTGAGAGAGAAGGGAGGAAAAGTGTCTGGGCAACTCCGTGAACCGGAGGCGAGGCGACAAAATCATATATTTTGTTAAACAACAAGGAATGTTGTGTTAGGTTTGCCAAAATAATCAAAACAATACCAGCGTTGTGTATAGGAGGGCAAACCGTGGTGAGCCAAGCTCTTTCTCGCTCTCTCATACTCTCTACATACGAAAACGTAGTATTATAGTAAAGCGAGCGTTTCATTCACCAGTTTGCTCGCTGTTGAGAAATCTCCATTCATACTTTTCAGACCGGTGTTATATAGACAAGTCGCGGTACAAGTTGAAAAACTATGAAAAAACAATATACAATATATACATATATTACATATGTGGCATTCCAGGTCTATTGACGTGGCCATCGGCCTGATCCACTCGGATTCAGTTGACGAATTTTGTTTTGGTCATATTTTGGTCTTAAAAAAATAAGTTATTTTTTCAGATTTTTATCACTTGGTTTACCCCATAAAATAATTTGTTTTCCACAACTTTTGAGTAAAAATGAATTTGGAGCAGGTTTGAAATTCTGAAATTTTATTAATAAAATCTATAAATAAAAACTAGTATTTTCATCATAGTTTGAGAATGGGCCGAGAATAATTTATATTTTTTTTAAATTAAAGAAAAGAAAATTGTTTGAAAATTTTGAATATTTTGAAAATCAAATATTTTCATGATGGTTCCCTATAGGAAGAAAAAGAAAAATAAATCGTATATTGGTAAAAATAAATTTTGTCCTATATTTTGATAATAGATTCCATAAAAACGATTAATTATGGCATTGAAAAAATGTTTTACTTTTCGGACAGAGCACCACAACAATATAAAAAATGTATCTAACTATTATCAGAATATAGGAAATCTATTATCGAAATACAGAAAATATATTATCAGAATATAGAACATTTTTTTTTTACTAAGACATGATTTATTTTTCCTTTTTTTTATCCTACAGGGAATCATCATTGAAATATTTAATTTACAAAATTTATAAACAAATTTTTTTTTTCAATTAAAAAAAATATTCTCGGCCCATTGTTAAACTGTGATAAAATACTAGGTTCTAGTTATAGAATTTACGCAAAAAAATTCGGAATTTTAAAACTGGTCCAAATTTATTTTTACTCAACAGCTACGGAAAAAAATTATTTTATACGGTAAAACAAGTGATAAAAATCTGGAAAAAATAACATCTTTTTTGTGGACCAAAATATGGCCAAAAAAAATTCGTCAACAAAATCTGAGTGGGTCAGACCGATGACCAAGTGATTTGACCTGGAATGCCCCATATACATAAGTTATCCTTTCTAGTTGAGATTCATAGGTCCCTACAATGAAGACATCTTATTATCTTCCTTCTTCATTTGTCTGTCTATCCCTCTCTCTCTCTCCCCCCCCCCCACTCTCTCTCTCTCTCTCTCTCTCTCTCTCTCTCTCTCTCTCTCTCTCTCTCTCTCTCTCTCTCTCTCTCTCCGCCAACAAAGATACTTTTTTTTTCAAATTTGCACACACAAGTGTTAACAGTGAAGAATTAAGACAGTGAGCTGTTGAACGTTTTGATGAAAGAAAAGAAAATAAGCGTCTCGTCCCAATCTCCCTCCCTCTCTCTCCCTCTTTTTCGCAAACGAATGTGAGATTCGTGAAACACAAAACATTGATTCAAATCGATTAGCAAACACACAAACATATGAGTTACTCATAAAAATTTCTCGCTACAATACAGTGATACACGAGATTAGTGTTATAGGGCTAATCTGGAATTTTGGCTCCCCAGGAAAAGCAAAGTTTTTCCAACCGTATGTGCACGTATGGATGCGAGTGCAGGGTGAAAGAGAGAAGAGAAAAAAGAAAGAGAGAGAGAGCGAGAGAGAGAGCATGCTCTCGTTTTGTTATTACAGATGCCGGTTCGTACGAGGATCGTCGATGGTGTATTTCAGGCACAAAGAAGAAAAGACGAGGAGGATGAAGGAAGCGGCAGAAGGAGGAAAAAATGTGATAGCACACGTGGAGAGTGATCCGGAAGAGACCGATAGGACATCATTTTATCTGATTAGTCGTCATAAAATTCTCAAAGAAATTGTAATTATTATAACGGTTTTGGATCATTACGACTGTTTTGATAATTAAACAACGATTAAGCCGAAAATCTTACATCTGCACAATTTCTCCTTCATTATCTGATTTAATCTTAAATTTATTATATAAAGATTTATTAAGATTACCAATCCATCAATATTAGAACTTATGAGTTGTTTTTTATTTTTTAATTAATAATTGGGGTAAAGAAGGATCAGCGTTTCTTTAAAATCACAAAATTTGTTATATTGGAATAAAGGGTCTCAAGGCAGCATTCTCGTCTGGCAGGTCAAAAACATTAATTTTTTACGTATTTATTAATTTATATTTTTGCGGTTCTTTAAAAGTGAAAGGAACAGCGATAATTGAAACCAAATTTTTTAAATTGCGTTATTCGATCGATTTTCAATACTTTTTTTTTCAACTGTTTCACATGATTACTTGTTTAATTGGGTTTTTGAAAAAAAAATTTTTTTGCCATAAATCAAAAGATCGTATATAAGTTTTGTAATAAAACTATTTTTTTTTTCGTTGTAATTAAAAAGTTATAACAAGTTGAAAATAAATTTTTGAACTCGGTACCGAAAACGTGCCGACAGTTCCCGAGCGCGAGTGACGTCATAATGTTCATGTCTACTCCATCATTACATGCAGTTGATATACGGCGTTTCAACGTTTCATCAATTAAATCTTGTTATTATCGTCCATATATATATAAATTTATTATAAATGTCAAATATTAAAAGTTATCGTGCTTGTTTCGTATCATTGTGTACGAATGATACAAAAACAACTTCCCAAAAAATGTTTTTAAGGGCAGGCTAAAGACCCTCTCTCTCGCTCTCACACGACCCCTATCATTCTTTCTCTCTCGCACTCGCACGAAAAATGTCGGTATTTAGCCTCCTCTTAAGGCCAAGCTAAGGACCCTCTCTCTCGCTCTCACAGGACCCCTATAGGCGCTCTCCCTCGCACTCACAAGAGCGGAAGCGCGGGGGGAAGCACAAAATGAGAAACGTCGAAACCAATGGTTTTAATTAGTGCGCCGAATAAATCCCGAAACGCCATCAAAATTATTTACTTCATAAAATTAGTTGTCACAAACAATTTTTGGCACTAAGAGACCGTGTACTATCGTGGAATTATTTTACGGGGAGTGTAAAGGTCAACATAACCTCAAAATTTGGTTAAGCCATTTTTCTCAGAGATGGCTTAGTGGAATAAAAAAAGAACAGTAGGGGCGCCTGTGTAATTAATGTGTACAGGTGGCCCAACTGTTCTTTTTTTATTTTATCAAGCTATCTCCGAGAAAAATGTGTTAAAAGTTCTAGCTCTGTCTCTCTCGCACTCGCGAGAACGGAAAGGCGGGGAGTTTAGCAGGGACTTAACATTATGACGTCACAAACAAGACGACCAATCATGGCGCGTTTGGAGTCACGTGATTATTTTTAAAATTTTATCACTTTTAAATTGTTTATAATTAAATGAAAAACAAATTTTTTCAAATTTTTCGTGTCGTCTATCAAAATTATTTATAATAAAGTTTTTAAATACATTAAAAAAATCGATAATTTTTTTTTCTCAATAACCCAATTGATATCGCTCTCGATCTGACCTTACTTCAAACTAAATTGTGGTCAAGTCCTGAGTCAATATGTCTCGCTCTAGCTCAGGAGGTCAATTCCAAAATCAGGAGGGGTAAAAAGCTACCGCAGTCACAAGTTCAAGGGTTGAACTTGTAACAAACTAGTGCACTTTGAAATTTGTGGGAAGTAAATCATTTTCTCCGTTTCGGACTAGTGGAAAGGTGTCAAAACTGATCTCCTTAATTAAGGGAAAAAAGCTTCTTCTATGCGAAGGATCAAGATGTTATTTCTTCCATCAATATTTAGTAATGATCCAGGATTTTATTTTGTACTCATGGTGGGAGATCGTTTTGCCAGAACCGACATTCTTGCATGGAAAAAAACGAGTTGGTTGTGGCAATTAACTGGTTTGTAAGATATGTTTCTAATAAATAGTTGGTTGGGGGAACCATTCTCGTGGTTCCCGCAACCAACTTTTTATTGGTTGGGTGTTTGGCAACTAACTGGTTTGTAAGATATGCTTCTAACAACTAGTTGGTTGGGGCAACCATTCTCGTGGTTCCCACAACCAACTTTTTATTGGTTGGGTGTTTGGCAACTAACTGGTTTGTAAGATATGCTTCTAATAACTAGTTGGTTGGGGCAACCATTCTCGTGGTTCCCGCAACCAACTTTTTATTGGTTGAATGTTTGGCAACCGATAATATTGTTGCGGTAGCCACATCATCATGGGGATCATTTTGCCCACCTTTCCTCTTTAAGCAAAAAAAAAGTCTGCGAATCGAAGAGTTTTACAACATACCCATCCGGTTCTCAGCCATTTTAGATATTCTTCCTCACGTGTATCAGCGAAACGTAAAAGAGTCCCGTGGGTTCATCATCAGAAATATTCACGTACTCCGAAATAAGAAAGAGGAGAGAAATGGGCATTAGGATATAGAAGCTGTGAGAGAGGAAATTCTCGCTGTAATAACATTGGTTTGACGTAGCGGTGACGCGATTGTGGTATTGTCAACCGGTCGGCATCCATAGCACAGAAACTCTCCGTTCCCTGGATGCTGAACCAAAAGAGATAAAAAAAAAGAGAAAAAAAGAGAGAGGGAGAGAATACGAAAAGCGCGGTCTTTTTCCCTCTGGAAAGCGATTCTCTGCTGGGTGAAACGCAGCGTGTGCATACATAGATGTCTCTCTGGTGGTAGTCGGGCTTAGCTGTCGAAAAATGCTGCTGTTGGTGAGGAATGAGGATACAGAGAGCGGCAAAGAGAATGAGGAAGGGATGTGCGAAGAGAGAAATGCAGAGAAAAAGATGGAGAAAGAGGGAGAGAATGAAAAGAGGGGTGCGATTGTGAATCGGGAGGGCGGTCTGTCCGAGGGGTGAAACAACACCCCGTTCTCACTGGCTTGCTCCCTAAACGCGGCCAATAAAAACAACGGTTCCTGGGCTCTCGCACGTATATCCCGGGTAACCCGTGGCACGCAGAGAAAGAAATAAAAGGGACGAAGAAAAAAAAAGAACGAAAAGAGCGAGCTGTGGCTGAAAGAGAGAGAGAGAGAGAGAGAGAGAGAGAGAGAGAGAGAGAGAGAGAGAGAGAGAGATGGAGAGAAAGAGCTGCTCGTTGAATTATAAAAATAACAGACCGTCGCCATCGCCTTCCGATCGAACAATTGGCCGATTCAATTCCTGTCGCCTCGAACACTCTCTGTCAGTTCTCCGCGTGAAGAGCTCTTCGACGTTGCGCCGAATGTGCATGATGGCAACTGCAGCCATCAATTGAGATAAAAGCTGGCAAAAAAAGAGAGAGAGAGAGAGAGAGAGAGATGGACCACCAAAAAGCCTATACAAAATTGTAAAGCGAAATTCCCTACCCTGCGTTCCTCTATCGAGAAGTTTCGCCGAAAAATATCGAAAGAGGAGCAGGATACGGAGGAAGGAAAAAAATAAAAGTGGAGTGACGACGAATCGGCCAGACCTTCCTCAGCTCTGCCTCTCTCTCTCTCTCTCTCTCTCTCTCGTCATACTCTACCGAGAGATGCGCGCTGATCGGAGAGAGGCCAAGTCAGAGTGAGGAGGCAGAACCGGAGCTAGCGTTTTGCCCGAACTCAAAGAGATAAAATCTATAAATATGTGGGTGGCGCACGCGACCCATTCCAGTGTTTGTTCAACCAGGAATAACCCTACGGGTTTCTTCATCGGAATAGGGAACCAGAGAGCAAGACTGAGGGAGAGAGACCAAGGGAGAGAGAGAGAGAGAGAGAGAGAGAGAGAGAGAGAGAGTGACAGGAAAGTGAGAAAAAGAGGGGAAGCCCCAAAGAGGATTTTGGATTTTGTGGCTTAACGCGATATCCAAGACATGTCTCATCAGCGATTTCATCGTACAAGATGATACGACTTCATCATTCATCCAAAGAGCCCGGTACAGGAATTAACGTTTAAATTCCTCGTGTCTTGAGGGAATTCGAGCAATTTGTCGACACCCAGGGCTCAATGATGACGCTGATGATGACGGTGGAATACGCCGCAGAGAAAGGAGGATTTTCCAATGAGGGAGGAGGCTCTTTCCACGACAGAAGAATCCACACAAGCCCAGACGAGAGAGGAAAAAAACATCTTTTTTTCGGGGGGGTGCAAGTTAGTTAGCGATAAACACGACTCATTAATCTTCCAAGCTCGTCATATCGCCAGTTGGCAAGTGGCACAAAACCGAAACCGCCTCGTATATTATAAGTTCATAGCGAGAGACGAGCTAGAGGAAATCTCACCAGAGATCCGAAATGTCTTTTTTTTTCTTTCTTTTCGCCAAGATAGTTTCGAGGCTCGCGAATGATGCCACACACAACGTCGACACGTGTATCCATTAGAATTCGAGGGCGCCTTTCACGTTGTAATATCCATCATTCGTGAGGCGTCACGTTCAACGACAACTGCCAACATTCCTTCGCGCGTACTTCTGCGAGAAAGAAGAAAACAAAGTTTCGGCAAACTGTCTAGACACAAGTAGGAAAATGGCATAAAGCAATAGATGTTTGCAACTCTAGAAATGCGACAAAATGCAACAAAGTTTTTCCCTCCGGAATCTTCATATTGAATTCTGCCAATTCCTTGTTGGCGCATTGTTTAAACTTGTCACAATTGCGATTTTAGTAAAGAAAGAAGCAGAGCTGGGCAAAGTATCGGAAAGTACTTCAAGTACAAAGTACAAAGTACCGTAAGTACTTGAGGTATAAGTACCAGCAGTACGTCAAGTACTACGTACTTATTACCTGAAGTAATACGTACTTATTACCTGAAGTAATACGTACTTATCACTTGAAGTATACTTAAGATGTAAAGTATTTGGAGTACAAGTACTTGAAAAATCAAGTAGCAAGTATCAAGTGACAAGTATCAAGTACCATGTATCAAGTATCAAGTATTAAGTATCAAGTACCAAGTATCCATTACCAAGTATCAAGTATCAAGTACCAAGTATCAAGTACCAAGTATTAAGTACCAAGTATCAAGTACCAAGTATCAAGTACCAAGTATCAAGTACCAAGTATCAAGTACCAAGTATCAAGTATTAAGTATCAAGTTTCAAGTACCAAGTATCAAGTACTTTTCAAGTTTTTAGGTATATCTCGTAAGTTCTAATACTTACATTTTATTTTTTATTTTCGTTTGATTTATATTCGAGTACTTTTTGTATCAAAACATATTTTCATCTTGTGCAATACCCTTAGATTAGGCTGCCTAATTTAGGCAGATTGGAACAGAAGATTTTAAACAAAGAATTGAAAATAATTCAAAAATAGCATTGACGATTGTAATTACGATTTATTTTCATACATGTTGAAAAAGAAAAATAAAGAATATAATACATGGATTGTTAAAACCAGAGCTGGACAAAATACCGAAAAATACTTCAAGTATAAAGTACCGGAAAGTACTTCAAGTACAAAGTATCGGAAAGTACTTCAAGAACAAAGTACAAAAGACCGTAAGTCCTTGAAATATCAAGTACTGGCAGTAATTGACGTACTACGTACCGATTACTTGAAGTACAATTACTAGAAAAATCAAATATCAAGTATCAAGAACTTTTCAAGTTTTTAGGCATATCTCGTAAGTGATATGAGATAATGAGAGATAATGAGATAATGAGAATGATAATGAGATAAAGAGATAATGAGAATAAAAATGAAATGTAAGTATACTAGAGTATACTTACATTTCATTTTTATTCTCATTTGATTTTTATTCGAGTACTTTTTGTATCAAAACATATTTTCACCTTGTGCGATACATTGAGGTTAGGCTATTAGGCAAATTGGAACAGACGTATTTAAACAAAGAATTAAAAATGATTCAAAAACAGCATTGAAGATTGCAATTACGATTTATTTTGATACAGGTTTGAAAAAGAAGAAATGAAGAATATATAATACATAGATTGTTAAAACTACTCCAACGCCGTGTTCGTCTTCAATAAACTGTCGTAGGTGACAGTTGAGGGACAGTATGTCAATACGTCACGAAATATTATTTTCAATCACATATTCAAAGGCTTTGTACATGCAACCATCAGCAAGACACATTTAAAAGTACTTGATACTTGTACTTGAAAAAGTATTTGCGTCACGGAAAAATATTTGAAATTTTAAATACAATACTTAAAATACAGGCCAAGTACTTGAAAATTTAAGTACAATACTTGAAGTACTTTTTAAGTACTTGAAAATTTAAGTATAATACTTGAAGCACTTTTAAAGTACTTGAAAATTTAAGAACAATACTTGAAGTACTTTTCAAGTACTTGAAAATTTAAGTATAATACTTGAAGCACTTTTAAGGTACTTGAAAATTTAAGAACAATACTTGAAGTACTTTTTAAGTACTTAAAAATTGAGGTCCAACACTTGAAGTACTTTAGCTAAGTATGGAGTACTTGAAGAACTTTAAGCATGGAGTACTTCAAGTATGAAGTACTTGAAGTATTTAAGTATTAAGTACTTGAAGTATTCAAGAACGAAGTACTTGAAGTATTTAAGTAGGAAGTACTTGAAGCACTTTAAGTATGAAGTACTTGAAGTATTTAAGTATGCAGTACTTGAAGCACTTTAAGTATGAAGTATTTGAAGTACTTTAAGTACGAAGTACTCTAAGTACTTTAAGTACGATGTACTTGAAGTATTCAAGAAAGAAGTACTTGAAGTATTTAAGTATGAGGTACTTGAAGTACTTGAAGTGTGAAGTACTTGAAGTACTTGAAGTGTGAAGTACTTGAAGCACTTTAAGTATGAAGTATTTAAAGTATTTTAAGTATGAAGTACTTGAAGTACTTCAGGTAGGAAGTACTTGAAGTCCTTTAAGTGTGGCGTACTTGGAGTACTTTAAGTATGAAGTACTTTAAGTATGAAGTACTTGAAGTACTTTAAGTATGAAGTACTTGAAGTACTTTAAGTATGAAGTACCTGAAGTATTTTAAGTACTTTTTAAGTACTTCAAGTACGTCGCAAATACCGGTTACTTCAAGTACTGCCCATTGGGAAAAAGTAAGAACTTCTCGCACAATGCTTCTAAATTTCATCTCGTTCTAGATTACTTTAGTGAAAACACTGAAATGGTGGCGTTCACCTTGTGTCAATTAAGTAGTAGTGCTCAATAATAAGAAGCGTGCCCAGGAAATAGCTTGAAATGGAACAGTCGCCATGTTAGCTTTGATGGGAATTAACCAATGGTAGGACGAGACCTGGGGAAGCAGAGGGAGAGAGAACATAAAGGTTTTGGTCCTCGAAAATGTATGCCACACCCTCCATTGTGACCATCATACGTATCGACCGAGAGAAAGAGAGGGAACGAGAGAAATCGCTGACACAAAGCATAGAAATTGATGATGTTCGCTGTTGCTTCTTGCGACAAATCATCGGCACAACCCCTCTCATTCTCGATGAAAGCATTGACGAATTCATCGACGAATATCTCTGTCATGGAGTCCACGGTATAATATATATGTATATATATATATATAGGAACCTTGTGAATGGATTTCCGCATTCACTGTACGATAACTTCATATATAGGATTGCAAGCTGGTAGCACTTTGGGGATTGTTGCAAAGACAGGGTCCCGATGTATAGAAGCTATGCTAGAAGCTTTGGCGAATAGACAGTGACGAGCGGTCGCGGGGAGGGGAGGGGGGAGAGATTTGACAGGGTGGAGCCATCAACTTGGGGCTTTCGGTGTACGATAGAGAAACGCCAAGCCAAGCTCTACACCCACCCCTATATGTACCTCGCTATATATACGCAGAGCCCTCGAATAATATTTTGATAGCGCCCGGGTCTATATACCCCTCGTCCCATACTCTCTCCCATCAGTGGCCCATCCACTGCACATATACATATATTTCTCTCTCTCCCTTTCACACACTGCTCCGTACACTATATGGATCCAAGAGAAAGAAGGAGAGAGAGTCCTCCCTCCTGTTCAAAAACGACCCACATACCCAACGCGCCAGGAAATTATTTTTCACGCTCCATCATCATCCTTTCGTCTATTATATCGGCTTTCCCCTTCTATAGATATATTTATGCATACACCATTTTTTTTCGTCCCTGTTCCTCCTTTTTCGCTCACCCCAGCGCTTTTTTTTTTTTACCTGTTCACTCTATTTTTTCGATACATTCGTTGGAAAAACAACGCCAGGTAGCCAATGTCAACTATACTTTTTCCTCTTGTATGTATGTCCCCATAGACACGGGTTTGTTGCCCAAAACTTGGGCTGAATCGTGACAAAACTCTGCACTAATAGCTTCTGGCGATGACTAAATCATGATCTTGGCGTGAGGGACGATGTAGCGTCAACAATGGACACTTGCCTGTATTTTGAGACAGGTACCAGAGTTACCAAGGGCGAGAATGGCATATAGAAGTTATGACTACGTTTGGACAATCGAAAACATTGACAGTTGTCAGTTCTCGCGATAGCTAGATTGCTTTTTCAGCAAATGAATTAAAAAAAACTACTATAACATGACTTTGTTGAATTGATTATTTGCTTGCTTCCTTTAGTATTAGAGGATTCAATTTATTTGTTCACCCTGAACATTTCTGGACTTTACGGCGGAATCGCAAACTATCAATTTCCCCATCTTCTGAGCTTTATTATTATTTATTATACCTACTAAGTATTTCTCTAAGATGCCTGAAAATTGCTCTTTTACGTCACTCAAGCGGATTCTCGTGAGGATTTACGTTTACTGAAAGAATTTACGTTCTAAGCGGTCAATTCTCCATCACCAAGGTCTCTAAAATTTCGTCGAAATAGAAGAAAACCATGGCTCAGATTTGACCCACAACAAGATTTAGAAAAACCTCAAGAAACCTATATTTCGATGGTCCATATATTTTGAATTCCATCAAGACAAGTAAGGATTCTTTGTGATGACCCAGAGAATGACATTATTTTCTTCCTAATATCTGAATTTTTCAGGGCAATAGGGAACTTTAAAAATGCCGAAAAAATGGTAAGAACGGAATCGCAAATTGACCGAGAATCACTAAAACCCTGTTCGTTTCTTTGAAATTCAAAATTATGTTCCAAACTATGGTTTCATGCAGTAGAAGAAAAAAATAAAGCCTTTATTGAGGCAGTAATAATATATTTGTATGGGACATTCCACGACAAATCGACCACTTTAAAACCCGACCCCTTTCGATTTAGCTGAAACTTTTTTATCATTTTCTACCCTAACAAAAACATTTTTCAGAATTATTTCAAATTTTTTTACCCAATTGATAAAAAGTTATAAATTTTTCAAAAAAATTGGCTTCTTATTTTTCAAATAGCTATATCTTTTTCAAAATTTGACTTATCAGAACGTTTTTTTTCAAAATTTTCGTTTTTGCTATATCTTTTTCAAAATTTGACTTATCAGAACGTTTTTTTTCAAAATTTTCGTTTTTGCTTCCTCATAAAAGAAGCTTTGTTTTTAATGTATTTTTTGAAAACAAAAAAAACAAGACAATTATAGAAACTCATCTATCTTCATTGTTTTTCTTCAGATTTTTGAAAAGAATCGAAAATTTCTCGATGATTACCATTTTTGATTTTTGTTCTTTTCATTATATCAAACATTATATCGAGAAATATTGATTTCGAGAATTGATATCGAGAAGACTGATTTTGAATTTAGTTTTCGAAAAAAATACAAAAAAATTATTGAAACCAATCTTCATCGTTTTTTTTTTTTAGATTTTTGGAAAAAATCGAAAATTTCTCGACGATAACCAATTTCAATTTTTGTTTTGGAAAAAAAATAGAAATTGAAAAAACACCACTCTGAAAAAATTTGAGGATTTGCAGAAAATGTCAAGGTGTGATATAATGAAAAGAACAAAAATAAAAAATGGTAATCATCGAGAAATTTTCGATTTTTTACAAAAAACTAAAGAAAAACAATGAAGATGGGTTTCTATAATTTTTTTGTATTTCCTTTCAAAAAGTACATTAAAAAACGAAAATTAAAAAAAAACGTTCTGATAAGTCAAATTTTGAAAAACTTATAGCTATTTTAAAAATAAAAAGCCAATTTTGTTGAAAAATTTATAACTTTTTATCGGTTGGGTAAAAAAATTTGAAAAAATTCTGAAAAATGTTTTTGATAGAGTAGAAAAAGATAAAAAAGTGTCAGCCAAATCCAAAACCGTCGGGTTCTAAAGTGGCCGATTTGGCGTGGAACGCCTCATATATTAGGATGGTCCTTATTTAGAGCTCGGACAAATTTTTTATCATTCGCCCCCCAAATCGACTGATTAAAAAAAAAAACTATAACTGCAAGATTTTAGTGTTTATTGGTGCTACTATCTGAGGAAAAAATCACATTATCATACAGGCCAATCTAGACGAATTGCAATACGTCTAGATTGACCCGTATTAGAATCTTAGACGAATTGCAATTGGTCTAGATTGACCCGCATGATAATGTGAATTTTTCCTCAAATAGTCGCACCAATGAACACTAAAATCTCGCAATTACAAGTTTTTTTTTTTTTTAATTATTACACTTAGAATAAAATAAATCCTGAGAATATGGCCGAAACACGTGTATTCCAAATGGGGAAATCTACCCTCTTTTCGGGAGAGGTTAGAGTCTAGATAAAAATCTTAAAAAACTAGGGTGTTGTTTTTGAATTATTTGGAGTCGATTTAGGGGTCGTCGGATAAAACATTCGTCCGAGTCCTAAATGAGGACCACCCTAATTCATACACGGAAAAAAATGATCAGTGACAATTCATGTTTAATATTTAAAAAATTACTGAATTCAATGCAGAATATACGGTTCAGAACTGTAATTCAGGCGTTTTACTGGGAATCCATTATAAATTAATGGATTTAATGTAGTTTCTACTTTTCAAAACATTATAAATACTGATTTACACTGTAAAAAATGCAATGTTCACCGCACAAAATTGACAGAGTAGAAATAACAAGCAGACATGACGAAATCCACTGTGTTTGAACTGTAAAATTTACAATCGTCTCTGTAGAATGTTCAAAGCACATAATTAGAAATTGCAATGTTCCCAGTGAAAAATCAAATGCGCGCCGCAAAATGTGCAACGTCAATTTCAATTTTTACAGTGTGGCACTGTAACGGGGAGACTTGCGGCGTGCCACGATCTCTGCATTTCGCCCGAGATCCGCTAGATGGCGTCGGACGACACGCCCTCTCGCTCCAGCGAGAGAGCCACCGAGCACCTATAAGGTCTGATGTATTACCGACATCGGCGTCCTCAATTGACATACAATTGTTGGAACATCACCCGCGTTTCGTGATCGAGCAGTCTTATGGACTGAAGACTACATTTTCTTAACAGGTCACCAATTGCATTTCGGTGACGCTCGGGCTTTTTATGGGTACGAGGTTAAACTAGATTCGCTTCATTAATTGATCTCACGATTAATTAGTCAAGTACAAGCCCTCGTAGTTATGAACCATGACCGAGGATAAATAACGGTTTATTGCAATATTTGAATAAATTGGAATTTATTAAAATATCGAAACGTTTCACTACACTATAATTTATTTTAGAAATTGCAGTATCTTCAGTGAAAAATAAAAAACGTACCGCAAAATATATTACGTTTTTTTCAATTTTTACAATGTACCCTGTAATTTTTTCACGGGCCCTGGATAATTTTTACAATGTGAAATGTGTAAAAAGTTCACCGGATACAAAAGAAATATAACGTTTCACGTAGTGTACATTTTACTGTTCCACACTGTAAAAATTCGTCTGATGGGCATGTAATATGTCATATGTGACATCTGTATATTGCATTAAAGAAATATGCAAATTTCACTGTTTGCCCTTCCAGGAAGCGCTGTTGATGAAGAAAACTGTAAAAATTAATGGGAATCTCAGCAGTTCTCACTGATCATTTTTTTCCGTGTATATGTCTGTGAACAGAGAATTACGAAGAGTCTGTAAGAGAAATAGGTAAGTCTCGAACGGGTGTGTTCGGTAAACGGCAATACTGAACGGCTGTCTCTTGCGACGTGGCCCGCGAGTTCTTCGGCTGACAAGCCATCAACCTCAAAACGCGCGCGACCGCCTTCAACGGAGAAGCTTCTCCTTTTTTTCCACGCATCTTGCACGTACGGGCTTTTTCACCGTTTGAGCGAGCAGAAACCATCACACGATTCTCTCTCTCTCTTTCCCGTGAATTAAAAATAAATTTGAGAGAATATACACACGCAGAATGACTTTACCGAACGCGCAACGCACGACTGATGAACCCATAGAAATCAATTAAATTTATACCGATATGTACGAATATAAAGGAAAATAATCATTTATCCTGTCCTTATCGGTTATAATTCTTTTTTTAACCACTCTCTGGCAACCATTTTGTATGACGTAGTTTTTTTGTAGTAAAGAAATATATTTAGTTGGCACTTTTACTTAAATATTCGGTAATTATTTAGTTTAGTGACTTTTCCGAAAATCGATGGGAAATTTTTTTTTACCGTGAACTCTTATATGACATCATAATAAGTGATATTGGGGGGGGATTCAGTTTTTTATTATCCAATTTTTGATAAAATAATAAATGCCAAAAATCGCAAAATCTGCAGTTTTCATCATTTTTATCGTCTTTACGATATGATATGATAAAAAACATTATTATTCACAGAATCTATAATAGATGATATAATAATAATGATAATTAAATAATTTAAAAAAGGCCAACTTCTTATAACTTAAAAAAAAGGGATTTAGCTACTAGAATCCCCGTTGCAGAGCTTCTGTTGTTTTTTGGGTTTGATAAAAAACGTTCGATGAAAAAAATATGTATACATGAAAAGTTCGTTTTATATATTTTTTTCTTTTTATGCAACGTTTTTTATCAAACTCAAAAAACAACAGAACTTCCGTAACAGGGATATCTATTCTAGTAGCTAAATTCCTTTAGTTCGTTTTTTTTTTTTAATTATAAAAAGTTGGCCTCCCCGAGCTAATACATTTTTTTCTTTTTCTTTTAAATAAAATAAAGGAATTTAGCTACTTGCATAGATATCCCCATTGCAGAGTTTATGTTGTTTTTTTGGGTTTGATAGAAAACTACAGAAATTCTGCAACGAGGATATCTTTTCTAATAGCTAAATTTTTTTATTTGTTTAAAAAAAAAACCATGAAAAGTTGGCCTCCCCCGACCTAATATTTATTTTTGTTTATCATTAACTGATAGAATAAAAAAAAAATTGGAATGTGCCATTCCGATAAATCGCACTTCCCAATGATTTTTTGAACTGGTTTTAGTAAAAAATTGTAAAATTGTAAAAAATTTATTAATGACAAATTTCAGCTTCCTCCAACTGAATATTACTTACTATGATGTAATATAAGATTTCACAGCAAAAAAAAAATTCCCATAATTTTTTAAAATTTTTGAAAAATTTGATATCACTTTGTACGATATTTCGCTGTTAAAAAATTTGTTAATAAAAAATTTCAGTTTCGTCCACCTGAATATCATTATTTATAACTAAATTGATGAGGACTTAGCAAAAAAAAAATTCCCACCGATTTTCGGAAGTCACTAAACTAAATAATTACCAAAAATATTTATTTAACTTATTAACTGTTAACAAATCATTGATTTGGCCATATTCAACTCTACATGTGTTAACAGTTAGCAAATCCCGGTACATTGTTTTTTCAGTGCGCAACAGAAAATCATGATCATTATGCGATTACACTGCGACCTCGATAATCGGAATTGTGCGGGGCCGGCCCTTGCGAGAAGTGGGGTTGCGCACATCGCACAGAACCGTCTCTGCGCCGCTGGTGGCTGACGGCGGCCTGACGCGATTGGCTTGGCGCTTCTCCCACTACGCTGCAATTGCAAAGATCGAGGTACCGAGAATCGAGGTCGCAGTGTATTGTGAAAGATCAAATCCACGTGGTGAAATTTGTCCACGCGTGTGAAAGTTCATCCCACAGCTCCAATTCCTCTCTTTCGCTGCTTCCTCTATTCCCGCACGAATCTCGCGTAATCCACGATTATCCAATAAACGTTGATGGAAATTTCATCGGGACGGTAAAAATCGGAGAATTTTGATGTTGCGTTGAGATCGTAGAGAGAAAAAAGAAATCTTCGTGAATCAGATTGAAGGAGGAATAGAGAGAGGTGGATTAAAAAATGCGTAGGAGAAAAGGTAGAGCGAAGAGGAATCAAGACAGGTAGGGGATTTAAAGAATCCGTCAAATCTCTCGGGTTCTTTTGTTCACCCTTCGGCTCTCAGGCTGACAAGTGCAACGAAGCTGTTTTTTTCTTCATTCATCTTCCATTGCTGGTCTCTTTGTCGTCAAAGGCAATGCCTCGAATTTATTTTTTTCATCACATTAGTCATACCATTTTATATTTCTATTCTCGCTTCGATAAATGTAACGCTTGCTCACTTTCTCTCTCATTCGAGGATTCACGTTTACGTAATTCGCGTTTGTTGTGGTGTTCGTGAAATCGAGCGTGTACATATATATATGGGTCATTCTATGTCAAATCGACCAATAGTTGGAATCGACCCCTTTCAATTTCGTTGAAATTTGGTCAGAAGTTTCATTTTATCATAAAACGAAGTTCTACCAAAGGAAAGGAATTGAAATTTTTTTTTTCGAAAGTTATGCAAAATTCAATATTTCACCATTTTGCCAATTTTTCATGTTCATTTTTTAAATATCTCGAAAACTGTTGTAGTTACGAAAAAATGGTTCTGGGTTCGTCTTGAAGAGTATACTAGAGGCTGTGGAAACAAAAATATTTCGACAAAAAATTTTTAAAAACGATGAATTTAGAGAATTTTTAATTTTTTAAAATCGTGAAAATCCACGATCGCCATTAAATTTTTTGTACAATTTTTTTAAATATAATACCTTGTACTGATCTTAAAAGATCTTGAAATTTTCAGAAAGGTGTTTTTCTTATTTTAAAAATATAAATTTTTGAATTTTGGTAAACAACCTTTTTTTTTACCTTCAAGTCAAGTGGCGTTGAGCAATCATGCCATTTGTACTTTCCAAAATTACAAAATTACATGATTGCTCAACTTTACTTAAAAAAATTTTACCAAAAATCAAAAATTCATATTTAAAAAAAAAAACACCTTTCGGAAAATGTTAGGATCTTTTGACATCAGTACAAGGTATTTTATTTCAAAAATTGAACAACAAATTTGATGTTGATCGTGGATTTTAATAATTTTTAAAAATTCATAGTTCTCCAAATTCATCATTTTTCAAAATTTTTTTTCGGAATATTTTTTTTTCGTAGCCCCAATCCAGAACGATTTTTTCGTAACTGTAATAGTTTTCAAGATATTTAAAAAATAAAGGTGAAAAATTGAAAAAAAAATTGACTTTTGCATAACGTTCGAAAAAAAACTTGTTAATTTTTTTTCCTTCGGTAGAACTTTGTTTTATAATAAAAGAAAACTTCTGACCAAATTTCATAGAAATTAAAAGGGCTCGATTCCAACTATTGGTCGATTTGATATGGAATGACTCATATATTATATATATATAAGTATATAAAGTTACCGTGCACATTGACGAACGTATTTTTTTATACGGCGATTCTCTCTAGATCATGCAGGTGATTCACGTGTGGCATTTTTTCGGGTCTCTGAGCTCTTTTGTAAGCGTCATGAAATGACCAGGATAGCGAGGTATACTCGATGGAGTCCATTATATATAATAAGGTCGATAATTCTGTACGCAGAGCCACGTATATACACGGTAGACTGGATTACATGTCCTTTCAGGGAAATAAAAAAAAACTTTTTATTTCCAGAGAGAATCCACGCGGGTAAGTATTCGTCGCGGGGATTCCCCATCAGCTGGACCACCGAGCGAGAAATTCTGTTCCTAATTTTTTTTTTCAATTCATTATTCCAACGATTGTATATATTCGTTGTGTCGAAATGTTAATGTTGATTTTAATGTCGCTTTAATGTTGTAATGTTTATGTTAATGTTGATTAAAAATTTATTTATCTAGAGTTTGTGTCTCTTGTAACTCACTTTACATGGAGTTTAGTTGAAATTTTCATTGATTTAATTAACGATTGTATCTTTATTGTGTCGAAATGTTCATGTTGGTGTTGATGTCGTTGTAATGTTGTAATGTTTATATTAATGTTGATCAAAAATTTATTTACCTAGAGTTTGTGTCAATTCTAGCCTACTTTACATGAGGTTTAGTTGAAATTTCGATTTATTTATATATTTAACGATTGTATTTTCATTGTGTCGAAATGTTAATGTTGATGTTACTGTTGTTGTAATGTTATAATGTTGACGTTAATGTTGATTAAAAATGTATTTAACTAGAGTTTGTGTCTATTATAGCTCACTTTACATGAGATTTAGTTGAAATTTTTATTTATTTATAATTAACGATTGTATCTTCATTGTGTCGAAATGTTAATGTTGATGTTACTGTTGTTGTAATGCTATAATGTTGACGTTAATGTTGATTAAGAATGTATTTAACTAGAGTTTGTGTCTATTATAGCTCACTTTACATAAGACTTAGTTGAAATTTTGATTTATTTATATAATTAACGATTATATCTTCATTGTGTCGAAATGTTAATCTTGATGTTAATGTCGTTGTAATGTTGTAATGTTGATGTTAATGTTGATTAAAAATTTATTTTACTAGAGTTTGTGTCTATTCTAGCTCACTTTACATGAGGTTTAGTTGAAATTTTGATTTATTTATAATCAACAATTGTATCTTCATTGTGTCGAAATGTTAATGTTGATGTTAATGTCGTTGTAATGTTGTAATGTTGATGTTAATGTTGATTTAAAATGTATTTAACTAGAGTTTGTGTCTACTCTAGCTGACTTTTACATGAGGTTGCGTTGAAATTTTGATTTATTTATCATTAACGATTGTATCTTCATTGTATCGAAATGTTAATCTTGATGTTAATGTCGTTGTAATGTTGTAATGTTGATGTTAATGTTGATTAAAAATTTATTTTACTAGAGTTTGTGTCTATTCTACCTCACTTTACATGAAGTTTAGTTGAAATTTTGATTTATTTATAATTAACAATTGTATCTTCATTGTGTCGAAATGTTGATGTTAATGTCGTTGTAATGTTGTAATGTTGATGTTAATGTTAATTAAAAATTTATTTACCTAGAGATTGTGTCAATTCTAGCTCACTTTACATGAGGTTTAGTTGAAATCTTGATTTATTTATAATTAATGATTGTATCCTCATTGTGTCGAAATTTTCATGTTGGTGTTAATGTCGTTGTAATGTTGTAACGTTTATGTTAATGTTGATTAAAAATTTATTTACCTAGAGTTTGTGTCTATTCTAGCTCACTTTATATGAGATTTAGTTGAAATTTTTATTTATTTACAATTAACGATTGTATATTCATTGTGTTGAAATGTTAATGTTGATGTATTAACACTAACATTAACATTAGTATTAACATTAACGACATTAGTCGTTGCAATGTTGTAATGTTAATGTTAATGTTGATTAAAAATTTATTTAACTAGAGTTTGTGTCTTTTCTAACTCACTTTACATGGGGTTTAGTTAAAATTCACATTTAAGGCGGTATTCTGGTCTAGAGACATACATTTTGAGCTCTTCAAAGCGTTTTGTTTTTACCATTCTTTTGTTTACAACATATTTATTAATATTTTGGCAACAAACAATCAAAATTTCGAGAAAAAAATGAAAATGAAATAAATTATAAGCTCTTAAAGTTGGGGCTAAAAAAAGGGGTCGTGCTGGCTGACATGACTGCAACCTTTTTAATCATCCGATAAAAAATTAAAAAAAAAATTCTTTATCAATAAGAACGTCGTTATATGCCCTACCTCAGAGAAAATGGAAAAAAAATCGCCAAATGGCAGCTGTCTGAACAAAAAAAGCGGTTTTCGATTCCTTTTTTCATAGTTTTAATTTTTTTACAATAGTAAAAATAATAATTTTGATACAAAATGGCAGGGGCAATAGAGAGTTATACATTGAAGATTGGTTAAAAATTTGAAGTAAATCGGTCGAGTAGAACTTGAGATATCATGTCAACCGTGTTGAGAAAAGTAGTTTTGAGAAAAACGTCCATTAAGTCCGATTTGCTCCGACGTGACCGTCGTAGTTATTGTTGCATCACTAAAATAGCTATAACTCCCTAACTTATTAGAATTGAGAAAATTTCCTTTTCAAGATATATTCTTAAAAGTCTAAACTTCAAGAATATGTAAAAAAAATGATTTTTTGAAAATTCTAGACCAGAATACCCCTTAAAGTTACACTCCGGCGTGACGGGCGTAGTTGCTACGTCACTAAAATAGCTATAACTCCGTAAATTATTGGATTTTGAAATTTTTTTTTCGAGCATACTTTGTTCAAGGTCTAAACTTTAAGAATATGCAAAAAAATTGATTTTTTCAAAATTCTAGACCAGAATACCACTTAAAGTTACACTCCGGCGTAATGGGCGTAGTTGCTGCGTCACTAAAATAACTATAACTCTGTAAATGATTAGATTTTAAAAATTTCCTGTCGAGGATGTACGAAATATTAAATAAAAACAAAATGGCGGCTGTTCTAATTGCGGGTTTGTTAAATCCAATGTATGCATGGAAAAAAAATCCCTCTATCGATTATTAGAACTTTTCATTTAAAAAAATCTCCAATATTTTTTGAAAAACTGTTGCCATAGTTTTTGAGATATCTTGTGCGGAGATTTTGACAATGTAGTTAGAAGAAAAACGCTTCAAAAGTTTTAAAAGAAGATTTCACGCATTTATTGCTTGTCAATATAAGACCCTTCAACTCTATGGATCCTTATCCGATCCCCTTGACATGTTTAGACAACATTTATACGACAACTACCAAGTTCTCCTGAAAAACGAAGCTTTTCAAGAAGTTCTCGTTTCTCAATCTACTTTAGTTATGCTTCCGTAAATACCTAAGATTTTTTTTTTTTTTAAGTTCACAAATTACCATCAATTTTGACTTTCATCTTTTTTTTGGCAAGAAATTCATCTTAAATTATTTATTTACTAATGATTTATCAATCTTAAAAACCGTATGTACTTCGATAGATGATCTATCTAAGCTGCAAAATTGATTTTTCTCAAAATTTTAGACCAGAACACTCCCCTAAACGTACAATCACAATAGAACGAAAATTTCAGTGAAAATGTCCAATTGAATGAATGTCCATGAATTCTCATTATTTCTATTATTAATTGGGCTTTGGGGGGACGTGGCGAACAGCGGCATACCGAAGTCGTAAAGATTCGTCGAGGCCCAATGAGGATGAACGAGAAAGTAGAGTAAAAAAAAAATGAAAAAAATGAGAAAGAAGGAGAATGTATTCGGGCGGGCGCCTAATTCGAGATGTTTATCCAAGACTCGGCCGCGTGCGCTCGCGCTTATATCTCGTACATCCCGCGTCGTGGACCGCGAGAACGTACCACGGAAGATATATATATATATATATATATATATATATATATATATATGTATAGAAAAGAGCAAAACGCTCTAGTAGAGGATATCCCATCTCGATCCTTCTTGGCAGCTTCTCTTAATTCATACGCTCGACTCTGTTGTTCCAGCTTAAGCTTAAAACGGGAGCCCGCGGTATATAGCTGAAGCAAATTTATTAAAATTGTTATATATTCTGCCTCAAGCATCGCCAACATATCTCATGGTCATAACTCAGGGGCAGAGATGAAAGAGGAACGAAAAATTGCTCAGTGATGTACGAAATTGATCGACAAATTATCTTCTAACTCGGTAAAATTTGGGTGGATTTTTCCGATTCAAAATATAATAAATATAATTAAATTTATTAAATATAATTAATCAATTAAATTAATAAATTAAATTACATTAATGAATTAATTAATTTAAATTAATTACATATCATTTAAAATACACTACGACCTCGATTATCGCAACTGCGGCGGGACTGGCACCGCTTCGCACTTGCGAAAATCGAAGGTGCGCAGAAGTCACCCGTGCGTCAATGCGCATCTCACACCAGTCGTGAGCCGTGTCCGCGCTCACACCGGCGCTCTCACACCATGTGCCACGTCGATCGATATCCGCCGCAGAGTGGGGACTCTTGCGTCTATCGAACTTGCGGTAATCGAGGTGGTAGTGTATAATTGAAATATAAGCCATTCACGTATTTTGTGTTGTGATAATTTTGCCACCTTCAAAGGATCTTCACATACGGTTTACGACTTTTGTGAATTTTAGTATACATTCTATTTTTTCTCCAATTTTCAAAGTCTGGTCAAAGCTAAAAAAATGAAAACATTCAGTTAAAACAAACCGCAATGGTTAAATTTGGCAAGCAATGTTACAGGCATTTGAAATTTTGACTTGTTCAAACGACTTGTTCAAAATCGACGAAAATCGAGCTGATGTTTTCACGGTTTAAGGTACTAATCTTTACTT